>OU342449.1:2040000-2607500 GCA_910589575.2 Carcina quercana | reverse complement strand
ATGAAACTTTGATGGAGGTGGATCGCATTAAAAGAAATACATAAATTATAATCTGCATTACTAAAATAAATCAATGTCAATTACTCTAAATATAAAAATTATATGTCAGTCTTTTGTATTGAACAGTCATTCAAAGAATAAAATGTCTTTTCGCATAGGTAATCAAATAGTACCGGAAAACGTCTACCGGGTCGTCCCCCTACTAGATTGCCCAACGACCTAGTTACGGTCTCAAGGATGCATGTGTCTCGGGATCGGTCAATGTGGCAAGCCATTGAGGAGCCGTCCAAAAGTGGACCTTACCTGGCTGATGATGAATCAAATAATGCGCATTTTTACCCGCGACGTTACATCTGAATCTGTTCAGCGGTTTGCGGGTAACCAAGCCATAAACAATATCAAGTTTAGCACACCATACTATTTCAACGTAGTTCAATTGCCATGTAAGTTTAATAAGATTTCAAGCACTATTTTCAATGATATTTCTGTTATTTTTGTAAGGTGATCCTCCTAGAAGAGGCGTGGTCGGAGCTGTTTCTACTGAACGCGATACAGTGGTGCTTGCCGCTAGATGCCGCCTGCACCGCCCTCTTCGGAAGCGATCAGATCGACCAAGGTGAGAAATAAAAGATTATCAACGCGTTCAAAAAGAACTAAGGATCTGATTTCAACCTTCTGTAAAAGATTGAAATTCTTCAGCAAACGAGATGTTTCAAATTTGGCCTGCAGTTGTACACTATTTACAAAATCAAGTAATAATCTAAATATGTATTGAAAAATACTAGAATTACATTTTTGCGTTTATTTTAATTGTACAAAATCATTCTTTTTGTACTAAGTGACAGCGTCAAATGTCAGTTTATTGACGCCATCTTTGTTCTCAACGTCAAGTCTTACTAGTTTCGTACGTTTTATATGTTTTTGTACAAATAAACTAAACCAAAATATACAAAAATGGTAACTGAATCACTTTTACTTGATAATGGCCTATTAAAATTATAAGTGTACAAGACTAGGCCTTGGCTCCATGCATTCGCGGAACATGGTTTTCTCATGGATGCCGTTGTCAGAACTGGACCAAATTGAAATGGGACCACACGGGAAGCACCACCTTTCAAATAAAAAATCAATCAAAATTGAGAAACTCCTCTTTTATTGAAGTCGGTTGAAAATAAAATACCTTTATGATATATGAAGGCGCGAGTGGTTCGTCATCAAGGCAATCTATTGTTAAGGCGTCTCAGTATACGGGCGCAAAGCTTACAAAATGTAGGGTAGTAGGCAGAAAACTGTGACAATGAAAATAATTTATTGAAACAAATCACAGATCAAGGCACTAATATCATATCTCTATAATAATACCTTTAAACGAACAATTCTTGTATATTTATTTATATATACCGGAAACGGCTCTAACGATTTCGCTGAAACTTGGTATGTGAGGGTTTTAGGGGGCGATAAATTGACCTCCTCCGATAAATTCTCGTCCAAAATACCTCAGCGTCTAAAGACAAAAGTCTTTGATCAGTGCGTGTTGCCAGTGATGACATACGGAACCGAAACGTGGTCTTTTACTGTGGGCCAAATAAACAAGCTCAAAGTCACTCAGCGAGCAATGGAACGAGCTATGCTCGGAATTTCTCTACGTGATAAGGTCCGGAATGAGGAAATCCGTAGACGAACGAAGGTCACCGACATAGCTCGACGAGTCAGTGAGCTGAAGTGGCAATGGGCAGGCCACATCGCTCGAAGAACCGATAACCGGTGGGGAGTAAAGGTTCTCGAGTGGCGACCACGTACCGGGATGCGTCTACCGGGCCGTCCCCCTACTAGATGGACCGACGACCTGGTTAGAGTCGCGTTGAGTCGCTGGATGCAGGTGGCTCGGGTCCGGTCGATGTGGCGTACCATGAGGGAGGCCTATGTCCAGCAATGGACGTTTCCCGGCTGATGATGATGAAATTGACCTAGATTAGTATTTTGTCTGGGAAAACGCTTGTTTCCGAGTTTCCATGCTATTTTCACTAGCGTGAAATGCGGTCGCTAATTTCACACGCTTTTCACGGGGCATTAGCACTGTGGTCAAGCGGACAAGCTGCAAGATTGACAATCACAGGTGCGGGTTCGAATTCCGATCGGATACGAAGCTTTTGCTTTTTTTGTTTCTTTTTGTATTTATTTAAGTTTTTATGCATTTGTCGTTTTTAAGAGCAATTAAAAAGAACATTGTAATTTTGGCCAAAAACTCCGAGCAAAGCTCGGTTGCCCAAATATTCATTATGATATCTCGATCGAAACCCAGCACTTATTAAGGTCGAAAAAGTTCGGGTCAGTCCAGATTGAAATTGAAACAAGTACAGTACACAATTATTTATTAATCACAGGTGCCGAAGCCAACCTTCTTAATCTAAGTCTGTACACTATTACACTGTTGAAGTACTCAGAATGTACGTGGTGGTTTCCAGAGAGCGGTATGAGCTCGGCGACGCTGCGCCGCCTCCGCGAGGTCCTGGGGCGTTACCGTGCAGTGCTGGTAGATCCAGCTGAATTTGCATGCATGAAGGCTATAGTGCTCTTCAAGTCAGGTCAGTTATATACATATATTATATACTACATTTCTAACGCATAACTAAGTCTGTTCCTGAGGTATGGGAGCGGTACGGGAACTTATTCAATATTATGTTGCATTTCTTACTCCTTTTTCCACTCAATACTAGATGTCGCTACTTGTAAGTTGAAACGCGATACGCACAGATTAGTTAGGTTAAAATAGACGACTGTATTTCACATTTAATTGTTATTAATGAAGAGCACCTGGTTTTTAGAGTGGCTTAAACAACGAAATTCTCATAAATAAATGTCTATTGTGTATACTGACATATGTCATTGTCACCTTGTACCACATCTTTTTTGATTTCGTTATATTCGTTTTCGTAAATTTATCGCACAGCGAAATTCTGAGCATATCTCGTTCTATACAATAACACAAATTTCTATAAAAAAAATACGACAGCCAGCAACGAAACATCATTTTACAAAATAATCAACATTTCTTAGAACAATATTTAAAAAAAAACACCTAAATGTTTTAGGCAACAGCAAACTCTGAATGTGCCATTATGTAATACAAATGACAAAGCTAATGCCCAAAGACTACTTCGATACGATTAATTAAATTTCTATAACTTTTTTTTGCCTTCCATTTTTTATTTTAATTTGTTTTTTACTCATTTTTTGAAAATAATAACTTTTTTAAATGGACTTGTGAAATCTTATCCCATCCTTTACGTAACTTGAAGTTGAAGTGAAGTACAAATTTCGCGTCGGTAAAAGCGTCGGTGGCGCATTGGATAAGGCGCGGACTCTCAATCTGAGGGTTCTGAGTTCGAATCCAGCCGTGTACCTATGAGTTGTTTTTCAATTCAAGTACATTATCAGATTGCTTAACGGTGAAGGAAAACATCGTGAGGAAACCTGCATGTCTTGTCTTTCGCACTGGTCCCGCGTGTTGGACTACGGCCCACACACTCTGTAGGAGAGCAGGCCTGAGCCCCTGCAGTGGGGACGTATATAGGCTGTTGATGATGACAAATTCCGCACCATTTAATTTTGTATTTTGCTTTTAATAATATCGCATATGTTGACTTGGAGGATAACATTCCTTGCATATGCCCAAAATGGGCTTACGGTTGTCGACAGCGCCATCTATTAGCTATAGCAAGTACTCCGTACCATTACTCCACGGAGGCAGTGGTTTATGTATTCAATAACATTATAATTTTATAGCCGCGTGAATTATGCTTTAATTACCTACCTATGTGGCTGTGTATGATACAGCGTGTATACATACATACAGACTTATATTTGATAGTTATTAGTGTTGGTCCTAAACAACACATTTGCATAAATTTCGTTTATTAATTGTGTATGTTTTTCATACAAAATAATTGAGCACGCAATGTATTAATTACATCTAAAGTTATCGACTGATTGACGGTTCTTTTTACACGGGATATCATAACAAGCTTTGTCAAGTCAAGTGAATTTGGACGCAATGAGCAATGCTGCTCGGTCGTGCTCTTAAAAATGATTAACTCTTTATTAATTTAGCTATTGAACAAAATTGTTTTCACATATGATTTGTACGGTCGTAAACTATGTCTGGATAAATTTGTCCGTATGAAATATACACGCTTTATTATTATCAAACTAGACGAGGAAAACCGCATCGCGCACAGCTAATTATTAATCTACAACTTGTTGCATTAATGCTTCCATACTAAATTTCTGTTGTCATAATCTTTTAAAATAGAATAGCTGGCTTTGATAAGTAATTATCTAAAAATAGTAGACGAAATTATAGTGTCGCGAAATAAATATCATTAATTTACAACTTTATAGTTAGCTACAGTAGCAGTTCGCAGCTAATGGTTCATAGATGGCGCTTTGAACAATAATCGAAAAAAGTGTTTAAATGAAATTCGTGATTCACTGTGAAGTTGTATGTTAATGATACGCTAGTAATAGTCCGTGACTTCACACTGCAAAAGTTTCATACTAAATTTCTTTTATCATAATATTAAAAACAGGATGACAAGCTTTGTGGAGTAATTATCTAGAAATAGGACATCGGATTGATCCGATCTGGGCAAACCGAGTATCAGGATATCCGGATTTTCCAGATTGTTAATCCAATATTTAGCTATGAGGCAACGGAGACGGTATCTTTGTTGTCTTTGTCTCTCATTTTATTTGCCAGCATAATAAACAGAAGAAGGGTCAATACAAGTCAGACAGAAATAACAGCATCGTTTACTTCAGTCAAAGACATTTAATATTAATAGACCGGACAAAGCAAACAAACATTTTGATCCTAAACTTATTACTCGTACCAATTTGTAATAAGTTACTCAATCTAGTGTCACATCACGTCACGCGGCCGTACAAGACATTTGACATACCGTTGACTTTTGAGATCAAAATGTTTATAAGAAACGTTTCCCAATGACCGCTCTATAACCTATTACTATATTTAAATCTCTCTGACTTCAGTGATCACGCTAGCAAAAATGACATAACTTAGCGAAATGTTCTGGACTATAAGTCCACAACGCTGGTAATTTTCCTGGAGCCTAATATTTAATGATCTTTCAATTTGTTGATTAGAGACCCGAGGCCTGAAGGACCCTCTGCAGATAGAGAACCTTCAGGACCAAGCTCAGGTGATGTTGATGACTCACGCGCGCACCGCCCACGGCGCCGCCCCCGCCAGGTTCGGAAGACTGCTGCTTCTCCTACCGCTCCTGCGTCTTGTCTCTCCTCAGCAGCTGGAGAGAGAGTTCTTCGCTAAGACCATAGGACAAACCCCCATGGAGAAGGTGCTTGCTGACATGTACAAGAACTAGATTGCTGGTGACAGGGATTGCTGGAAAGTGCTATAATCATCAACGTAAAAACCTTTCTCGTGTGAACATGTGACCAGTTCAGTGCGTCGCATGAGATGAGGTGATAGTGAGATATGTCATATTTGAACGTCAAATGTCTATACGATTTGAGGTTTAGATATGACAATATCTCGTGCTCACCGCTCTCATCCGTCTCATGCTACGTGGGCTGGTGAATATCGTCAACCCATATGTTACCGTGGAGTGACTAAAGAAATCAAAACGTTGCTGTAATCGATTTAAGAATCTAGAGAATTAAGAATAGTGTTTAATAATGAGAATTCGCTCAGAATGCTTTCATAAAAAATTTCTTTTGCCATAATGATGGTAAGAATAAAAAGATACGTTCGAAATAACACATTTAAGTAATTTTTGTTAGTGTAAATAAACACTAGAATTAGAAAGTCAAAATTTGTAATATAGTGCAATAAATCTAGTCTAAGATTTAAATGTGAATACATATTGTTAGCGGAGTATAAATAAAATATGAAATAAGTATTACTAAATATTTAAATAAAATAACGCTTCATGTGAAACGAATTTTGGCCTGGCTTATGTAGGTATGTTATAAAATAGGTAATTAAGTGGCTACATAATTAATTAACTAAACAATTTTATGTATCTTTGTACAATATACGTAAGTATGACGTGAAAATAATAATATTAAATTATACTGACTCGCTAACTTACACAAAACTTGTGTTTGAAAAAGTAGGTTAAATACACCCAATATAATTTTTGGGTATAGGGGTAGAGGAAGACCTATGGATGGATTGTGTGAAGAATGATATGTGTGTGAACGGTGTGAGTGTTGAGATGACGCTTGATAGAGATGAGTGGAAGAAGAAAACATGTAGTAACGACCTCGCTCCGAGTGGGATGTGGACAGAAAGATAATTATTTTGGTGACATACTTCCTCATTGTGTCGACGCGCCACGTTCCACGAAACTGATAAAGACAACCCTAAATATTAAAAAAAATATTTACTTCATTTTATTTCGACGATTTGCATCGATGATGGTGTTAAATATCAGTCTTATTTGGAGTAAATTAAACATAATTATGAAGATAATATTTACAACATATTTTGTAAACAAATCCAGCAATACATTTGACGTAACTTATCTCTTAGTCAAAATGATGACCTGATAAAAATTCATCCAAAATCGGAGGTAACATGAGTAGGGGCGAATCACCTACTTTTCAAACGTCAAATGTATAAGCCAATTCCAAACCCATTCTGCAAAACGTCTAACATGAGTGGCAGTTTTGTTAAATGCAACGCATGACAATCCAGCTAGACATTGTACAGCTGTTTTACATAACGGAATTGTTTAGTATAACAGCGAATGGCTACGTAAAACAGCTTTAAGCAATCCAACTTCGACATATATATTTTGTGTGAAGGATTCGCGATCCTTTTATAATTTTTGTTTAATTTTCGTAACCTCAACATACTAATGAGGCCGAGTAAGGACACATCCATTCTTCTACTTTAGTCATGTACAAAGTTTTTTTTAATTATTTTGTAATTAATTTGAACCGTGTTTGAATAGTTATTTATTCTAAGAACATTCTAATATTTTTAGATTAATTATTATACCGCAAAGTGGTGTTCTTTTTTCGTTAAATCAGTAAAATCTATTTATGAATCATTTATCTTTATGTAAATGTATCAAATAATTTTATTTTTTGTTATTTTTAAACTCCATCAGGGAATTAACGGTCACTTGTGTAAATTTTGCTGTAAATGATTTTGATGCCCATTAAAAAGCTGATTGTTGTGATTTTAGGCTTAATGTGGTTGACCGTTAAATTCCCTGATAGTACATGGGCACTACTGTATTTAGAACACTTATTTATATGTGTAAATAGATAGTTTAGCTGTAAATAAATAATATAAGAAATACATCATTGTGTCATATTAACAAATTATTGAATGTAACTGCCAAAATTGTAACCAAAAATAGCCAAAATCTTAGGACGCCAAATAAATTTGATGTTTTAAAAAAAGTAAAAATATGTGTCATTTCTACCTTAACATAAAATCAAAACTATATTGCATTTCAACTGGCCACTCATACATGAAAAAATGGAAGGTGGGGGTGGGGGTTAAAATAAAAAATGAAAGCCTATAAGCTTGTGGTTTGCACTGTCTCTGTCCTAACTTCAACAACAGTGCTACTAAACAGCTGTTTGGCGACAGACTTAGGTAACATGGTAGTAACTAGCCAGCCGGACATAGGAATCGAACCCGGAACCTTCAGATTGTTAAACCAAGCATGTAGCCATTAGGCCACGGAGACAGTTAAAATACACTACTGTATTGGATGCTGGAAGCTTCATGGTGTTGTACAATACATTTATAATATAGCACCACTTACCCCTTGTTAATTATACGATTCCTGTCCCAAGGCTGCCTGGAAGAGATCGCTCTTAGCAATAAGGCCGCTTTCATTGCACCTTTTATATTGTTATCTATTCTGTTTTTTGAGTGTGTACTGTTAAGGGAGAGAAAAGGTAGGTGAATGGCACCCACTTTTGGTGACACAGAGTTATGCCATGTGGCTTGTCAATGTGCCATTAATTCGAAATGAATATTTAGAATATTTTTGTAAGTAGTCAGTAGCGTCCACTGCTAAACATAGGCCTCCCCAGGTACGACAACGACCGGTTCAATAAAGTTTATTTGAATTGACACATTGAATTCACATTCTCCCACGAGTAAGGAACGACTTCACTATATATTTTTTTCTCTTTGAATTTTTGTGGTTAAGCTCCACGTAACGCATGAGGTCCTGGTACTTTTATATCATCTGATGTTAAGGGATGTAAACGGCGATGGATGGAAGCGTGCTCACCGAGATAAACCCAATTCGATTAGGTTTCCATTGCTTACATCTTTTGAACACAATCATCATCATCATTAATTTAACTGTTCGTTTTATTTTCCGCAAATGTATTAAAAATGTCGTTCAACACTCCTACGAAAATGTACATTCAATTTCGATCGAACTTGCTTGAGGTAATAGTTGTACAGTCGAGTAAAAAAATAGTTATTCACTTTAGAACCATGTCACACTCACCTTTGACATTTCCTTCAACATACTGCATAACAACAAGTACGAGTGACATGGTTCAAAAGTGGATACATATTTTTTACTCGAGTGTACATCGATTCAATATACAACCTTGTCACTTTACTGTACTAATTTCGTTTGTCCATCATTTATGTCTTAACGTAGAGCCAAAATGACTTAATTTTTCCTATAGATAAAGTTCAGGAGTCGGAAAAGGACATGCGACACATTTATCCCGATCGAGTAGTTCCCATGGGATAAATTCTGAAATACACACAGACGAATTCGCCGGCAAAAGATTTGAGCTAAAACAATAAATTGCCAGTCATCATGTACAAACTAAATTCTGTATTATCTTTTTGAGTCATTTGAAAACCTCGTATGTTGGTTTGGTATTGGTTCATAAACAATCTGTCGTGAATGTCTCGGGTCACGTTTCGACGTGGTCGGGTTTCCCCAATCAATTAGTCACAGACACCACACACACGTCGTACATATTACGAAAATAAATGGAGTTGCGGTTAACACGATTAACATATTAAGTTCCTTTGCACCTTTTTGCTTTCGAATGAACCCATAATCATCATCATGGGAAAGTCAATGGTTTCAACGGCAATATAATGTTACTTTTAAAATTGTTGGTCTTCAGAGCGTCATAACTCGTAAACGGTGCGTCCTAGGCCAAAAATAACCAGATTATCAAGCCCCCCTTGACGAATACCCCCCGTCGCTTAAGTTTTTCTGTCGAATGAACCCATAATCATCATCATCAAATATCATCACTAGAAAGTGAATGGGTTCAATAGCACTACAATGGTAATTTTAAAATTGTTGGTCTTCAGTAAGTCATAACTCGTAAACGGTGCGTCCTAGGCCAAAAATAACCAAATTTTCAAGCCCCCCTTGACGAACACCCCCCGTCGCTTAAGTTTTTCTGTCGAATGAACCCATAATCATCATCATCAAATATCATCACTAGAAAGTGAATGGGTTCAATAGCAGTACAATGGTAATTTTAAAATTGTTGGTCTTCAGTAAGTCATAACTCGTAAACGGTGCGTCCTAGGCCAAAAATAACCAAATTTTCAAGCCCCCCTTGACGAACACCCCCCGTCGCTTAAGTTTTTCTGTCGAATGAACCCATAATCATCATCATCAAATATCATCACTAGAAAGTGAATGGGTTCAATAGCAGTACAATGGTAATTTTAAAATTGTTGGTCTTCAGTAAGTCATAACTCGTAAACGGTGCGTCCTAGGCCAAAAATAACCAAATTTTCAAGCCCCCCTTGACGAACACCCCCCCCCCCCCCCCCGTCTCTTAAGTTTTTCTGTCGAATGAACCCATAATCATCATCATCAAATATCATCACTAGAAAGTGAATGGGTTCAATAGCAGTACAATGGTAATTTTAAAATTGTTGGTCTTCAGTAAGTCATAACTCGTAAACGGTGCGTCCTTAGGCCAAAAATAACCAAATTTTCAAGCCCCCTTTGACGAACACCCCCCGTCTCTTAAGTTTTTCTGTCGAATGAACCCATAATCATCATCATCAAATATCATCACTAGAAAGTGAATGGGTTCAATAGCAGTACAATGGTAATTTTAAAATTGTTGGTCTTCAGTAAGTCATAACTCGTAAACGGTGCGTCCTAGGCCAAAAATAACCAAATTTTCAAGCCCCCCTTGACGAATACCCCCCGTCGCTTAAGTTTTTCGGTCGAATGAACCCATAATCATCATCATCAAATATCATCACTAGAAAGTGAATGGGTTCAATAGCAGTACAATGGTAATTTTAAAATTGTTGGTCTTCAGTAAGTCATAACTCGTAAACGGTGCGTCCTAGGCCAAAAAAAAACCAAATTTTCAAGCCCCCCTTGACGAACAACCCCCGTCGCTTAAGTTTTTCTGTCGAATGAACCCATAATCATCATCATCAAATATCATCACTAGAAAGTGAATGGGTTCAATAGCAGTACAATGGTAATTTTAAAATTGTTGGTCTTCAGTAAGTCATAACTCGTAAACGGTGCGTCCTAGGCCAAAAAAAAAACCAAATTTTCAAGCCCCCCTTGACGAACAACCCCCGTCGCTTAAGTTTTTCTGTCGAATGAACCCATAATCATCATCATCAAATATCATCACTAGAAAGTGAATGGGTTCAATAGCAGTACAATGGTAATTTTAAAATTGTTGGTCTTCAGTGAGTCATAACTCGTAAACGGTGCGTCCTTAGGCCAAAAATAACCAAATTTTCAAGCCCCCCTTGACGAACACCCCCCCGTCTCTTAAGTTTTTCTGTCGAATGAACCCATAATCATCATCATCAAATATCATCACTAGAAAGTGAATGGGTTCAATAGCAGTACAATGGTAATTTTAAAATTGTTGGTCTTCAGTGAGTCATAACTCGTAAACGGTGCGTCCTAGGCCAAAAATAACCAAATTTTCAAGCCCCCCTTGACGAACACCCCCCGTCGCTTAAGTTTTTCTGTCGAATGAACCCATAATCATCATCATCAAATATCATCACTAGAAAGTGAATGGGTTCAATTTAAGCGACGGGGGGTGTTTGTCAAGGGGGGCTTGAAAATTTGGTTATTTTTGGCCTAGGACGCACCGTTTACGAGTTATGACTTACTGAAGACCAACAATTTTAAAATTACCATTGTACTGCTATTGAACCCATTCACTTTCTAGTGATGATATTTGATGATGATGATTATGGGTTCATTCGACAGAAAAACTTAAGCGACGGGGGGTATTCGTCAAGGGGGGCTTGAAAATTTGGTTATTTTTGGCCTAGGACGCACCGTTTACGAGTTATGACTTACTGAAGACCAACAATTTTAAAATTACCATTGTACTGGTATTGAACCCATTCACTTTTTAGTGATGATATTTGATGATGATGATTATGGGTTCATTCGACATAAAAATTTAGGCGACGGGGGGTGTTCGTCAAGGGGGGCTTGAAAATTTGGTTATTTTTGGCCTAGGACGCACCGTTTACGAGTTATGACTTACTGAAGACCAACAATTTTAAAATTACCATTGTACTGGTATTGAACCCATTCACTTTTTAGTGATGATATTTGACGATGATGATTATGGGTTCATTCGACAGAAAAACTTAAGAGACGGGGGGTATTCGTCAAGGGGGGCTTGAAAATTTGGTTATTTTTGGCCTAGGACGCACCGTTTACGAGTTATGACTTACTGAAGACCAACAATTTTAAAATTACCATTGTACTGGTATTGAACCCATTCACTTTTTAGTGATGATATTTGATGATGATGATTATGGGTTCATTCGACATAAAAATTTAGGCGACGGGGGGTATTCGTCAAGGGGGGCTTGAAAATTTGGTTATTTTTGGCCTAGGACGCACCGTTTACGAGTTATGACTTACTGAAGACCAACAATTTTAAAATTACCATTGTACTGGTATTGAACCCATTCACTTTTTAGTGATGATATTTGATGATGATGATTATGGGTTCATTCGACAGAAAAACTTAAGCGACGGGGGGTATTCGTCAAGGGGGGCTTGAAAATTTGGTTATTTTTGGCCTAGGACGCACCGTTTACGAGTTATGACTTATTGAAGACCAACGGTGAAGGGTTATATAGGTCTCACTTGACCTCAAATTTGGTGAAGGTCGTTCGTAGTCTCTCTATAAAGTTAATCGGTAGTATACCATTGCTTATTTCAGTCGGCTCCGGGTCTAACACGCTCAATATACCAATTGAATAAATACGAAAGTGCAGGTTAAAATGAATTTTAAAACAATCACGGCTAAGTTGAAACTCTATTGTAATAGCGTAGAGCACGGAACGGCAACGGCCCGCTCAGCGGCGCCCGTGCGATTATTTGGAATTTTTTGGCGGGAAAATAATTTTTGGCTTATAACTTTGAATCTAGACAGCCTGGAGATTTGAAATTTTGACTCGTGAACGCTCCTATTGTATGGTCTTATTTGATCTTTAAAACGAAGTTCTCACTTATGTAGTTTCAGAGATACAACATGTGTCAGCTGGCGACCAGTGTCACCAGCTTACACACACATTTTGGCTCGTAGCTCAAACATTTTTAGCACTAGAGATTCGAAAATTTTGGCGCCTGGCGCTGAAATGTTGCCCTAAAATATGAGGTACAATACATAATCGTAGCTTAAATAATTACGAAGATACAGATGTGTAAGCTGGTGACACGGGTCGCCAGCTTACACACGGTATTTCGTTCGTAGATCCAACAGTTTATCAATGTGATCGTCAATTTTTTTGGCTCTCATTGCTGTAATTGTCCTTTAAATGCCTGACTGTAGTCTAAAGCCTTAACCTCATTGGTTTGTCTTCCTGGCATTTGTCAGAGCTGACACAACAACTCGCTGTAACTGAGTTATGGTTGCTGCTAAATTATGAATGCTAAAGTTTGATTGCTCCTAAATTGCCTTAAAATTTGGCATGCGTAGAATTCCCCTAGCTCTATGAGTAAGCTGACGACCCACACATGTTTATATCTATGCGGTATATATATCGTGATCGCAGTAAGGAACCGCAAAGCAACCTCCATACAGCATTACGTTTCCTGAATTTTTGTATGTTTTATGAAATGACACGGTGACGAGGTTTTTTCCGCGATATTTGTTTACTGAAAACAATTGTTATTGGTAATGTCAGGCATGACTAAAATGATGACACACAAAATATTTCGATTGGTTCTGGCACTTATTGGATCCAAATGGGAATGAGAAAAGGTAGGTGGGTGAATGGCACCGACTTTTTGTGACACAAAGTTATGTCATGTGACATTTTTAAAATATTATTGTAAATAGTCAGTTAAGTCCACTGCTAAACATAGGCCTCCCCAGGTACGACAACGACCGGTCCCGAGCCTCTTCGCTGAACACCTTCACCGGGTCGTCAGTACATCTAGGGGGTAGTAGTAAAAGACATGTGGATAGAAGAACTCATAAATAGCTTTACTGAAAAAGCGTGTGTTTATTTTCAAAAACTATAATTAAATTATTATGTAAGCACATCAATTGTTTTGGATCTCCACGTGATCAACGATATAAAATTCAGGAGATAAAAAAACCGTCAGAGAATCAAACACAAAATACCATGTCACAGAATAGTTTTATTGAAAAGTCCTACTTTCATAACGTTCAAATTATACATACACTTATAATATATCACACAGTCATATACTTACTCTATATGTATACTATACATATCAATTCTTCATTTAGATCCATTTTAGATATAGTTTTATCTTATAATTGAGTATGATCTGCTAATACAGGGCTAAGATTATTCATAGATCTTACTATAGATTGAGGAGACCCATTTAAAGATCACAAAATTACTACCGTCATACAATTTTATAGAGAATACCAAATTTCACTTTTACACACCATTTTAAGGTACTGTTTAAAAAATTTCAGCTAAATTCTTTGAGTAACTTTGAAACTATGTCTTTCAACGATCTGGAAAATCCCAGACACATATATATCTGTTTCTGACTCTTTAAGGTCATTGTGAAAGTATAACATCATATATAGACTCCTCTCTGGTTAATTAAATTAGAAATAGATATGTTTTATTGAAATTGTATTTTAAAAAAAGGTACATATTAATCACATATATTTTTTGAGATTCCTAATTAGTTTATTGGAATTAATTACATTCTATTAACAGACAAGGCAGTCGTTAAGGCCATTAAATCTACGCTGTCAGATCGAGGCTACGACTCTAATGATAATTCAAAAAATAATAATATTCTCAGTCACATTATTGTATTATTACTAATTAACCATCACTTTTGGGAGTAGACTTTCCTTGTCATGAATAAATCCAATTATCACTTTGATTTTTTACTTTTTCAAATGAATTTATTTCAAGTAGTTATTTACTGACCTTGTTTACATGAGTTACGCCTTCCTCACACTTACATATGTATAAGGTCTTTAAGGAAAATTCCGTTTTCCTACATTGAACAAAACAGTCTAGCAGCGCACAAACTAAAATTAATTATTTATCTCACTCATATAGCAGTACAGTCAGTGAATCTACAATGTTTACACTTTATTACCATAGTCTTTGTGAGTTAAATTCAAACTCTCTTAAAAATACATATATTATTTATTCATATTCTCATACTCAGATTTATAAATACTATGCAACATTTTCTTATCTTGTAACATAATATTTCAATGATACAATGTTACTTATTTGGTTGCTAAACAACACACATCCAGTAAAAGCAAGAAAGATAATTCATCTTTTGCAACATACAATCGCTAGTGAAGATTTAAATTTAATCGTAGAAAATCTATAGTGGCATATTAATTTTAGCTAGAAGGACTTTTTTTAATTTCTTTCTTTTTCTTTTTTTCTTTAATATTTTCGATAACATATCACATTAGCTTTTAAATGATTAAAGTTTTTAAGTATCTATAAACATGTGTAGATACTTCTGTTGCTGACTGTGATTTCAAGTCAAATGTTAACAAAATCAGTAAATATTATTGATTCTCCCAACTTACTAAGAATTTAAGAGAAACCTTTGACAACAGAGTGACTCCTAAAAAACCGGCCAAGTACGAGATGAACTCGCGCACCGAGGGTTCCGTACAGAATATGGATAATTAAAATACGGAAAATCATAAATAATATGCACAGAACAATCCTCTAACGAATGCGCATAAATACCACTTTTGATTTAGTTTTGTTACTCGTCACTAGATGGCGTTACTAATACATTAAAACGCACTTCTAAAAAACCTCGTTTGTTATATGGGATTCCACTTACATATGTATTTTGTTCTGTATTTGTTGTTATAGCGGCAACAGAAATACACCATCTGTGAAAATTTCAACTTTCTATCACGGTTCATGAGACCTGAGCCTGGTGACACACGAGCAGACAGACAGAGGAGTCTTAGTAATAGCGTCCCGTTGGTTACCTTTTGGGATGGAACTCTAAAAACAACACTGCTTAAGACTTGTTTTGGAATGAAAAATAAAATAAAATATATATTCTCTGCTACCATTCAATAATCCAAGGCCTGTTAAGAGAGCATAGGTGACAATATACTACATTTAAGATAATGTTATCATATCATTATAAAAATATTAACGAGTAAGACAATTTGTATTTCATAATCTCACATTTTTGTTACCGCAATGAAAAAAAACTCTTTTATTGTCCATTATACTTAAAGATTTGTATAAAAGCGGTTCTATTACACTTTTATTATTAGGAGATATACATTGAGTGACAGTAAAAAGTTTGTATTGTATCTGCAGAAAATATATATAAAAAAAACATTTACCAACATTAAAATTTGTGATGTATTACGTAACAACCAATTGCTTGAACTTACAACACAATTTAGTTCTTAAACATAATTAATGGTTTGTGACAAAAACATGATCTTGGAAAGGAATGGATCAATGTATCTTTCTACAACTTGTCCAATCCCAAAGTCCAAAATCATATAAAGTGGTAGTTTAACACTCCATGTAAGGCCTAGCTTTTCTCAATATAAAGAAGGTGTTTCATATAATCCACCGAAAACTATTGAATTTGTAATCTTCTCTATGATTAAATAGCAGAACGGTCGGTTTGCAATGAATGAAACAATTCCGATTCGGTTGCTAAACTCTGCTGCAGTCACTCCGACAGCAACTGTCCCTTCTTCTGTTACCTCCATTTCTGCTTTATGTATAACCTTACTCACATACAGGGGTGTACGAGCCAATTTCGGCAACCTAGCCTTCTTAGGATCAAACAAGTCAGCAATACCAAGGTTTTTCTTTAAAACATCTGACAGATCTAGACTAGATTCAATCTTGAATCGAGGAATGTAGCAATCTACTTCATCGTCACCGTATTCTTCAGTTGATACCCTCAATTCACTGAAAACGTAATCTAAAGGCACTTTACCAAAATTTAAAAACATATCCTCAAGTGAAACTCCTTGGTTTGGCAGCATAATTAACATGGACAGCCTGTTTTCCTTGCCATATGGTAATTCAAGGACTCTAGCTTGTAATTGCTTGATATTTGAGAAAGGATATGTAAAACGGTTGTACATCATATTGACCTCTCCGGTTTTTTGTCCAGTACTGTTGTGGAAAGGCATTCTCGTTGTTTGTGACTTATTGAAGGGTACACTCCATTGCCCTTTGAAGTAAACAGCGCTGGTTAGAATCATTTGAGTTTCAGAGAAGTCATCGCTGCTGACTAACTTCGGAATAAGTCCATGTGTGAACTGGGATACAGCTAGGTTTATACCGTCTGCAGTTTTCTGAGTTTGCATGAAATCTAATGGGATAACTCTTGTTTTGTATATGGTTTGAGCTAGTGTTTGGAAGTCTCTCTCTAGCAGGCTTCTCTGATCCATAAAGATCGCATTAACTTTTGCCAGTTCAACTGTTGATGTGTTCACCTGAAGATAATTGTAGATGTTCTCAAAACTCATTCGTGTAATATTTCTTTGGCTTGTACGTATCCTCAGAGCATTATTAATCTGAGCTACTGTATCTCCGGATGCTCCCTCGGAAATCACGGCCAAAACTGTCCATACGGTTATAGGGGACAGTATGAAATTGAGATCGTTCGCTTGTAATTTTGCAGTGTGATACAATAATTCAACAGAAAAATTACCGATTCGCTCCGTTAGTCCATTGTGTAAGCTTTTAGAGTCGTCTAGTTCGGGTGCTGACTCAGTCACAGCTAACTGTTGTCCAAATGCACATACAAAGGCACATAATACTACTATCACTTGTAAAAGATACATTTTTAAAGTTATATAAGTATTTTGTTATAATCACAAGATTTTATAGCACTTTGAAAGTTTTTTTAACGAATTCAACTCCTAATTTTACGCGTGGTTTTGGTTAGAAGTGTGTTATTCTCGATGTCACACTCGCTTATGAACAGGCATTGCCGTTGTCGACGATCAAATGAGGAAAAACCGGCCGTTGACCGGTTTGTACTATGATGATGTCGTCCACTTATTTACTTATCACGGACAGGCGTCACTGTATTAACTTAATTGCTTGTGAGAGCAAAAACGTACAGATTCCGGTTTATTATACGGGTTGTCATCTCACAACAAATCAGCTGACGGGCTGTCAAATTTGACAGATGTGCTTTTTTGGGTCAAATTTGTGCGAAGACCTTTATGTGTAACTAAGATCAAGAAAAATAATCGTATAGCTTTGTTTAAAAATAATAAGTACTCTTTTTACATAAGCCTAAAGCTAATTAAGAAAAGCGCGACTGTCAATGTCATTGTCAACTACTTTTTAAAAAATTCAAAAGGGCACAAAAACTGAGCGAACAGTATAAACTGTATAATACTCGTTCACTATAAGTCTCCTTACTGCATACATGACTGTGACACGAATCCGCAAATGCAGGTTTTCCCATTTATTGATTAATGAATTAAAGTAAGATTGCATCAATTTAAAACTTAATAGGGAAAGAAGGAAATAAACAATGCTTTCACAATTTCCCCATTACATCTCGTCAAAAGGAAGTACGTCAAACATACGGGGAACTAGTTCTATACATTTCTTTTAAAACAGGTTACCCCCATATGAGTTAAAAATATGACGCTATCAATGCGTTAATGGGAAAACGTTACGTTAATATTTCAAGTAGGTTTTTTGGCTCGTCGATATTTGCGTCATAGCTTGACGATTGTAGATCTTTCTGTCACACTTTCATTGCAAATAATCCCATTCGTGGTATTTACGATGTAGGGGCTAGTATGCTGCTGCAAAGAAACAAGACGTTCGTCATACAAAAGCTTATATTTGTATCAACATTTTTAAGGTAGCTCAGTTAGATATAGCGCCAGACCTTGAATAATCGAGGTCTGGGTTCGATCCTGGCTCGTACCAATTTGTTATTTGGAATTTATGTACGGATGATAAAAATCATTACCATTGGCTTTTCGGTGAAGGAAAACATCGTGAGAAAACTTGCACACATGAGAAGAAATTGTGTGTGAACTCCACCAATCCGCACTGGGCCCAGGTGGTGGACATATATAGTTTTTTTTAATGCTGATGCTTTTACAGTTCTCATATACGGTTCCAGTGTGATTGCTTAATCGTAGGCGGACAAAGTCGCGGTCAGAAGTTGCTTAAAAAATAATGAAGGACGAAAAATTAAACACTGTTTTTAAACCAACAAATTATGTAATATCGTCAATAATCTTTTTTCCTTCTACCCTCTCTTTATTAGCTGTGACTAGTATTTTCTCTATAGCTTTTATAAGTCTAACTTTAAACCTAGATACATTAATGTTATCATTGTAGTCTAACGTGCTCAGATCTCGTTCTATATAGTATTGGAACGTATTCCACAGCATCTCTTTCGCTCTTAGAATTGTGTCGGCTTGACTGAAAAATAAAAATAGCATGTTAAGACAAGAGAGAAATACAGCATGAGAATGAAAATGGCAGGCCATATTGCTCGAAGAACTGATGACTTGAAGTAAGAGTTCTCGAGTGTCGACCACGTTTCGGGAAACGTGTACCGGGCCGTTCCTCTGCTAGAGCAAGTGTCCGATCATTGTAACATACCATGGGGGAGGCATATGTCCAGCAGTGGACGTAATGTAGATAAGAGAGTAAAATGTATGGACCAAATTTGACAACCAACAAAAATCTTCACGGTGACCTCCTCATTGTAAGGCTACTGTGTAACCATGCAATGACGGAATCAGTTAAAAGAACAGATTTTCTAAAGCCTTAAACTAACAAAATTCTTCTAAACCATAAGAGTCGTGAAGACGTTGCCAAAACAAAATCAATGTTATTCCTAAATTATTAATAGCCTCAAGTTTGACCTCAAAATTGGACAACCACAAACCCCTAATACGCTTCGGCGAAAAACCACAACCAAGGAAAACGCTCACCTGGCCGGCACTCGTACCTCCAACCTATGTCTGGGCAAACTCAACACGGCTACGTCATCGATGATTTGATTCTGCAATATAAAAAAAACACATCCTCAATTTCTTTCGAAGAATTTTTATTGCTGTGATTTCCCCGACACTGTACAAGGAATTTAAATTACCGAATAATTCTTTTTATCGAAGAGTTTTAACAGGTAATTTCCCTGTAATATGGTTACATGGTGGTTTTCGTATTTTTGTCGTTTCTCTGACGTCATGAGTTCGGAGTCCTGCTTGTCACGTCATAACGGAGGCTCAGGGTGACTTGATTTTTTGTGTAAGGATAAAAATAATATTTATTTTGCTCAAAATATAGTGAAAACCGATGTTACATAAATTTTAAATAAGTACGCATATTTTACCAAAAGAGGCATGTACTCGTAAAATATAATAGTAATAATGAAGTTCTAACTAGAATACTAAAAATAAGAAAATTAAATTGAATTGTCCAAATCATGTCAAAAAAGCATGTCAAATCAAAAAAAAAATATAAATCAATCACGTGAAAGTCAATATATAATACGAACCTAATAAAATTCTAGCTAGCGTACAACATGTCAAGTTTTCCTATAGTTAAATATTTCCTTTATGCTATAGAAAATATGTTTCATGAACCACTTCTTTAGCGTATGTTTAAATAGTTCTTTTGGAGTTAACTTTATGTAATTACGTAAATACGGCAGTATATATTCTAACACACATAGCCCGGGAGCAACACTAAAGACAAGTCTGTTTGGATCTCGTAGTTAAAGAAAAGGACATACGCTACTTTGGCCATCCCGATCCAGCAAGTAGTTCCCGTGGGATAGTTTATTAAGTCCACACGGATGACGTCACGGCCAAAACACAAGTTTTCTCTGACTTTTCCGGAATAGCAGAATAATTATTAAAACACGGGACAAATTCATTAACAAAACATTCATTTTCTCATACATTCTCGACCTAACATAAAGTCAGAATGCTTTTTTTGTGTGATATAAAGATATAAGTCTTCCCGAGTTAAAAAAAACTACATACCTTACTGATTGACAAATGTAATACACTCGACGAGTTCTTTAGAGACAAAGTTTAATAAGTGACAGATCTATGTAAATTTAAAATGTTAGTTTAGTTAGATAGTATAGTTAGTACATCTTGACATTCGAATTGTAATTGCTTAAGTTACTTTGACAAACTTTTATCTTCAGGAAGGACTTTTGTTTATTAATTAAATTCCACAAATATTGTACGCCTTCGGGTAGGATATAGAGATGCTATAACATCACTGGACCAACTATATTCACAATAAAATATTCTAATTCTGATAGTTGAGAGGCCAAGGAAGGCCGTAGGGTACTTGTATCTCGTTCGGACGAGCAGTTTCTACTAGATAAATCTTGACAAAGCGTCACCCTAATAATCACTGAAATATCATGATCCTGCGGCAGTCCACTCTGTCCACAGACACAAGTCCACACATAGGCCTCTCTGAGTGCGACACTCGATTCGGTCCGCATCCATTCACGTCCACACTACGTAAGTCGCCTTTCCACCTAGCTGGGGGACGTCCTACACTACGTTTGCATCGGCGTGGTCTGGTGGACTGTCGGTCTATCGGCAATTAACACTGCAGTTTGGCGGCAGACTTAGATGAAAATCACCTGGAATCAGCTAGTGTTTCTATAAAGTCTCACCTTATAAACATCTCCCTTGGCGAACAACAGGGCCACGTGGGGCGTTATCAGGGAACTCTTGTAAACGACGAGGGCTCGCCTCTCCGTGGAATGGAAGCCCCCGAAGTACGTCAGCAGAGCGTTCGGTGTTCGTTTAGTTATGTTATAGTTGACGCTCTCGTTGCCTATGTGCGCCCGGTCGCCGGTGCTATAAATGAAAAAAAAAAAAACTTTGTCGTAAAGTCACCTTGATAAGTACTATAAACACAACTTAATTTCAGTAAATTTAGAGTTACAGACAATAATAACACCGGCACACATTCATTTACTAAGAGCTGTCACTGTCCGAAGGCAAAGTGCGGGGGCAGCGCGGGGAGTGTTGACGTCGGCCGCGCGCCCCCCGTGCACTCCTGTGCTCGTAGTCCCCGTACACAAATACTGTATGTGCACGAAGCAACAATCACAATCAGCGCCATCTGTGCCGTAGATAAGAACCACAAGCCGCCTTCATGTAAAGCTGAGCTGTGGTTTGACTTTTTCTAACAGTACTTAATGAGAGACGTCTGTCAGTTGAGTACTTAAAGATACTTGGCGCGAACTTGAATAATGGTGGTTGATTGCAATTTTTCGTAATTCGTTAATAATACTGTTGTGTGTTTTTGTGTTATAATGGTGTGATATAGTGCACAAAATGTCACGGACGGTGTTATAGTATCAATTACGCAAAATTGCGAGGGTTTCGACGCGATCGAAAGGGTTTACCATGTCGAGTACATTCGGCATATGGATTCTTTCGAATAATGTTGAAACCAAGGCCTCCTATTTTTAGGTAATTACTTATCAAAGCCAGCATTCTATTTTAAAAGATTATGGCAACATAAATTTGATGAACGGTATGAGGGAATTCCCGTTAAAGTTACATACCTTGTGAACAGTTCGGTAACGGTGGACAGCTTCCCTTTGGTCTTTACGTGTCTTTTAGTCTTCAGTATGGCGTTTGAACCAGACAGCAACAGAGCAGCAGTTAACTCGTCACAGTTTGAGAACCGGCTCAGTTCCTCAGGGTCCGTGGTCGGTTCTATTATACCGCTCTTTAGAACCTGCTCGAGGTGCACGATTGACAGAGCTGAAATACAGTTTTTATTATAATTGGGCACTTGACACCAAATTATATGGGGGTTGGATTGTATTTTATACCGTAACGGACATTAGAATAAAGCCTCTCAATATAAAAATACCCATCGCGTAATCAACGAACACATCGCCACTTAATTCCTATAGATTAAGGGTTATGGACCAAAGGGTAAGGGGTGGTCCATACCGTGTCTGAACATTGCTAGGCATTGTCCGAGGCATCAAGCTGTTTTACTTTTTAACAGACTGCCAGTTGTTTTAAAAAATATAAAAAGTGTAAATGTATTTAAAAATAAACTAATTATTAGAAAAAAAAATTGTACACCATTAAGGATTTCTGACATGTAATAACCTGACATGAGGTACTAGATATTATGAAATGACTTGTTATATGTTTTTATTAATGTTAAATTTTTAATATTATTGGCTAAATTATTGTATTTTTAAGGTATTTTATTAGTTGTAATATTTTAATTTTTTTCGCACACAGTTATACTGTTTTTTGAAAATAAACGAATGATGATGAATAGCCCTAGCCAGCTATCCTTACCTCTAACATACTTGAGCCTGTCCTTCCTGAGCCCGTACTCCCCGCACCACTCGTCCACCCCCTGCCACCCCCGCTCCTTAACCACGTGCTCGAACTGCGCTTGTATCCAGTGAAGCGCCGCATGATCAGACACAGGACTTAATTTACGTAATATGTCGCGTATTTCTGGGGTAACAAACAAAATTGTGTTTATCGTATAAGCTGGCATTTTTTAAGGTTTTGATGATTCTTTGTTAGTTTGGTAGATCATACTTCATAGGTCGCATTTAAATTTTATCGGAATCGATTCAGCTTTTTTTTGAGAAAATCAACAAAAATCAAATACAGTGTAAACTCTATATAACGACACTCAAAGGACTGTGCATATTTTGACGTTACAGAGAGTTGTCGTTAAATGGAGAGAAGAACAATCTGTATGTAATGTAGAAACTAACAACAGTACACGCGTGCAAGCAATCCCAGTTTATAAACAAAAGAACGGATTTCTTAGAATGTTGGGTGTGTATGACGCCGAAAGTCGAGTTCATTACGGACTAGGATAATACAGCGACAAAAGAACGGACACAGCTGCACAGTTTCTCCTAATTTTATCAAAATTAAAAAGTACTTTTTACTACATTGTATTTAATTGTTGTCGTTATTGAGAGTGGGCGTAATGCTATGCTATATAGAGTGTATCATTGTATGGAAGACAAGATAAACCAACCAAAGCCGAGTGATTTCGACGCTTTAAAGAGTTTGTCGTTAAATCGAGTGACGTTACATAAAGTTTACACTGTATGTACCCATGTAAGGTAGGGGATGAAAGCTGTAGACTTTTAGGGCAGTTGAAGTGGGTTTCTAGCAGAGAGATTTAAATATAGTAATAGGTTATAGAGCGGTCATTGGGAAACGTTTCATATAAACATTTTGATCTCAAAAGTCAACGGTATGTCAAATGTCTTGTACGGCCGCGTGACGTGATGTGACACTAGATTGAGTAACTTATTACCAATTGGTAATAAGTTTATTACCCATTGGTAATAAGTTTAGGATCAAAATGTTTGTTTGCTTTGTCCGGTCTATTAATATTAACTGTCTTTGGTTTCTAGTTCTTTTTGAACGCGATATTTAGAAGTTCTATTTATTATTATTATTATTAGAGAGCAGTGCACAGTACCTTGTCTCCTGTCGTGTGCATCCTGAAACAGCTGCTGGTTGTCTGCACAGTGCGTGACCACGTCCGCAGCTGCGACCAGAGCGCCGCACACGGCCGCGTGCAGGAGACAGAGCCCCAGGCGCGGGTGCACCGTCATGTTGGACAGCAGGGACCCGATACGTGTGAGTTGCTCGGTTGGGGTTAACGCACCTGAAATATTCATTACACTATCTTAATACAAGCGTCACGAAATAATAATTAACGCTTTCAAAAAGAACTAAAAACCAACTTCAATTGCCTCAAAAATTTGTTTTTTGTTGATTTTCTCAAAGAGCGATCAATCAATTTCGATAAAATTTATATGGAACCACCTCTGAAGTATGCTCTACCAAACAGAAAAAGAATTATCAAAATCGGTTCACTATTGGCGGAGTTATCACGTAACACACACACACAAAAATTGTGCGTGTAGTCCCTCCGCGCGGAAATGAAACTTAGTAATGTAGAAATGAAAATAGGAAGTGGTAGAAATTGATTTTTAGTGAACTCATACTGTTTCTTTAAAACAAACTTTATTACCATTGCTTACAATTCACAATTGATCGCATCAGGAGCGTTATACGTTTAACGCAACCTTGTTGGAAGTCGCATTAGAAGTTTTATTCAAAAAAAATACGCGTCGAATTAAGAACCTTATCCGTTATTGAAGTCGGTTGAAAATGGATCTGCAGGGATTGCTAGTGATTTTAAAAATTGTGTCCGTTCTAGGATGTGTAATCCTAGTAATACATTACGCGTAATATGGGTAATATTACGCACGACCACACACTGTCCCATCACACTAGACCAATTCAAACAACACGCATTTCAATTAATACGGCACAATGCAGAATATTGTCGTGATATCGAAAAAAGGGAAATATAGATAAAAAATAGAATTTCAACCCCATAATTTAATATTCCAGCAATAACTATTAAAATACAAACATTCCTAATTCGCTTTGATAGAGCAGTTAATATCCCGGCATTAAAAGATTTTAAATTTTGATAATAAATAAAAAAATAATAACAACTCACTCCATAAATAAATTATAGAAAAAAATCAAAATTTGTGAATTGCACACATGTTTTTTCGACTTTGTTTTTATTATAATTATTATAGAAGTATTTAAATCCGATGAATGGACGCATGTATCATTCCGGTGATGTTTAGAAAGCACTACATTACAATTTCAAAGGCGAAAGTTGGCGTGTCGCATGGCAGCGCACGGCGCGCATTTAGAGTGATGCGTAATGGTACGATGTAATATTACGTATTACGAAATGTAATGACATATCACATTACTTTAAGAAGTACTAAAGAGTGAACTTAAAAAGGACAAATATAGTTAATTTTACGAAACTAAGTCAAAATTGGATTACATTAAATTGTGTAAAATAAATGACTTACCCACATCGATGAGGTCTTTAATTGCAAAGTCAATTGCTTTCTCGGTGGGGGGCTCAGGCAGTTGCGATAGGAAACTAGCGACCTTATCGTCAGGGGCGTACGTCTTACAATCCAACACGGTTTGCTCTAGCGGTATCCTGTAATTTTTTATTATTACTATTATTATACGATATTAGCACGATAGAAGCGATCTCACACAAAACCTCAAGTTGATGGGGCGCTTAGTAAGTTATACTTATCGAAACACAACACTGCTGTTTGGCGGAAGACTTAGGTAACATTGTAGTAGCTAGCCAGGCAAACCACCAAAAAATAGAAAATACCACCAACTAAACCGAGTACCGACTGGTACCAATCGAACCCGGGACCTCCGCATTTTTACTCCCAGTGTTTAGCCGATAGACCACGAAGTCTGTCATCATTGAGACTAGGTACACAGAGATACAACTATAGTTGTCTAGAAGACACCAAATCAGATTGCGCATACACTGTATTTTATATCATAAAAGGGCATTATAAAACTCATATTTAAAAAATTGGTTGTCTGTATTTAAAAAGAAAAGATCCGTCATAAGATGGGCGCTTAGGCCGATCGTACCTCTCTATCGCTTGTTACGCACTCTCGCTTGCACGCTCCGCTCAAGTGGAACGTGACACTTTTTCGTGCGTGCAAAAATCTTGATAATTGAATTTTACACCGCATTAAGGGCAACAAAAATTCAAAAAATCAACATCCCCGAATGGGAAAAACTTAATATATTTAGTTTTAGTACATTATGAAGTTTTTTAAAATAAGGGCGGGGACACACAACAACATTATCTCACGAGACAACGCAAATATTGTTAAAATGTTGCATACATTTTAACGCTTCAACGCGAGCCGTTACGTCACATAGTGTGACCAAATTGTATGGAGAGATTTTGGATCGCGTGACTAGAATCACTTTTCTACAGGGTTATATCGAAAAATCTTTGACGCAACTATTTATGTTTTCACACCGTCCCTCGAATGAGAACATGCATTTTTTTAAATTCACCTACCCTTTTAGCTTTATCAATCATCAACAGACCCACTGCAGGTGCTCAGGCCTGCTCTCCTACAGAGAGTGTATGGGACATAGTACACCACGCGGGACCAGTGCGCATTGGTAGACTTCACATACACCTTTGAACTTCTTCACAGGAGTGTGCAGGTTTCCTCACGATGTTTTCCTTCACCGAAAAGCCGATGGTAATGATTTTTATCATTCGTACATAAATTCCAAATACCAAATTGGAACTCATTGGTACGAGCCAGGATCGAGCCAATACCTCGATTGTTCAAGGACTGACGCTCTACCCGACTGAGCTATTTTTAATCTTAAGATTATTAAATTACCTTAAGATCTCTGGTGTCGTGTACGCCACGAAGTCTGCCTCTTTGTCACTAGTGTACATCCGGTAGCAGTGGCCGGGCTGCACGCGGCCGGCACGTCCTGCCCTCTGCTTGCCGCTCGCTCGAGACACCCAAACAGTCTCTAAGCTGGCTGTGCCTGAAGGTGGTTCCACATTAAATTCATCACAATCGGCTCCACAAGTCCACTGCTGGACATGAGTCTCGCTCATATATACGAAGACAACACACCCTCACCCTATATTCATAACACACATCACACACACACTGTCAACACTCATGCATCCTTCAAAATTTGTAATTTAACTTCCAACTTTTTACAGTTTTCTCCAAATATATTTAATTTAATTGATTAATAACATGTAAGTTGTTACGCAAAAACGGACCTTAATGGAAATTAATTTCGAGTATCGCGTTTGAAGTTTTGATTCGAAATGAGTTTTACAGTTAAATTACATACCTGATGTATGGCTTTCAACTGCAAAAGTTAAGTTGGTAAACTTAAATTTCTGAAATTCCAAGCATAGCTCGCTCCATTGCTCGCTCGCAATGTCAAAATACTAACAATAATTTACATGTCATTCAAAAAATCTTTGACTTTATAGTAAAATTTTTCATACAAATGTCGTTTAAATTCCTGCTCACAGTTTAAGTTCCTTTCTTAAAAACAGATAGTTACCTGTCCCTTCCTTGATCCTATTCTCCTTGTGCGACCCTGTGTCTATGACATACACAACATCGGGTATAGTGATGGAGGTCTCAGCTATGTTTGTCGCTAGCACTATCTTACGCACACCAGGCAGTGCCTTACAAAACATTTTACTTTGATCCGCCGCCGACAATCTAAAAACATCAACGTTCACGTCTGAACTGCACCATTTTTAAAATAATAGTAGCTTTGATAATTACCTGAAAATAGATCATTGGATTGTAATGTCAGTTACAATAGCTGTTTTTCAGCTAATGGTCCCTAGATGGCGCTTTTAACAACAAACAAAGTGTGTCAAAAGGAAATTGTGATTCACTAGAAATAGGTAAGTGATAATGATACGCATTTCGTGACATTACAATCCGAGGTTCAATTTTTAGGGTTCCCTAAACAAAGTTTGACCAACGGGACCCTATAACTAAGACTCCGCTGTCCGTCTGTCACCAGGCTGTATCTCATGAACCGTGATAGTTAGACAGTTGAAATTTTTACAGATGATGTATTTCTGTTGCCGATATAACAACAAATACTGAACAGAATAAAATAAATATTTAAGGGGGCTCCCATACAACAGACTTGAAAGTAGACTTGAAATATTCCCAGAATAACTTTAAAAACAAATAAATATCGGGATCCCGTTAAGTAATATAAATTACCTTACTAACATTTTGACAATGCAACAGCTTATGTCAATCAAATAAAAATAAAATAAAGGTTAGTTTACACTGAGTACATTTTAAGAATCTTTGCACTAGAGTGCATAAATTTGAACCTGCACTTAGCTTACCTAGAATGAACAGGCAGAACTAAATGTGTGCTAGATTCTGGGAAACGCGCGTCCAGTAATAGTTTGGTTTGTTTTATTTCAGCCCAGCCGGGAAGGAATACTAGTATAGCGCCTTCGGGTTGCGATCTGTCCACAGCTTTTATCACTTCCGCAACCTGCAAATATTAAGTAAATTCTTACTCAACTAAATCATCAATGACTTCAGAAATCATCACACGGGAGCTGCTTTATAGACAGGTATCATCAACAGCCTATATACGTCCCCACTGCAGGGGCTCAGTCCTACTCTCCTACAGAGAGTGTATGGGACATAGTACACCACGCGGGACCAGTGCGGATTGGCGGACTCCACATGCCTGTTCAAGACATGCAGGTTTTCTCACGATGTTTTCCTTCACCGTTAAGCAATCGGATAATGTACAAGAATTGAAAAATCAACTCATGGGTACACGGCTGGATTCAAACCCGTAACACTCCGATTGAGAGTTCACGACTTATCCACTGCGCCACCGACACTTGTAGACAGGTATAAAAATATCATGTGTCCTTTTGAAAACCGGCCAAGTGTGAGTTGGACTCACGCACCGAGGGTTCCGTACAGAATATTGATAATTAAAATACGGAAAATCATAAATAATATCTACCGAACAATCCTCTAACCTAACGAATGTGCCTAAATACCATTTTCGATTTAGTTTTGCTACGCGTCACTAGATTGCGTTACTGATACATTAAAAAATCGCGTTTGTTGTATGGGAGCCCCCTTAAATATTTATTTTAATCTGTTTCTTAGTATTTGTTGTTATAGCGGCAACAGAAATACATCATCTGTGACCGACTGTCTAACTATCACGGTTCATGAGATACAGCCTGGTGACAGACGGACATACAGCAGAGTCTTAGTAATAGGGTCCCGTTGGAACCCTAAAAAGGGCTACAAGCGAGTAGGAATCGCGCAATGAGGGTTCCGTGAAGAATATGAATAAAATACTGAAAGTCCGATTTATTCCTATACTTTTTTTAAACACTTTTTTTTTCGATTATTGTTCAAAGCGCCATCTATGAACCATTAGCTGCGTAACTGCCCTTGTAGCTAACTATAAACTTGTAAATTAATGATATTTATTTTGCGACACTATAATTTCATGTCCTATTTTTAGGTAATTACATATCAAAGCCAGATATTCTATTTTAAAAGATTATGGCAACAGAAATTTAGTATGGAAGCATTAGGAGAGGGATAACGATAAAGGGATTAATTTAAGAATTTGATAATCATTTCAATGAAAAGAATCTTGAATATTAACCGGTCAAGTGTGAGCCGGACTCGCGCACCAATGGTTCAAAACCATAAAAAGAGGCGTACAGATATTATTACCTTGAATTAAGGTTCATTTTACCGACCGCATATATAAGTTTGTTTTTAAAGATTTTTGGATGATTTCTCAAAAATGATGTCTAGAAAGAGACAAAGCTTAGGTTTTCCAAAGCCGCGTCCACTCTACCGATTTTTTATCTCACCTCCTGACAGTTGACATAAGGCTTGCCGTCTTCTTTCTTGCAGTTCTCTTTGGTAACTGGCAGTCTGACACCGAAATCCTTCTCTATGTCTTCTAGATATGACACCTCCACTGGGAATGTTCGGCCCGGCACTTCTATAACCGGGCACGGGTCGAAGTATCTGAAAATGATATCATGTTATATGAAAGCTTTTAGAAATCATGCCTATTATCAGCTGATTATCAAAATTCATGTTCAGTTTTATTGCTTCGTCCCGGTCAATGTGTCATACCATGGAGGAGGCCTATGTCCAGCAGTGGACGTTTCCCGGATGATGAAGATGATGACATCTTCTGAATATCTTTCGTCACCTTTACGGCAGCAGCGGGATGACATGGGCTTATTACAAGTCGAGACGAGATCTGGCTACCGGAAAAAGCATGCGTGTACCTAGAGAAGACAGCACAGTCCAGGGTTGCGCTCATCACCACCACCCTGAGCTGCGGGTTGAGCACGGTGGCCCGCTTCAGCAGCAGCATCGAGAGGTCCGTGTTCACGTCGCGCTCGTGAGCCTCGTCCAGGAACACGTGAGTGCACCCAGACAGACCTGACAATCAAATGTTTTAAAAATAATTTTTTATTATTACATTTATTATACATCTGGAATAATCTAAAGAGAATAGACACAAAACAATTTGGTACAGGAATACGGTCTTCCAGGCAACCTTGAGGCAGAAGAATCGTTTATTTAATAATAGGCAAATGGTGCTACATAATAAAATAACATACTATAAATATATAAAACCATCATCGTCAACAGCCTATATACGTCCCCACTGCAGGGGCTCAGGCCTACTCTCCTACAGAGAGTGTATGGGCCATAGTACACCATGCGGACCAGTGCGGATTGGTAGACTTCACACACACCTTTGAATTTCTTCTCAGGAGTGTGCAGGTTTTCTCACGATGTTTTCCTTCACCGAAAAGCCAATGGTAATGATTTTTATCATTCGTAAATAAATTCCAAATAACAATTGTAACTCATTGGTACGAGCCAGGATCGAGCCCAGACCTCGATTGTTCAAAGGCCATCGGTTATACGTTTTTTGACCGATGCGGCCTGTCCATTGCCACTTCAGCTCACTGACTCGTCGAGTTATGTCGGAGACCTTAGTTTGTCTACAGATTTCCTCATTCTAGATTTTATCATGGACTTTAGTTATTTTTTGCGAAATATTTAAAAAATATATATAAAATAGTAAATGCAAATTATAATATAATATAAACGCCTGCAAGATCAAGGGCGGACAAAAATAATGACAGAATGGAGGGGGCCAGTAGGGAAAAGAAAGAAAGGGAGACCTTGCAGCAGATGGGAGGATGAAGTTAAACACTCAGCGGGTCCTAACTGGACACAAAAAGCGCAATCCAGAGAAAACTGGCTCAATTTGTAGGAGGCCTTTACCTGCAGAGGGGTTCTCGCAGAATAATTACAATATAAAACTATCAACGTACCATAAATTAATTCTTTTCTATAAAACTATTACAACAATTACATTAACTACTCAATCTTTTTTTACTGATACTAGCAAAACGAATTCAACTTTGTAAATAGCATTTTTGTAAGAAATAAAAGGCTTTTTTATTTTATTTATTTAAATGTAAATTACCTGGATTGGTTTGCAACCTCCTTAGCAGAACTCCCGATGTGCAGTACAATATGGATCCAGCGGGGGGCTTCGGAAGCTTGGCATGCAGGCGGACTTGGTAGCCTACAGACTCACCTACCTGCAAATAGAGAAGAAGCAGAAGCTACTAAACTTAAATCAACAACAGTTGCGATCTCTAACAAATAACTCTTGGGTAAAGGAACGAAATCGTAATTAGTTGTATGGTAGTTATTAGTAAGGCGACCTCCATCAAAGTTTCATACTAAATTTCTGTTGCCATAATCTTTTATAATATAATAGCTGGATCTGCGTAGTAACTATCTAAAACTAGGACATCGGATTGTGATGTCGCGAAATGAGTATCATTATCATACGACTTCACAGTGAATCGCAATTTTCATTTTATACACTTTTTTCGATTATTGTTCAAAGCGCCATCTATGAACCATTAGCTGCGTAGCAGCTATTGTGGCTAACTATAAAGTTGTAAATTAATGATATTTATTTCGCGACACTATAATTTATTCTCATATTTTTAGGTAATTACATATCAAAGCCAGCTATTCTATTTTAAAAGATTATGGCAACAGAAATTTAGTATGGAAGCATTAGGAGAAGGATACTGTTAAGAAAATACAACCACAAATACATTAAAATAAATATGATACGTCATACAGAAACTAGTTCTCTTTATGTATGGTGGGTTTGCACTTGGCCTTCATTTCACCTGATGGTACGTGAAGATAAGGCCGTTGGATGGTAACCGTGCTGGTAAGGTTTGCTACCTTTCATATCGGTACCACCTATCAAACGAGTACAGATTGTAAGTCCAACATTTAGTAATTAGGTCACGGAGGGTATTTTAAAATTTCACAATAATCCTACCTCCTCGCCTAGTTCACTCGCCACTCTCTCAGCGAGTCCGATAGCAGCCACACGCCTCGGCTCCGACACTAGAGCTGCAGTTCTGGCTCCCAAATGACGCAAAATGGCGGCCGGCGCTCGCGTCGACTTGCCACACCCAGCCGCTCCCACTAGCACTGCCACTCTGTTCGTCGACAGCACTGATGTTATTTCGTCTCTGGAATTTGAAATTAGAATGCTCACCACAGGCATATGGATAACTGATAATTCGATCGATTTTGATATTTCTACTAGTTTTTAGGCGGATTGAGTATTGATTGAGTTCACAATTTTAGAATAGAATAGAAAAAGTTTATTCAGCATAAAGATTACAGTACAGTTCATACATTTATTTTAAATTTGCTCTGCTGCATTGCAACGCCGAAATGGACCTGTCTCAGCATATGCGGCAGCAGTAGCTGCAGCGCTGATTTTATCCTTGGTGCTTAAGTGTCAAATATTTCAGTAGGTGTCAATAAAGTAAGGAATGATAATTTATTTTAAGCATCACAATAATTATATTTATTTATAATGATACTCTTCAAGCTGCTAAATCGATTTTTACGAAATATAGCTAAGAATCACCGCAATAAATCTTGCTTTTACGTAAAAAAACCCGCATCAAAATCGTCATACACACACATACATTGGCGTCAGACTTATTGCCTTATTTTTGCGTCGGGAGTTAAAAAATGGCGCGATTGTAAAGTCGCACTAGAATACTGGCCGCTAAGTAGCTAGCTGAAAATGGTAGCTTCCTAAAAGTTCTAGATCTTTTTCTGCCACCTGGTAACTTAAAAATACATGTAAAAGTGCTTTTCCGAGAAAGAAGATTTTTATTTTCAAGTTATTTTTATCCATAATTCAAATCTAGGCCACAATAACCCACTGCACCAGTGACCTACTTTCTCTGCGGCAAACGTCACGCGGGCACCAGCAAGCGTCGAAAGCGAGAGCGGTGAGAGCTAAGCGTCATCGACGACACAGCTGTTCCAACAGCTGACGTCGAGCTGACGTCAAACGACGCCAACTGGGCATGTATAAAAATATGCCAGTTGTGTTTTTGAGACAGAAATAATAGATTTAATCAATATTCCACTGCTGGACACGACCCTATCTCTTAAAGACTTAAACATTCGTCTCAAAAGACAAGAGTTTTTTAATGTATGATGTCTTTGCATTTGGCCTTCATCTCACCTTTTAAGTCACGATAAGACCGCCAGACGGTAAGCGTAACTCAGAAGCCTTAACCTAATGAGGCGCTTGCTCGCTACCAGTGCTATTAGCACTGCTGTTTGGCAGCAGACTTAGGTTAGATGGTGATAGCCAGCCAGGCGGACATAGTAAATGCCGTACCACCAACCAAACCGATACCTATAGGCATTCACTGGGAGTCGAACCCGGGACCTCCGAATTGTAAGTCCAAACGTGTAGCCATTAGGTTACGGAGGCGGTTAGAGAGTTTTTTTATATATATTGAAGAGAGACCAACACTTGACCTCAATCTCACCTGATCGTAAGTGACGATGAGGTCGACGATGTTACGTGTTGGTCTAGAAGGTGCCTATTTACTCTTCTTTTGAAGATTCCCAAGTTGTAGCTTTCGGGGAACACGGAAACGGAGTGCCACGACGAACGTGCTTTTGAGAAAAGAGTTTGTCAAAACCAAACTCTGTAGACACGGTGATAACGGTAGTAAGATGGCAGTGGTAAACAGACGGTCGCTGCTGCCTATTCCTTGGTCGCTTTATAGTCATACCCATGGGAAGACATGGGGTAAAAACATAGCTAAAGTTTTACACAAAAATTTAAACTTTTTTCCTTCAACTTTTTGTATGAGAAATCATCCCACGTGAGCTCTTTATCGGTATGTCAAATGACACGTTTTACTCGAATGACATGAATGAATGAATGACACTTGTAATTTTAAAAGTATATCAAATGAAAGTGATTTAGTTACCATTTTTGTATATTTTGGTTTAGTTTATTTGTACAAAAACATAAACAAATTCACGAAACAGGTAAGACGTAACGTTGAAAACAAAGATGGAGTCAATAAAATTACATTTGACGCTGTCACTTTGTACAAAACGAATGATTTTGTACAATAAAAATAAATGCAAAATGTAATTATATTATTTTTCTTTACATACAATATTCAGATTATTAATTGATTTTTTGAATAGTGTACAAGTGCAGGCCGAATTTGAAACAACTCTTTTCATCAATACTGCTTTAGACGTTTAATCTTGAAAAGGCAATAAAAGTCAGATGGACAGAGTTGCTTACGCTCTCCGAAAAATGGTAAAGATGTTGTCAACAAGTTGTCAATATGAAGTTCGAAATTCGAACGCGATTCTTTCTTAGACGCGGCCCATGACGTCGCACGCGTCACGTGTGCGTCACACTGCGTCACGATGACGTTCGCCAGCGAGTGAGGGAGTGAGAGTCAACTCTCGATTTTGACGAGCACTTTCGCTTTCGTTCGCTTACGTATTGCTTACGTATTTAATACGTAAAACGCATGAAAGTGAGGCTTTGTATTTCATTGTGGTTAAAAATATTGTAAATTGCGAAATTTTGGACCTTTATTACTCAATCCATACCAACGCGATATTGAGGTTGCTAGAACTTTCTTTACATCGTAACGGAAGTTACGAGTAGAATGGCATGATTTTTATGATTAGGGATATTTGCAGGGTTTTATTCGTATGTAACAAGAATAATATAATTCCTAGAGATTTTTTTAATGTATCCTTGGTTTGCACTTGGCCTTAAAATCAACTGTTGGAAAATGGCGTTAAGGCCGTTAGATGGTAATGTGAATGCGCACCCAAAAATCTCAAGTCTTCAAACTAATGAGATGCAGGTACAGGTACCTGGCGAATAATGCCTTAAACTACGCACAAAAGTCTAAGTGGAAATATAGTCATATAGCGAGGCTTAGAGACAAAAGATGGACCTACAGCACTACCATATGGAGATAACCTCAAGGAAAAAGAAAGAGAGGGAGGCCCTCTACAAGCTGGGACTGGTGGATTCAAACCAAGTGCCCTCAGATTGAGGTTTTACTAGGAGGGGGTTAGTAGGTAAATTCTACATAACCCAGCTCTTGCCAGAGTCGGGTATCTTTCGAAGATTCTCCTCCGTAAAAAAGGTCAGGGTTTCTTCAACCTGCATAACTACTAAATACTGAACACTTCGTATAGAAATACAGATCCTAAGCACCAAATTGTACATGTTCGCTTGTCAGTTGCATTGTAGGGGACAATAGAAAGTCATTCGAAACATCGTAGAGCGGCGCTGTGACCCCAATACCGAAGCGAGGGGCACCGGTGACCTACACTCGCACGGTGAAACCAGTGAAACTCACCTGAGGTGAAGCTTACAAATCTCGTGACGTAATTCCCAAGTGCAGCTAACTATCATATCTGCGAGCCAGTATATTTGAAACGTCTGGCTCGGCTAGCTACTACACATATAGAAAACTTTACAAATCTTGACCCCTATGCTGATTCTAAAAGTTTTTAGCCCCCGACGCAAAAAGAGGGGTGTTATAAGTTTAACAATGTCTGTGTGTCTGTCTGTGGCATCTTAGCACTCGAACGGATGGACCGATTATGCGGTTTTTTACGTGAAATCAAGTTTTCCTTGCGGTAATTCTTAGCTATATTAAATCGACATAAAATTAATTTTTTACATACAATAAATACGAAAATACGTATGATTTAAGGGTAAGTTATTTAACGTGATGTATTATAAATAGATGACCGCCGTTTACACGCACGAAAAAGTGTCACGTTCCGCCTGAGCTGAGCGTGCAAGCGAGATTTGAATTTCTTATTACGTTATCACGTCAAATTATCGTCCGTAAACCGACTTTACAGACCACCACTATATTTACTGTATTGTAAAGTGGGTAGTCCTTAAAAATAGTTTGGGAATCTATGTTCTAGACCAACACGTAACATCGACGACCTCATAGTCACTTAACATCAGGTGAGATTGAGGTCAAGCGTTGATATATCTTCTACAAAAAAGTTAAATACAAAATTAAATGAAACTAATATAAAACATATAAAAATAAAAACAATTTAAACGCTAACAAAATCCAGGTAAAAATTACAATGAAATCCACAACCCCTTAAACCAGGTAACCGAATGTCAAGTTCACATTGAGGTCAGATTTCGAGGTCGCGTCCCGCTACGCCGCCCCAAGGTCCCCGTATTAGGGTCGCGCCGGAGAATCGGGACGCGGCCCAACAATCTGGGACACGGTAACACGGTTTTTAGGGTCCCGGGTGATCTCATTTTGTACATGCCCGCTTTTGGGGTCACTAGTGAGGTCAATGGTATTCCATAAGTCTATCTGTACACTTCTATACATTTGCGAGTATAGGTACACTTTACGCGAATAGGCTAGATGACACCAAATCAGATCGGGGTTAAATTGTATTTTAAACCATAAAGGGCATTATAAAACTCCTATAAAATTTAAAATATCTAATATATTTTTTTTAAACAGTTTATTGTACACAGAAAATATTTACATAACACAAAACAGAAAAAATATATACAAAAGGAACAGCTTATTTCTAAAAGAAATTTCTTACAGCAGTCCTAGGTTAAGGAGAAATATTGAAGAAAGGAGGGCAGTTAGGCGTGTACGATATGATAAATATAATAAACGATTACATAAATACGATATACAAAACAAACTAATATATATCAATAATAATACATACATACTTTACATACTATAAATATAAATAATCTTATAGTGATAGAAAATGTTCCTTGACGTTTTTCTTAAAGGCGGAAACAGTTTTGCTGTCGCGTACAGTGTGAGGCAACGAGTTCCACAATCTGGCTGCATGAACCGTGAATCAGTAGGAAAGGAAATCGGAGTGATGGGAAGGGATGGATAGGATTGTCCTAATGTGAGCTCGACAAGGTTGGTCAACAGGATGCGTGTATGTAAATCGCTCACTTAGGTAGCTAGGATAAGAAGGGTTATTTAGGATATTGTACAGAAGGGAAAGGATATGAGCATTTCTACGAAGGCGGATAGGGAGCCACTTGAGCTGAGCGCGAAAAACTGACACGTGGTCATATTTTCGCAACCCGAAGATGAAGCGTAAGCAAAGATTCTGAAGTCGCTCAAGTTTGTTTAATAGCTCTTCGGTGACGTCCAAGAAGCAAGAATCAGCATAGTCAAAAATAGGGAGCAATAATGTTTGGGCTAGAGAAATCTTAGTTTTCAATGGTAGGAACCATTGAAAGCGCTTGAGAGAGTGAACAGCAAAGTGAATTTTCTTGCTGATCTCATTGACATGCTCCACCCAAGAAAGATTGCAGCTAAGGAAGACACCTAGATTTTTAGCTGTCTGAGTGAAAGCAATTGGAGTATCGTTATACAGCACAGGGGGGACAAGGGATAGGTCAAGTGAGTTTATTAATTTTCTGGACTTTTACAGCTTAGAACGCCCACAAAAATTCAAGAAAACCAACTTGCTCGTATTAAATTTTTTATTTTACATTTTGCTTTGTAATGACACAGTGAAGGCATTTTAGTAAGGGAGTGGTCACATAAAAACGTTATTTTACGAGATAACTCAAATATTGTTAAAAGTTTCATACATTTACAACTTCAATGCCTAGCCGTGACGTCACGCCTAGGTACCGATTTGTATGGAGCGTTTTTGCACCACGTGACTAGAATCTCTTTTCGACGGGTTATATTAGGAAAACTATAAGTCATATCGAAAAATCTTTGACAAGGCTGTTTATCTTTTCACACGGTCTCTAGAATGAGGGAATACTTTTTTTAGTCATCATCCTTATTGAACAAAATGCTTATAGTAACAAAAAATAGGTCAAGTTCGATACGGACTCGCGCACTGAGGGTTCCGTACAGAATATGAATAATTAACATACTGAAAATTATAAATAATAGTTAAGGTAACAACCATCGAATAAAGCTGTAACGTTTGACAAATAGAGGTAGATACGCGCAATTTGGTACTTGACACCTAATTAGTTTGGGGTTGAATTGTATTTTAGTCCATAACGCTATATATATACGCATAATATATCACTTAGAGAAATTTTTTGAATATCTGATTTAAAAGCACTAATTGATGAGGAAAAAATATCCACATCCGAAAACTTTTCATTATATTGCTGACAAGCACAATAAATTATAGTAGATGACATTAAAAGAAAGCCCCCAAAATTATGATACGTAATAATTTTAATTTTTCAATATCTTAATGTCTTAAAAATTGCGAAAAATTTAGTTCCTCGAACAGTAAAATGCTTATTAGATTTGTTTTTTTCATTAAATTTTGTGCGTTTTTTTTTACACAAAGCAAGTGCTTTGTAGTTGGATGTGTGAAAAACTCAATCGTCTAGGTCAGCGCAGTAAAAATATACAGCTGTTAAAACTACATTTTTGACCACTTCCTTAGAAAATTCAAGGTATAAAAAAACCTAGCCTTTAGGGCACTTCCCGTTGACCTAGAATCATGAAATTTGCGAGGAGCAAACAGCACAACCATAGGAATAAATCTGAAAACTCGGATTTTTAAATAATAACACAGTAAAAGTTTTTTTTACATATTTACAAACGTTAGTTTGCTCAATTAGACTTGCATTTTCGATAGGGTATTTGTTGAGTGCATATTACGTTACTTATTTATTTATGATTTTCAGTATGTTAATTTATGCATATTCTGTATGGAACTTGCACTTGACCAGTTTTTAACGTGCTTACATGTCTGACGCATAACTAAGTCTGTTTTTAAGACATGGGAGCGGTACGAGAGGGTGTGTTTACGGAACGTCGCTATTATATATTCGGGTGTCGTTTGACGTTCCCTAAACACCCGTACCGCTCTCATACCTCAGAAACAGACTCAGTTATGTGTTATACCTGTAATAAAGCGGGCATTGGGAAACTTTTCATAGAAAAACTTAGATCTCGAAAGTCAATGGTACGTCAAGTGTTTTGTACAGGCGCGTGACGTGATATGATGTGATAGAACGAGTGACTTGAAAAAGTTTAGGATTGCAATTCTGTTTGCTTTGTAATGTTGACAAAATCACAGTTGACACCATATTCCAAATTTAAACGAACAAACCACCATCGTGTTAGACGTCAACTGTCAAACGTCAGAGTGACATTAGCGACGCTTGTTTCTCGGACGGGTTTCGGGACGGCACGGCATTCGAACTTTAGCAGAAAAGTGATCATTCTTTGGATGTCGCGTCATATTTCGTTGTAATATTAATTGTATTGTTTTAAAAAGACTTGTTCCAAAACACTATGTTTTAAACACGTCAACCCTATTGGTAAGGTAATCTACTTGATGGAATTCTTGTACATTGTATGGTGCGTAATTTTCTACTTCCGAACAATGTATATGTCACCGTAAAATTGTAAATACTGTTAGATTATAATCTCTCTCGCGAGATTTTGAACTGTCGAAAGATTGTGAACCGTAAAATACTGCTTACAATTAAACGCATCATTTTGACGTGACAACGTCTTATAAATTGGTTTGCCGGGTGACACTTCAAGAAACTGCGTTACGCTCCGCTCACGTTATGCGCTCACAATGAGAGCGAGTGAGAGGCACGCGTCCCTTCCACTCGGGCATGGTTAGCCCGCCTAAAATTATTTTACCACTCAAAGTCGTTGTCACGTAAAACTTTCGCCCGTATACCGACTTTACAGGCAACCAATTTTTTTCTGTAGATTAAAATCTATCGAAGTGAAACTGTTAAATCACAATCTGTCGCGCGTTCAATTGTTAAATCTTTTGACAGTTCACAATCTCGCGAGAGAGATTATAATATAGAGAATATAAAGTGTTTACAATTTTACGGTGACATATACAAGCTTCGTAAATGTATTTATTGAGCAAATGTGTAAAAAAATTAGTGTCGATAAATGTCGTTTTGTAGGCGTATAAATAATGTACTCAACTTTGATACAAATCACAAAATACTCATATATGTATAATACTCACGCATACTGGTCTATGGGTAAAGGCGTCAACTCTTCGTCATATCTCTGGAACCTTTGCTGCAACACCCTATCTCGTCTGCGTAAAGTAGTTTCTGATGCCGGTGTTATACTTCTGCCATACACAGGATGTATATGGACTTTTAGCTCTACAACAATAGTTATTTGATATGCAAGGCTGCAAAGTTGTTGTTGGTAGCGAAGGATTCTAAGATTGAACCATGAAAGGAGTGGTTCAAAAATTGAATCCTCAGCGTAGCGAGGGTTTCAAGGCACTAGACGCAAAATAACTTTGCTATCGAGCGAAACACACAACTTTTCATCTCGCTACAACGAGGAAAATGGCAGATCGAAGGAAAACAGTTGAACCATAGCAAATAAGGTTTGAGTTATTCATATTTATTGTATGATACATCGAAGAGGATATATTAAATATATTTTTAATCGAAAAAGTCAAGTTAGGTTCATCATTGTCATGTTCGAACTTCAAAAACTCTTTTTACGCTAGCGTGGAAACAGCTTTTCCACGCAGATTTCGAATAAACAAGACAGCTTTTCCAAGCTAGTGAGCTGAAAAAATTATTGATATATAATTTTTAGTTGTCTCTATGGCTATACGCTTGAACTCACAATTCAGAGGTTAACTGGCTAACATCACCTTAGTCTGCTGCCAAACAGCAGTTTTAATAGCACCGTTGTGTACGTGAGTACGATTTCAATCCAACGAACATCGTAACTTACATATCTAAAACATTATACTTTAACTGTGCTGTAAGACCTTGATTCTTGCCAAATTTCCGGATTCTAGGTCAATGGGATGTACCCTATTGGTTGTGATGAGCGTTCAAGGGAAATGTTAGAAATAAGCAACATAAACGGCCGTGTTTTTATTGCAGAAGTTTGATTTTTCAGACTGGAGTATATGATAAATTAAATCTATACCCCAAAAACATCGAGATTTCTGTCCTTAAGGCGGTTACATGACCCAGACACCCCCGAATTATGATGGTTTTAAGAGAAACTATGAGATTTGTAAACGTGGGAAAAATACATATAAATTGAGGATATTCTCTGTGATAAGACGACGTCAAAACACGATTCATAATACTTCGATCGGTACAATTAAATCTCAAAATAACCTCAAAAACCGTAATGTGTCGGTTTTTAACAAACTTAATTTTGTTTAGACCTAATGAAACTTTATGAAGCTAAGAAAAATCAATCCTAACTTTAATATTAATTTGACAGTTTTAGAACTTCTATATCTTAAACCAATATTTTTTAATGCATGAATTCTAACAAAAAGCTATCTAAATCGAGACGAAAGTGAAATGTGGCGCGCTGTTTATTATCCTTACGTGTTATTATTAGGGGGAAGCGAGGCAACAATTTAAGCTTCTCGTGGGTCACAGAACGGCCTTAACCATCCGTTATTTTAGGTTCTTTGATATGACTTTGGAAAGCATTCAAATGTCTGGTTTGAGCTCAGTTTTGAATTGCTTTTAATGATTTACCTGATACATCATCATCATCATCCTGCAAACTCGACTCATCTTCGGAAAAGTCATCTGTAATTAAAAGTAAATTTTCATAAAGTATAGAAGTGGTTTCTGAACGGGAATTCACTCAGAATGCAAATTTCTTTTGCCATCATTATCAGCTGGGAAACGTCCACAGCTGGACATAGGCCTCCTTCATAGTATGCCAAATTGACCGGTCCCGAGCCAGTTACATTCCAGCGACTCCCTGCGACTCTAACCAGGTCGTCGGTCCATCTAGTAGGGGGACGGCCCGGTAGACGTTTCCCGGTACGTGGTCGCCACTCGAGAACTCTTACTCCCCATCGTCAGATTTATATCGTTTTCTCATGGATGCCGTTGTCAGAACTGGACCAAATTGAAATGGGACCACACGGGAAGCACCACCTTTCATTTAAATAAAGAATCATCCAAATCCGTTGACCCAGTCAAAAGTTCTGAGGTAACAAACATTAAAAAAACATACCCATCGAATTGATAACCTCCTCCTTTTTGAAGTCGGTTAAAAATAATGTATTTATTGTATTGTGCATAAATCATATTTATTACCTTCATCATCTATTGTAGAGTCTTTGGTTACAGCAGCGTGACTAGATACAATTTTTTGTTTCGCTTCTTTGAAAGTTCTCTCATAGATTTCCTCTGAAATAAAACAATAATCATCATGTAAAAAATTATTAAAGTACCCGCACTTTTAATGTACTGTAATTATTTAATATCAATTCATTATGTTGGATAAAAACACGACGATGATTTTCGACGAAAATAAAATAGCTCGTGTGGCTCAAAAAATATAACCTTTGCCTCACTGCCTTTGTTTACATATTTAGAACGAAACTTTTATTCTCTACAGGGTATTCCTTGTTGTTTATCCGTCCTGCTTATCCACTTATCCAAAATACTAAACTAAGCACCTTCTTCAAACTTCAATCGAGTGGAATATATATGGTAATAAAGGTTGTTTACGTTCAAGTTTTATATTTTGGTAATATTTTATTTTATTTGTCAGTCAGTTGACTTTCAAGTGACAGGCAGTTTCATCACCACTGTTGTGTTTACATGAGAACTTCTGGAAAGTTCTGAAAATTTCTGTAATGATCTAGAAAGATTACATTTACTCACACTCTACGTTTATGCCAAAATAAATGTCCACCCGTGCGAAGCGGGGCCGGACCGCTAGTTATATATATTTTGGTTTAGTTTATTTGTACAAAAACGTATAAAACGCACGGAACAGGTAAGACTTAACGTTGAAAACAAAGATGGCGTCAATAAAATAACATTTGACGCTGTCACCTGGTACAAAAATAATGATTTTGTACAATTAAAATCGATGCAAAAATGTAATTCTAGTATTTTTCTGGACATATTTAAATTATTACTCGATTTTGTAAATAGTGTAAAATGCAGGCCGAATTTGAAACATCTCTTTTGGCCGGTTCATGACAGATTCTTATAGTAAAATTCCCTAAACAGGGTAATTTGATAATCTCAGCCCACACGTCACTTTCCCAGTGAGATACCTACTTATGCCAGCTTCATAATCTTCCCAAATCTTCTGTATTCTCTCCACGGAATTATCACTGACTGTGATTTCTAACGGGACGTTTAATGAAGTCTTTAATTCGTTCAGTACATTCTTGTCATACAACGGATGCCCTGCAGCATTTATATGACCATTGCTGTATAGATAGTGTAGCGCTTGTGTAGCTGCCTTTTCTGCCGCTTGTCGTTTTGATAGAGCTGTGCTGAAAATACATACACACAAATATTATAGTATACAGCTTAGTTAAACTTCATATAATCATCATCATCAGTCGGGGAACGTCCATTGCTGGGTATAGGCCTCCTTCATGGTATGCCACATTGACCAGTCCCGAGTCACTTGCATCCTTAACCAGGCCATCGGTCCATCTAGTAGGGGGACGAACTGGTACGGAAACGTCTTCTCGGTACGTAGTAGCCACTCGAGAACTCTTACTATCCATTCTTCGAGCGTAGTAGCCTGCCTATTGCTTGCTTTGATTATAGTTCATCTACGGATTTCCTTATTCTGGATTTTATCACTAATATAATAGTAAAATTTATTTAAAACAAAACGAGAAATTATAATATTAAAATTACAAATACATATATAAATCCATTCTAATAACCATGGTAGCTCAGTTGGGTAGTTAGGTCCTTGAAATAAGGTCTGAGTTAGATTCTGGCAGTACCAATGAGTTTCAATGTATGTATGAATAATAAAAATCATTCCCATTGGCTTTTTGGTGAAGAAAAACATTGTGAGGAAGCCTGCACACTCCAAAGAACTGAGAAATCCAAAGATTTTACACACACCTACCAATTTATGGCCCATAAACTTTTGTAGGAGAGTAGGCCTGAGCCCCTGCAGTGGGGACATATATAGGCTGTTGATGATTCTAAAAACAAATCTGGTAACTAACCTTTCGAATTTCATCTTCTCCGGCCAAACAAATGCATAAGTGCACATCCACTCATTGCTGGCAGTGCTCTTTGACTTTTTCCTTACACCTTTAGGTGAGACAACATTTAGTTTAAAGTATACATCAAATATTTTGTCTGGAGTCCTTGATGCTACAATGTTTAGTGTTTCACGAGGAGATGGAAATAGCTCCGTGACTTTCTTCAGTTCTGGAATATAACAGCATAGCATTTTTAGTTAACTGTACAGAATACAATTGATTTTTTGGTCTTCTTTATAATGGCTAATATAACAAATAATATAAATCCACCATAAGAAATAGTATATGTTTTTAGGGTTCCGTACATCAAAAGGAACCCTTATAGATACACTTTTTGTTCAACCGACTGTCAATAAAAGTTTTCTGAGAAACGCATAGAGATATCAAGTTGAAATTAATACCGAATACTCAAAAATCAAGCTTCTAAGTCAATGCAATAAACAGATACGGTCATTTATCACGCGTTTTAGACCATTTGCTTAGAGAAAGCACAGAATCAAAACCTATAGGGTACTTCCCAAATCACCTAGACTTTAAATATATATAAAGTAAAGTAAAAAGTGTTTATTTCTTAAATAACTTTTACTATCTTATATATCTATAGTAATCTTAAAAAAGCTTTTCTTACTGTGACATACTTTGAAAATTCTAGTCTTTAGATTTATTCCTATGCCAAATTTCAGGATAACCAGAAGTACCCTATAGGTTTTTTATTCCCTTGCATAGCAAAGACTTAAACAGCCACACAAAAGTTTGATTTTTTCACAGATCTAAGGGATGGAGGGGCAGACTAGAATATTCAATATTAATCTCAACTTAATATCTTTACGCATTCCTGTGCTGTGATCCTATAACAGTTCCTTTTGACGTACAGATGGAACCCTAAAAACGGTTAGTCTTTTATTTAACAATGATCAAGACATATTGATCCCATTATGTTAAGACAGCACGCCAGCATGAATTTTCAATGCACATATTAAATAACAGTTTTACAAGAAAAGTGTAAATTTATCATGTATTACCTTTTTCTTTCTTATTTGTCTCTAACTGAGAGACATCTCCATCTATTAAACTACTTGAGTACCATTTTCTATGTAAAGAGAAGAATTTCAAAGAATTTACATATTGAAATCTTTCCTCTGTAAGTCTCAATAAGTTGTATCGATGGCTGTGGTAGCAACCTGAAATATAAATAGCAAGTGTTATAAACAAAGATTATAAATACATTATTATATGGATTTTATGTTAGAAGGTCCACTAGTGTATCAACGTAATTCAGCTGCAGTTAGATATGAGCCTCTCTTCATCAAAATTTCCACATTGGACTTTATGGCGGCGGATTGGTGATCGCAGTAAAATTTTGCTGTTACATAGACACTGCTGTCCTTCCATTGAATTTTTTTCTTTAGTTGTTTCAGAACAAATTTAAACAAAACTTTAAAAAATCGTATGCTAGAAACGGCGCGTTTCCACAGTCTGGCATTTTACACATTTGCTTCTTTTAATTAGTTTTGCACCCAAAATAGTTTGAAAGTCATCTTAAATGATTTTTCTTCACTCAAAAAACTTTGTTAAAAAATTTGAGGTTATGATTATGAAACAATTTACTTACTCCTGAAATCCTTACATTGTAGCAATCGCTTGCCAGCGGGAATATTAGCAAACAACTGTTTTCTGTATAAATTTGATCTTCCGCAAAACAAATTCCAATAAAACATTGTTTTAAACTTAAGGCGGTATCTGCAGTATCTCCGGGAAGAAACAGTTTAACTTATTTTTATTAATACATGAATGTATTTTGTACAAATTTTGTACGACAATGTGTCGAAAAGTCTCTGCCCATATAAATATTTGAAATTATTACGTTTTTTCATATAAATTGATACCGAATACAAAAATACGTCGTGCTTTTGACGTGAACTGTCACTGTCATTCAAGTGTCGACGTTTTTTTTGAAAGTTTAGGAAAAGGAAAATGCTAAACATTACACCTTGTCGACGATAATTCCAAAGGTCAGCCTTGTTTCTAACACAATTCGGAAGAATCTATATATACTACACTAGTTTTTTTTTCATATAATGTGTTTGCATTTGGCCTTCATTTCACCCGATGGCAAGTGACAATAAGCACGCTGAAGCCCCAACCTAATGAGGCACTGCCAGCAGTAGCTTGGCAGGCGGATATAGAAAATATCGCCAACCAACCGAGTACCGAGTTAGTCTTGTGTCGTACATGTACTAAGAACTAAAAAGAACTAATTCCCAATACTGTACTAGAGCGAACTATTCCGTAAATTTTCTGCTCTTAGTACATTTAGTACACTCGGACATCCGAGCGGCGAGTGAGCGAGCGTCCGAACGAAACGTCAACTAGCCGCCAGCCGAGCCGAAGCGACCGAGACCGAAGTTGACCGAACGTCTCACGCAGTCTCACGGCTCGCGTGAGTGAAAGGTTTCATTCTTAAACACGGGAGTAAGCGAGATGACGAGTTTTCAGATTTTTACTTCTTCTCAAAACGTGATTCGACAGGCAGATCGATGAGATCTATAAAATTAGCAAAGTCAAGCAAAGACTAGTCTACCGGTCAGTAGTTTCCAAGATATGACTTTTTAGGGTTCCGCTGCCAAATGTCAAAAAAACGGAACGAAAAATGTGTGCCCCAATGTAACTTCTAAAATAAGAGAATTATTCAATCAACTCAAATACAACGAAATACAAGAACTTTTATATTCTGTTACTTGCTGCTACGGAACCCTTCATGGGCGAGTCCAATTTTCGGTGGAAGTTTGCATGGCAATGCACATCATATATTTTGAGTTTCAGCTTTAAGTATGGGGAACCCTAAAAATTTAGGGGTTTTTTCTAATTTTTTTCTGAAAATCTTAATTCGGTTCACAGAATACATCTACTTACCAAGTTTCAACAGTATAGTCCTTATAGTTTCGTAGAAAAGTGTCTGTGACATACGGACGGACAGACAGACATGACGAATCCATAAGGGTTCCGTTTTTTTTGCAATTTGGCTACGGAACCCTAAAAATGTACATCACGTCGAGATCTATGTTATAGAAACACCACTAGTCAGTAGTAAGTAATATGATTTTGGTATTGATCAATAATCAACCATTCATCGTGAAGGGGAGCTCCTCCACTCGGCACAGATTTTATGATATGAGCTCATTCCAGTGTACGATAGTACTTATTACTTGCATGCCTGTCGGTCCTTCCTTCTGAAGATCGGAAACCACAACGGAGCATGAACCGTCGGGACCGGGAACAAGCCATACTATTGAAGAGTTTCAGTGTACTACTGTACTAGTTGTACTAAAATTCCGTACTAGTACATTTGAGCAATTGTACTAGTTCGGAGCGATCCGCTCAGTGAACGAGCACGCACAAGTCTATACCGAGTAGTAATTTATTTGTAGCCATTCCCATTGAATATCTATCAAGCGCTTGGCTTCATGGCCAAATCAGCTGATGATGTTGGTTAGGTGTTACCAAATTGTTGATTGTCATACAAATTACATACACTTGCAAAGTTTAATACAATATTTATTTACACATTTTATCGAAACTAGTAAAGCTAATAAAAGCGTTATAAAATGAATTAGGATGAAGAATTAGAAATATTTTAGGACATTAGACCTATTAGTGTCTAACACCAAAAATATTTTCAAATATTATAATGGTCAAAAACCAAAAGCCAAGGCCTTGTACACTTAGAATTTAAAACCGTCATTTTCAAATAAAAGTAAGTTAGTTTTTTTGTACAAAAAAATATTAAACGCACGAAACAGGTTTAGACTTTATGTTAAAAACAAAGATGGCGTCAATAAAATGACATTTGACGCTGTCACTTAGTACAAAAAGAACGATTTTGTAGAATTAAAATAAATGCAAAAATGTAGTTCTAGTATTTTTCTATCCATATTTAGATTTTTACTCGATTTTGTAAATAGTGTACAAGTGCAGGCCGAATTTGAAACATCTTTTTTGCCAAGAACGCAGCTTGTAAACCTTTTCACAATTTTCATAAAGTTACATATTTGTGTAATGTGTATTCTAATATAAAGAAGGCTCTGAATAAATTCCACTAAATAATGTCGTCGCCGTAGATTTCTCTACAACTAAATAAATAAAAGGCCTGTTCACATGAAATTTTGGTGCTAAAGTCCGATCGGAGAAATCAGCGACCGTCGATGCATCAGCTATGGTTCCCGTTTCAGTTACTTCTATAGTAGCTTTGTGAACTACTGCAGATATAAAAACTTTCTCTTGGGTCATCTCTTTAAAATTTGCAGTTTCTAGTTCAAACACATCATTAATCCCCATATTTCTTAAAACATTGTTTAAACCTATTTTTGTTTCGATCTTGAATCTTGGAATTCTTAGATCTACACTACCATAATTATAATAGTCAATATCTTTTTGTAGTTTGACAAAGATATCGGTCACACTGTAAGTTCCTAAGGTCTCATATACTTTTGAGACTCTGGTTTGGCCTTGGGGTAAAATTAAAAGCAGAGAATACTTGTTATCATCTCCGTAAGGCAATTCAACGACCGTCGAATTCAGTTCTATAATGTTTGAGAAAGCGATTTCTGGACTTCGAGACATCATATTGACCTCACCGATTTTGTTACGGTCTTCATCGTAAAACGGTTGCTTTATCGTATTGTTTTTATCGAAAGGCAATTGCCAGTTGCCAATGAAATACACAACGTTTGTTAATACTAATTTTGATTTGTCAAAACTATCAGCATTTAAAACATCTGTTTGTTTTTCTTTTGTGTTTATTTTAATAAATTCGTTTGCAACTTCTGCTGCGGTATAAGGATCTTCGAAATCTATGGCTTTTATAACAGTTTGGAAGTCTTTTTGGACGATATGCTCGAATCTAGGATCAATTTGGAATGTTGCGTCAGCGAATAAAAAGTTTTTGCTGGTCAAATATTCTTCCTTCGGGTCCAATACTGATTCCATTAACTTTTTGTACTCATTTGCTAACGTTTGACCATTCTCTGGAAGGTTCAGTGTTCTTTTCAATTGTTTGAAACTTTCTCCAGATGTTCCAAGAGCCGCCGATGTCATTAAAGTCCAAATACTGAATGGAGAAAACACAAAGTTTCCATTTACTTCTTCCTGAATTAGACTGGATAGTTTTCCTTCAAAATTTTTGGCATCGCATGTAACAATTAATACGAATGTAAATGTGAAACAATTGATTTGCTTCATAACGAGCATAGTTAACGTTTGAGGCGATCCGCAGAAACTAAAGCTAAGAACTAATCAGCAAATTGAATGCCAGTTCATTAATTATATGAAACATACTTAACTATTGTTCTCAAAGTTCAGTAGGTTATCAAAAAATTATGTTTATTCTTTATTTTATTTAGAAATACATTCTAGAAATGCTAAAGTTTGGTTGTTTGTATTGAATTTAATTCTACCGTAAGGTAGAATAGATAATATTCTAAGACTGTCAGCTTACCCCTTGAACTTGCTACGACAACATGTTCGTGTCGGTCCCGATAAGTTGTTTATCTCAGCCCGTAAACCTGCAGGATCGTGGTACAGATTTGGCTTCGAGGATACATCCATGATTCATATGATTGAGGCAAATACAAGATGCGATACATAGCAATTTTAATTATTTTGGAAATTGTTGTTTAAGAGTTATTTGGCGGTCAAAAACTATCATTCGCGATTATGTGTTAGAAATTCACATAATAATGAATCAGACTTTACAAAAAGTCCTCAACCGCCCGTAACTGTAGTCCCGTGGATATTGCCCAAGATTGAGACAATCCCAAATATCAGCTATTTATTTAGAAATATTGGGTTTGCCACAGTCGTCATGCTTGGGTGCTTTGCCCTTCCCCTAGAACTTCTTACTTTTCCTTCCTCTTTCCGGTGACGCTTGTTGCGTGGACAAAGTCTGGTAGTCCATGTAGTGTGAACAGGGTTGGGTTGGCAATACCGTGTGTCTGGCATAACGTTTAGATAGTTTGAGGCTTCTGGTTAACGTTATCCCTTCTATCCTAATGCTTCCATACTAAATTTCTGTTGCTATAATCTTTTAAAATAGAATAGCTGGCTTTGATAAGTAATTACCTAAAAATAGGAGACGAAATTATAGTGTCGCGAAATAAATATAATTAATTTACAAGTTTATAGTTAGCTACAATACCAGTTACGCAGCTAATGGTTCATAGATGGCGCTTTGAACAATAATCGAAAAAGTGTTTAAAATGATAACTGTGATTCACTGTGAAGTTGTATGTTAATGATGCTCATTTCGCGACATCACAATCTGATGTCCTATTTTTAGATAGTTACTACACAAATTCAGCTATTATATTTTCAAAGATTATGGCAACAGTAATTTAGTATGAAATTTTGATGGAGGTTACTTACTTACCATTAGTTGAAATGAAGGCCAATTACAAACCCTTTATATATGTAAAACCAGACTAAGGGCAAGTAGGTAAAGTAAATTTTATTATAAAATAAAACTTTGAATACCTGGAGATGCGGTATTTACTAGAAAAAATATCACTAACAACCGTGAAAGTTATAAGATGCGTGACATTACAAATCGATTTATGTGGAAATTCATTACATTATTTCACAGGTGTGAAAGAAACGGTACTCATAATATGAGTGACCGCCTTCAGTTTCAGTTCAGCTTCATAAGGTCAAAGCTAGGGGCTCTATTTGTGATTCGCTAGTCGCGCCGCGAGCGCTCGTTTTCTACAGATTTTCGTTCGACTTGCGAAATTTGATATTTTTGAATCGCTCTTCTGCAATGAGTGGCCGGGACCTCTCTAGTAGGAACTGTTCTATGAACTTTGCGATCCGTTTTCCTTGCATGGATTACCTGTTCTAAGATTTTAAGTTATATTGGTAGCATCTGAGGCGAATGATTCAAAAATACGGTCAAACCTGTTTTCATGCGACTTGTAGTCGATCGTGACTTAAATCGTGTGCGACGAAGCTATGTCACACGAGCGAATCAAAAATGGAGCCCTAGGAGCATATAATAATGGTATATATATTAGTCTATGCATATAATCGTCAAACCGCAAAATGACGTACATATATATAGTGATCTGGTGGTGACTGGGTTGCAAATTGTCCAAAGAGCAAAAAGTCCAAAGCGTAAAATGACAAAAACACCCAAACACACAAGCGCAATGTCCAAAGCGTAAAAAATATCGGTTATTTGTTTTTTTGGCTAACTTTGCCTGCCTTGGTGACTACGGCAAATGAAATAAATAAGCCACAGAGCAGAACAAGAGCAGAATGACAAGAAACTTCGAATACCCGCACGTCAAACATTTTTTACTGCAAAATGATTTTATGATGACGCGTTATGGCTTTAATTTGAGGCAAAAAATTGAAGAGGCGGAGTTAGTCTGTACTTGTTTTGCAATTCAAATTATGACTTTGTTTACTATGTTAGTTGATGCCACATTTATTAAATCAAATTCCTAATTCAAAGTTAATTTGTTATAAATTATTTTGCCTTTCGGAAAAGCGTTTGTTTTGCAGAGATGAAAGGTCGGAATCTTTATTCCTATCGCATCTTTTTAAGGTTCAGTACCTCAAGCGAAAAAAAAGGAACCATTATAATTTCGATCTGTCCGTCTGTCTGTTCGCGGTTTAGCTCAGAGGCTATTACTACCAAAAAGCTGTTATTTGGTACAGGTATTCTATATATTGATTTTGTACCATTTTTTTCGAAATTGCGCGGACGGACGGAGGAGAATGAAATCTCGCACACTTATGTTATGCTCTAATTTTGATTACTGGGAGATCACTAGTACATATTAATCACGTCAACAAAGTAAAATAAGTACAAGAGTAAAATATAGAAAAATATTTTTAAGGGTGCTCCCCGTAACGTAACGATAAAAATTTTTTTTTTGCTCCTACCCTATTGTGTGGGGCATCGTTGAATAGGTCTTTCAAATACATATACTGAAGTCAAAAGTAAAATTATCACTACTAAGTTTGATTTACAAGTTACCGAGTAACCATGGACCAAATTATAAAATAGACTAGCTGGCTTTAATAAGTAATTACTTAAAAATAGGAGATGAAATTATAGTGTCGCGAAATAAATATTATTAATTTACAACTTTACAGTTAGCTACAATGTGGCTACAATAGTCGTTACGCAGCTAATGGTTCATAGATGGCGCTTTGAGTAATAATCGAAAAAAGTGTTCAAAATGAAAATTGTTATTCACTGTAAAGTTGTATGTTAATGATACTCATTTCGCGACATCACACTCTGATGTCCTATTTTTAGATACATCATCATCATCAGCCGGGAAACGTCCACTGCTGGACATAGGCCTCCCTCAAGTTACGCCACATCGACCGGTCCCGAGCCACCTGCATCCAGCGACTCCCTGCGACTCTAACCATGTCGTCGGTCCATCTAGTGGGGGGACGGCCTGGTAGACGTTTCCCGGTACGTGGTCGCCACTCGAGAACCTTTACCCCACTAATTTTTAGATAGTTACTGCACAAATCCAGCTATTATATTTTAAAAGATTATGGCAACGGTAATTTAGTATGAAAATTTAATGGAGGTGGTCCGACACGCACTTGGCTGCTTTTTCTCAGGAACGCGTGGAGGTGTTCGTGATCTGTGAGGTTGTAAGCATCAGATCAAATAGAGGTCACGCACACATACGCAGCTAGTGTATGTGTGCGAACCTCACAATCAAAACTTCTGGAATCATTAAAATACCATTTATTAACGTATCATGTAATTAATAATAATAATCATTAAGCTTGCTATTAGACTCCTCGTACATAGATTGCCACGTCAGTTTCCATACGGGATTTCCCCTAATCACCATACATGGTGGATATTTTATCGTTGTCGACGTCACTGATATACCTACATAACAAGACCCTGTACTGCACATCCTGTTTTTTCCTCTTCTATATTGATATCAAGTTAATTGTATTTTCTATTATATCTAATATACATTCGAAGTTGCTAACATTTGAACTCCTTCGTGGATGTAAAGAAGGGTAAGCGGATGATGTCAGGATACTAAATAATACAACAAATATGTAACGTGTATTTTAACTTTATTAAAAAAATATAAAAACTAATAAAATATTTTAAAAATAAATTACAATTAAAACACGGTAGGCTTCGAGTAAATGCCGCCGAATATCATAGTTGTTGTAGATTTCTCCATAACGAAATAAATAAAAGGTCTGTTTGCGTGGAACCTTGGGGGCGTGATCCTATCAGCAAAGATGGCTGTCGTCTCCGCAGACGCCACCGTCCCGCTTTCTGTGACCTCTATATCTGCCTTGTGAACAATAGCCGACACGAAGATTTTGTCTTTAGACACTTTCCCAAAACTGGCTAGGTCCGGCTCAAAAATATCATACACCCCCATACTGTTCAATGGCTTATTCAAAACTAGATTCGTGCTAATCTGGAATCTCGGGATCTGCACCTCGATATCAGCTAAATCAAACTCGTCTATATCCCTCTGCAGCTTATCAAAGATGTCCTTCAAGCTGTACGTTTCGAATTTCTTATAAACTTCCGCAACAGTGACCTTGTTGTGTGGTAGGATTACCAGCATGGAATATTTGTTATCGTTCCCGTAAGGCAGCTCGACGACGAATGCCTTGATTTCTGATATGGTTGAGAATGGTATCTGCGCTTTCTGATACATCATGTTAACTTCGCCGACTTGCTGACGATTCTCATTATAAAAAGGTTGCCGGACCGTGTCAGACTTGTTAAAAGGATACGTCCAAAGCCCTTTGAAAGAAATCACATTAGTCAGTATCATTCTTGATTCAGCGAAGTCATCAGATCTTAGAACGTTGGAAACCCGACCACCAGCCCCGGACTTTTGGATGTAATTATTGGCAATCCTTGCTGCTGACGAGGGATCACTAAAATCAATCACTTTGACAGAAGCGTCGAAGTCGTTCTGGATGACATCCTTGAATCCAGGGTTCACAGTGAAGCCGTCATCCAAAAACACAAAGTTCTTACTCGTCAAAGACACTCCAGATGTCGTTGGATCCAAAACTGTTTTAGTCAACGATTTGTAGCCATCTACAAGGGCTTTAGGATTTCTGGGAAGGATGAAAGCCTTTCGCAACTGTGTGAAACTTTCTCCTGTAGCGCCGAGAGCGATCCCCGTCATCAGCGTCCATATTCCAAAGGGCGATATCACGACATGTCCATCGGTTTCTTGCTGCGTGAAATGTACTAGTTCTATGCTGAAGTTTCTTGAGCGATCACTGAATTCCACGTCGCATGAGCATTGTGATATAATTATGAATAGGAAACACGCTAATGTCTTCATTGTGGCGTGTGACCTCGACCGCGGTAGAATGAAGACTGATGCCATTTTCAAAACAACTAAACAGAACCAGTTCATTAATGTATAAGATACGACTAAAACCACGATGTTGCAATGGACTTTTTGTCTTATCCCGCAAGCAATAAAGAGCATTGAATAATGGTGTTGAGGAGCATGCGAACAGGTTTTGGGTCGTGACGATATGTTCTGTACAGTTACCCTCTGTGTTTCTCAAAGTGAGGAAAATTAGTTCATATTATCCTGACAACATTTCGCAATTATTCGAATACTTAATAAAATAAGTTTCAGCTACTTAAAAATGTAGAGTGGGTTTTCACTTGGCTTTAATCTCACCCGATGGTAAGAGTGTACGCTCAGAAGCTGATGAGGTACTGACTCTGCTACCTTTCAAACAGGAATACAACTATCTTTGTCGTCAGACTTAAGTAACAAGGTGGTAGCTAGCCAGGAGGACATAGAAAATGCCGTGCAAATCGAGTAACCCATGTAAACAAACTGGCACACGCTCTGAGTGGAGAAGGCGCTCTTCAGCATACCCGGCTAAAAAGAGGTGACATACCGACCCTACATAAAAGATTTACCACTTGACATAAAGAGAGTCGTGTGAAAAGAACTTTCATACAAGTATGGCTCTTGAGGAAAACATATACTGAGAAATCAAACAATAGTGGCTTATTGTTGGAAAACAGATTGCCATGAAGCAGAAACATTAATAAAAAAATATAATCGAGTACCGGTACACCCACTGGGAATTGAACCTGGGACCTCCAGCGTGTCATTAGGCCTCAGAATAGTAAGCTACATAAACACATGTTACTGTATGTAGGCCTATATGTATTATCAATGGGATTTCAACTTGACTGATTTGTACAAACGGCTACACATCAAGCTATACATTTCCAGTATACGCTGACCTCGCATTGAATGAAATCCCGCACGACGCTAGATCATTTTATACTGGAAATGTATAGCTTGACCTGTAGCCGTGCGTACCATCAGGTAAGATGACGAGTAGATGTAAAAGTATTGTGGTTTTATTCACTCAATTTTTAACACATCAAGCGCTGCTAGCACTGTTGTTTCGTGACAGATTAAAATAACATGGTGGTAGTTAGCTAGACATAAAATACCGGCCAAGTCCGAGTCGGACTCGAAGGGATCCGTACCATTGTTTATAAAAACGAGGAAAAAATCACGTTTGTTGTATCAGAGCCCCTTTAAATATTTATTTTATTCTGTTTTTTAGTATTTGTTGTTATAACGGCAACAGAAATACATCATCTGTGAAAATTTAAACTGTCTACCTATCACGGTTTATGAGATACAGCCTGGTGACAGACGGACAGCGGAGTCTTAGTACTAGGGTCCCGTTGGTTACCCTTTGGGAACGGAACGCAAAAAATGCCCAACCACTACTATAACTAGATTTCGTATTTCGTAAATCCTTAATTTTGTTTGGATAAGTAACTGACCAGTGTTTTTCCTTACCTATGAATAATTTTTAAACGGAGCGATGTAGTTTTTTTCGTAGGGAGTTTTTTGATGGTCATTAAGATGCGTGCATGACGAATCGATTTGCTGGAACAGATCATTCATTAATTGTAATTGACTTATATTAATGATGCTTGTAATTGACTTAATTTAACCGCCTCCGTGGCCTATTAGGCTAAATGTTGGATTCATAATACGGAGGTCCCGAGTTCGTTTCCAGTGAGAGTACCTACTGGTACTCAGTTCAGTGGTGGGCCATTTACTACATCCGTCTGGATAGCTACATAAGTATTAATAGCACTTTTGTGTTCCTGTATGAAAGGCTGAGGCAGCGCAGTAAGCTTGAGGCTTATCTGTGAGCACGCTTTCCATCAAATGGACTTATTGTCAATGATCATCAGGTGAGATGAAGGCCATGTGTAAACCCAATACCTATTATACACTTTTATGGTTGCGAACATCCTATGACATAATGGAGCCCTTAATTATCTCCTTTATCTCCTACTAATCATAGCACTGTCCTATAAATGTCCATATTCATGTTTATTTCCTTACCTTTCATGTTAAACCTTTGTTCCCTTCTATTATATATTCCATTTATTTTTCTTTTCCTTTCACACCTTGTAGGCTCGAGCAGAATTACCAGCGTTGTGGGCTCGTAGTCCACAACATTATGCTGAGCTAGGGCCTTTTTGCTGGCATGATACATTGCTATAAACTATGCTGTTACTTCTGACTTATATTGTGTGTTCTTCTTCTTGTGTGTGTGTATTTTGTTTTTATTTGTATTGTGCTGGCAAATAAATGATAATCTATCTATCTAACCCTTACAATCTCACTCGTCTGGTGTCTGCCCGTACGTCGGGTCCGACACAGAGGAGATATCTCAGGAACTACTGATTCCAGCAACATGAAATGTAAAATCGTAATTGTTAGTTTTATTTAAAAAGGGGGCCAAAAATACAGACGGACGAAGTTTCAAAGTGGATTCGCTAAGTCATGTGGTATCGTATAAATGGGCTTGGCTTCATCATCATCAGCCAGGAAGCGTCCACTGCTGTACATAGGCCTCCTTCATGGTACACCACATCGGCCGGTTCAGCGACTCCCCGCGACCCAGTGGGGAGTAAAGGTTCTCGAGTGGCGACCACGTACCAGGAAACGTCTACCAGGCCGTCCTCCTACTAGGTGGACCGATGACCTGGGTTTGGCTTGCACATTCTAAGATATATTTTTATTATTTTCTTTGCTGCTTACTTTTCTAGTGATCCTAAAATATGCGTAAAAATACATTGTGTATAAAAATCTGCTAGTAAATTAATATTTCCAATTCATTATCACTTTTGCTGTCATCAGTTTTAAATCAGATACCGTTTGAAATACGTGTAAGTATGTAAGTTTTCCCACTCAAGTCAAAGCCCTATTATTATGTCAGTAGACATAACTAAAACTCCATACAATTCTCGCATACATTGTCTTATATTTTCACATGGTTACGTTTCAAGGTCCAAAAAACAATGTGCTCCAAGTTTTTGCCGACAGTCCGTCTCCCTGCATTGTGCGACCTTAATTGATCTCGTTTGTTTCTTTCTTGGATTGGAAGTAATTTAATTAAAGTATCCTTGCTGATTTAGAGGTTATGTTGCAAGCGAAACCTCCGATTAAAATGGCGTCGGAATAACGGTATGGGGCCTGTTTCATAAAAATATAATTCGTAATAAACTGACTTGTCAATGACAAGTTGTCATGTCTTTTTCGACCATAGTGCTTTTTTTGGTAAGATTCTTTTCTACCAGGAAAAGGCAAAGGCAAAACACCATACAGCCATGTCTTTGGTAATTATCTCTTAGTATTTTAAGGTTATAAAAATTAGGCCGAAGTCATTTCTTCAGTTTTCGCAATAAAATGTATAGTGTGTACATTCTATCGCTTGTTTTGACGATTCTTGACGAGAATTTCAAAGGTCAGCCTTGGAAACGACCATAGTGTTTGTTGATTGGTGTAGAAGTCGAAAATGGCTGACTATTCTCAGTTTTTTTACGAAATGTATTTGTATAAAACAGACACCAGGTCTAACGCAGCTAATGAGCTAACGCTAAATGAGAATCATTCTAAATACGTTAGTGTGAGTCTTTTTTCTACCTCACGCATTATTAAACGAAGTTCCATCCATATATTCTATTCACATCCTTGTATGCAACCTGAATGTTTTAGAACCACAGACCTACTGATTCACAGCTGCAATCCTTGATGACTTGGTAATTCCGAAGAGGAAACTTATTTTATTGGATTCCACACACGTAGAAGCAGCCATTTGTAACTTGAGAACAATAAGGCACATTACAAAATAGAGTAAGAATTTAAACAGATGAAACACTCATGCAGGTTCATGCTAAATTAGATCTTAAATATAGAGCAGTGAAGCGAAGTTATATAATCCAAGAGCTAGACCAACGCGTAGCATCAAGACCGCCCAAAATATAATAAAAAACTGGCTAAGTGCTAGGGTTTGTACAGAATACATATGAATAATACTATAGCATACTGAAAATCATATAAGTATAATAGGTAAAAATGCCTGACTAAAGTCAATGAGCAATTGTTAACAAAATTGCTAGCGTTAAGAACAAACCGACAGGCGCTGGAACAGTTTGTAATCATCAAATTTTAATGAGATATAATTTCTTGCCAAATTTCATGATTCTAGGTCAATTGGAAGTTGAAGTACACTATAGGTTTTGATTCCTATTTAGCTCCTTTTTAGGGTTCCGTACCCAAAGGGTAAAAACGGGACCCTATTACTAAGACTCCGCTGTCCGTCTGTCACCAGGCTATATCTCAGGAACCGTGATAGTTAGACAGTTGAAATTTACACAACAACAAATACTAAACTGAACAAAATAAATATTTAAGCGGTCTCCCATACAACAAAAAGTGATTTTTTGCTGTTTTTGTATAGATCATCACCAGCCTATATATGTCCCCACTGGAGGGGCTCAGGTCTACTCTCCTACAGAGAGTGTATGGGCCATAGTCCACCACGCGGGCCCAGTGCGGATCGGCGGACTTCACATGCCTGTTCAAGACATGCAGGTTTCCTCACGATGTTTTCCTTCACCGAAAAACAACTCATAGGTACACGGCTGGATTCGAACCCGGTACCCTCAGATTGAGGGTAATACTAGGGTATACTTAATACAAGATTTGTATAGATAATGGAACGGAACCCTTCGTGCACGAGCCCTAATCGCACTTGGCCGTTTTTTTAGTTTTGACGTACGGAACCCTAAATAGTCTTTAATTTGATCCGTTGTTCAAACTGCCTCATTCATTATACCACGGCACGTTTATGATCCATGTCCTTAAGTTAAACATAAAACCGCGCAAATTGAGTCATAAACAAATAATCACTATGCCATAGTCATGGGTACTCATCTAGATTAGATTAGATTATCATTTATTTGCCAGCACAATACACATAAAAACAAAATACACACACACACACATAGGAAGAAGAACACACAATAGAAGTAACAGCATAGTTTATAGCAATGTATCATGCCAGCAAAAAGGCCCTAGCTCAGCATAGTGTTGTGGTCTACATAATACATACATAATTTCATTGTCAATGTTACCTTACAGACTAATATATGTACTTATACGGTTGTTACCTCATTCGCTTGATGCTTCTGGGAGGTCGTTTGTCATCCAGCAGCCTTTTCTTCACTTACTATGAGGCGAGATGACGGGCATGTGCAAAAACGTAAGCCTTATTATTTATTCGTAGGCAAAAACCCATAATTCATTTAAAAACAACAACAGGAAAAGTTGATACTTGGCGCGAACTTGAAAAATGGTGGTTCATTGCAATTTTGTTTACTGGTTAATAATACTGTTATGTGTTTTTTGTGTTATAATGCAAAAAGTGTCAAGGACGGTGTTATAGTATCAATTACGCAAAATTGCGAGGGTTTCGACGCGATCGGAAGAGTTTACCATGTCGAGTACATTCGGCATATGGATTCTTTCGAATAATGTTAAAACCAAGACTGGCCTTTGAAATTCTCGTCAAGAATCCAAAACAAGCGATAAAATGTACACATTATACATTTTATTGAGAAAGTTGAAGAAATTGCTTCGGCATAGTTTATAACCTCAAAATTTGTTCACCTAATTTTACTCGTCATCGGCTAGATAACCACTGGTTAAAGACGTTATTAAAAAAAAACAGGACAAGTGATGAGCATGTACATAAAGTACAGTAGAAGTTATATCAAGTTAAACATTATCGATGCATAGCTGTTCTACTAGAGAGACACTAGAGTGTGTTAGATAGAGAGGGCAACAAGTCCGATTCGTAACTGCAAAAAAAAAAAACGAAACAAAAGAGTCAGGAACAAACAACTATCTCTATCAAAAATGATGTTATCAATACTACAACATTTTTAGTTACCTCATATCGTCACCAATCCACCAAAATGCAATAAAGTTTGACCTCAGCGACCTTTGACATTTCGCCTCTCCCCTTTCCATGCAATTTTTTTCAATTCTTGATAAAATAAATAATAAATAATCATATTTATTTTCTCCACAACGTTTGTATATATTAATTCTAAAATCACTTAATTCAAGAGTTTCGTGACTTTGCTACAGGAACTAGGACTCAACCACCGGACATGTTTAAGTGACAAGAAATATGATACGAGTAGTATGTCTATTATCTAGTCTAAAAATAGTAATATTTAGTAAAAGAGTGAGCGAGTGTGTGTGTGAGTATGAAGAACGGATAGTGTGTGTGAGACAGTGAGTTTGTGGTTTTAATTTATTCTAGTTTCGGAGGGTGTAACCAAGCCTTCGGTATAAGCAATGGGATAAGAAGACAAGTGTGTTTTTATTACGTCTTATCCAGTAGTCGATAGCAATAGTAATCAACTAATCACTGACATAAGAGTGATCCATTAAGATTCAAGTTAATTTATCCGATATAGTACGTAGATTCGGGTAGCTACGAAAATATGGGCACATTTTTAGGGTAACAAACGGGACCCTATTACTAAGACTTCGCTGTCCGCCCGTCACCAGGCTGAATCTCATGAACCGTGATAGTTAGACAGTTGAAATTTTCACAGATAATGTATTTCTGTTGCCGCTACAACAACAAATACAAAAAAAAAACAGAATAAAAAGTGTTTTATTTAGACGTGCGTTTTAACGTATTAGTAGCACGATTAGCAAAACTAAATCGAGAACAAAAATCGCGACGCATTCGTTAGAGGATGGTTCGGTGCATATTATTCATGGTTTTTCGTATTTAAATATCTAATCTGTACGGAAACCTCGGCGCCAACTCGCACTTGGCCGGTTTTTTATCCATGTCATATTCACATATTCACCTTTAATTGACATTTACCTCAACACACTGACTAGAAACAGAAATAGAAATGGTGAGTGTGACATGGTACAAAAGTGGATATTCTCCAATGTACATGCTGTTGAAGAATAAAGATACGATTACAAACAAAGCGATTATACCACAGTAATCTGGAGGACAATCGCAGAAACATAACAGTCGATTAAATAAACAACAGGTGTCATTATAGCGAGGTAATGAAGAGATACTATTTTTTATATATGTTTATAGGTCGTTTTATAGAAATATATGTATGTAGGCTTTGAAGCGCTCATAGCCTAGCCTTGGCATAGTGATGTCTGCATAATAGACGGCCAGTCAGTGGATCATCATTAACAGCCTATATACATATTTCTCCACGGCAGGGGCTCAGGCATACTCTTCTATAAAGAGTGTATGGGACATAGTCCACCACGCGGGGCCAGCGCGGTTTGGTAGACTTCACACACACCGTTGAATTTCTTCTCAGGAGAGTACAGGTTTCCTCACGATGTTTTCCTTTACCGAAAAGACAATGGTAATGATTTTTATCATTCGTACATAAGTTGCAAATAACAAATTGGAACTCATTGGTACGAGCCAGAATCGAACCCAGACCTCGATTGTTCAAGGACTGACGCTCTACCCAACTGAGCTACCGCGGCTTGGAATGAAATTAATTTTAATTGACTATTTTAATTTTTTTCACACCCGTCTTTTTAGCAAAAAAATTTAATCGCTACAACAAGATCTTTGGCGAATATATTTTCTGGACCTAGTCACGACTCTTTATTAAAAAGTGATAAAACCAGTTTATCGTGAGAACACATTAATTTTACTAACAAAACATTCACCACTGAGATATTAATACTGCCTTTTCTATCGCATGATGTACATCATTTATTGTTCATAGTGATTTGTTACTTTGAGAGGAAGGAGAATTTTCGAAGATAAGGTGTCGGCCATTGGACGAAGACAATAGTCAAGCTAACCGTTAAATAAACAATACTACACGTATGTTATCTAGACACGCGACAATGTGCCACCCAAGTTCGGGATTTTCTTCTTTATCTAAGTACCTATAAAAGTTATTCGGGGTCAACATTGAATTATTAATCATGGCCCACGGAGCCAACATAGAACGAAGTACTTTAGTGCGTAGAAGATAGGAGCTAAAGTTCTGGACACACTATTATTATTTATAGAGCCCCGGGCCTATAGTATGGAAAATGTTTCAGTTGTATCTCCTGAGATTTTGATATGTTATAGATTTCAAAGTACTGAACAAAAGTCTCTAAGGTACTACCATTATCTCTAGGTCCCTTTCAAAGTTTCCAATGATTTTGTACCAGAAACAGTTATTTCAATTCCAACAAAAATGCAAAAATTAAAACAATTTTTTTTTACTAAAATTTTAATGAACACTTACATTGGTAACTTTAGTCAGAGCAACCTGAACCTTATCACATTTACTTACGGCACATTAAACAAGAGCAGGATCACTATAAACACCGGCAAACAGAATTAAATTGGACATCCTTTCCGTAATCAGAAACACAAACTCTCTGTTCGCTTCAAACCTTTGCCCTAGAATCCTGTCTTCCAGGCCTATAACTGTAGCAGCGGCGGCTAAAGTACCTTCCTCGTTCACCTCCACTTCCACATTCTGTATAGTCTTCGATACAAATAATGGACTATCAGATATACCAGGCAATTGAGCTCGTTCTTTATCAAATATAGAAATGATTCCCGTATATTGGAGAGGAGGTATTAAATCTGTTTGCGATTGTATTTTGAATCGGGGTATGTAGCAATCAATTTGTGGTGGGTTCCCTTCACTTCGAAAGCTCGACATCCAATCCAAATTTTGAGTTGCCAAGTTATTTAATAACATCTTTATTGGCATACCGTCAAACGGCAGCAGAATCAACATCGAATACTGCTCATTTCTTCCGTATGTCAATTCTAGAATCTGAGCACCGATTTGCGGCGAGTCGCCAATGTGATGAGGTGCCTTATGATACATCATGTTTACCATACCCAGCATTCTTCCTTGAGAATTGTAGAAGACGTCTTCCTTCGTCGATGTTGGGTCAAAGGGGTATGTCCAGCTCGCCTTAAAGTACAAAGCATCTACCAATATCACTTTCAGATCTTCAAGCAAATCTGGCGTCACTGCATTCAATATTCTTCCCTCTGTAGCTTCGCAAATGTAGAAGTTAATATCATTTGCTAATTTAGTTGTGTTTTTGGTATCTACTGAATATACATCAGTGTTATACGACATTGCAGATTCACAGAAGTCTGGATGCAGTTCTAGGGAACCATCAGAAAACATAGCACCTTGTTCTTTCAAAAGGACGTCTTCATCTTTGCTTTGCAGCAATCTTGAAGCAGCTAAATGGAGCATTTGTGTCGCCCTTAAATCGTTTGGCAGCTGCAACTCCTTCATCAGCTCCTCGAAGGTATCGCTCGTCGAGCCTTCTGCTAATAAAGCGAACAGGCTCCATATTGACACCGGTGATATAGCAATGTTTTTGTTGCCGAAATTCTCTTGGAACGCGTAAGTATTATCTAGAAGCCTCAGAGAGAACAAGTTGATTGGACTGAACTCGAGATTTGTAGGCACACTTAAAGCGACAATCGCGAAACTTGTCAGTATAATAGCGACCTTCAACATTTTTCCGGGTATTCACAAAGTATTTTGTAGTAAATTGCACTGGCTTTTTTACTGGTTTGATAGCGATCCTTCTCACGTTCGAAGCTTACAATGGCTGGTGCCTGACTGGTCTACGGGCGTTTATCGTCAAGATTTAAGAGGTGTAGTTACATGGGAGGCATTTATCTGGGAATGTTTGTGATCACTATACAAGTACAGTCGGCAACATGTATGTTATTACGTATTCTAGACACAGGCGCTTTGATTTATATGATTCGTGCGAATTGGCGTGTATTTTGTCATTTTTTTTAGATAGCATGTGTGTTCTTTTGTTGATCTAGCGTTCTATCCTTTTCGAAGAGGCCTGGTCGGAAAGTGGTTGATTGAGTGATGTCAAATATGATTTTCTTTCCGCTTCTTGCCTAAGAAACTAAAATATAATGCTATTTGGCTTCGTAGAAAAGTCATGCCGCCAAATCGATTAGTAATTTCAAGCAAATTGAGATAGAAAGATAATTCTTAGTAGTTTTTTCATATGTTCTAAATTAGTTACAAATATTTGGCTTGTATGATGCGGAATTGTTATAGCTATCGAATGGTATAAAAAAAGCGTCCAAGTGCGAGTCGGACTCGTCCATGAAGGGTTCCGTAGCAGCAAGTAACATAATATAAAAGTTCTTGTAGTTCGTTGTACCTGTGATCGATGTTTTAATAATAGTGTATTTTTATATATGTTTGAGTTGATTGAATGAAAGGTAAATTGCGGTTTAAGATTTATGACGTATTAAAAAAAGCTGCTTAGGATGGTAAGCGTGCGCACCCAGAATCCTCAATTCCTATAATACCGGAACACACCAGTGATATTAACACTGCTGTTTGGCGGTAGACTTAGGTAACATGGTGGTAGCTAGCCAGTTGGACGTAGAAAATGCTCTACCACCGATAAAACCGAGTACCGACAGGTAGGGCATGAACAGGACAGATAAGAATCGAACTCGAGACCTCTGGATTGTAAGTCCAATTGTGTAGCCATTATGCCACGGAGACGATTAACAGTCGCGGGAAAAAATTGAGTTACATTAATAGACTGCATACCCCTGCACATCGTGAGGAAACCTGCATGTCTTTGAACAGGCATGTGTAGTCCGCCGATCCGCACTGGGCCCGCGTGGTGGACTATGGCCCATGCAGTCTCTGTAGGAGAGTAGGCCTGAGCCCCTCTAATGGGGACATATATAGGCTGTTGATGATGATACCCCTGCACGAAAACATTGCTCTATCGTCAGGATTGAATCAGTTCCCATTACAAAGCGCAGCCAAACAATGATTCCTTTAGTGTGATCCATCTCGCAAGAGTTGCAAAACTAGCGCAAAGAGATAACAAGCAAGGGCTCGAACAATCACATTGTGTTCACTCACGCTTGTATCCAGTGCCAAGTACCTTAAAACCTAGTACTAATATTTCACCCATAAGCGGTGGAAGCAATTCAGTATATAACAACTTCATGTATTCTTCTTCTTCTGTAAGTAGACCACTGAAATGAGTCTTCGTCGGCGCGGTACAGGGGCGCGGGGGTAGTCGACAACGGGATGAGGGAGCTGAACCTTATTAAGGAACCCTTATGGATTCGTCATGTCTGTCCGTCCGTATGTCACAGCCACTTTTTTCCGAAAATATAGGAACTATACTGTTGAATAGTGGTAAATAGATGTATTTTGTGAACAGGATTAAGGTTTTCACACAAAAGTTGAAGAAAAAAACAACAACAATAAATTTCCCATACTTAGAACTGAAACTAAAAAAATTCATCAAACCCATACGTGTTGGGTATCTATGGATAGGTCTTTAAAAATGATATTGAGGTTTCTAAGATATTTTTTTCTAAACTGAATAGTTTGCGCGAGAGACACTTCCAAAGTGGTAAAATGTCCTCCCCCCTGCCCCCCTCCCCCTAACTTCTAAAATAAGAGAATGATAAAACTGAAAAATATATATGATGTACATTCATCATAAATCGTAAAACCGCAATTTACCTTTCATTCAATCAACTAAATACAAGAACTTTTATATTATGTTACTTGCTGCTTCAGAACCCTTCATGGGCGAGTCCGACTCGCACTTGGCCGCTTTTTTGCCATCGTTTTCATAGGACTTTGTCGTCTATCCCCGCGCTGGGCCTGCCGCCCGCTCCATAAAGTACAAAACGGTAACAGATATTGTTTCGCCGACTGTACTTCGACGTAAAATGTGAACTTAAAAAATCGCACCAATCGATTAGTTCCACTTTTAATTATTTTAAACGATAAAAATGAATAACTTAATAAGGTTCAGCTTTAACCACGGTTCGTTTGACAAAAAAGTTTTATATCATCTCCCATTATATTTAACGATCCAGTTAACCTTGGCAAGGAAATAAAGTTAACCAAAGAGGTACCGGGATCACAGGTTAAACTGTTGTTAGGTACAGGATGTCGGATGTCTGTTTATCTTAGACGGAAAACTGAATCCAATTATGTTTTAAAATTCATTGCACTGCAAATAGATTTAAATCACTCTCATTTTTGACAGACCTCGCATTGGCAGTTGGCATATTATGTGAACAAGTAAATGCGTTCAAAAAGAACTGGAAACCGACTTCAGTTGCCCTAAAAGTCTACTTTTACTAACACAAATTTAAGGTTTATATAGTTGTCTAATGGATACCGTTGTTAGAACTGGACCAAATTGAAATGGGACCACACGGGAAGCACCACCTTTCAAATAAAAAACGAATCATCCAAATCGGTTCACCCAGTCAAAAGTTCTGAGGTCACAAACCTAAAATAATACCTGTTTAATTGAGAACCTTCGCCTTTTTTGAAGTCGGTTAAAAAGAATTACTGAAAATACTTTTATGCAGCACAAAAACTAATGAAACATAATATAATATATAGTATAATTAATTGTAATATAAAAGTAATTTTTTTACTAAAGAGATTGAAAATTAGCGATGATGCAGTTCCCTGCCAGCATACACTGAATCTTTTTATTTTTGACGGGCTAGCACTTGGCCTTCATATCACTTGATGGTAAGTGACGATAAGGCTGTTGGATGGTAAGCGTGCGCACCCAGAAGCCTCAGTATCTGTTACCTTTTCATAGCGCAACTGTTTGGCGGTAGACATAGGCGGCATGGTGATACTGAGCCAGGCGAATACATAAAATGCCCTCCCACCAATCAAACCGCTACGCATTCTAAATAAACATCAGCCCTTCATTAAAAAAGCTGTGTTACACATTGTTAGGTGTGACTACTCGTATTAGAGTTCTTAATCCACAGGCTATATCAATGGTAAAATACCATCGAAGTTCCGCAAATAGACAACAAAATGGTACCGTTCAGATTTAAAACCATTTACAAATTTCAGCATAGCTAATCATGTAAGTATGACGGTCAGGTGAATGACCTACAAAGCAATACAAAGCAAAACATAGCAACAAGATATACTGACAGCTGTTTCATTTAAATTTGCATTAAAATGCTCTGAAACATACGGGTTTTGGTGAATTTCCACAGTACATTCCGAGCAACCAATTTATCTATAGAACGGCGACTGAGAGAACTATTTCGATCTTTGTCAAGTGGAAGTCTCATAGATTCCATTGCTCGATGTTCTGACACCCATGGGACACATGAGGTGGTTCTATTCTAGTACCAGCGCTGGTATTTATATAGATATTTGTGTGTTGTAATATAATAATTAGAATAGAATTCTCCAGTGTCTTTCCGTCGTAAAAGGCGATTAAGGGGATGGAAAACACCATATCTAGGCAGACAGCTGAAATTGTCGCAGAAGGTGTATTTCTGTCGTCGCTATGACAGCAAAATAAAAACAAATTTAAAATTATTTAATTATGTAAAAATTATTTAGTTATGTATAAATTATTAGGTACCTTATAATGTTAAAAAAGTCAGTTGTTTTGTTAAAATTTATTTTAGGTAGTTTCGTTTAAATTTTAGCGAGTGAGTGTATATCAGAAGAGACTTGATTGGACTATGTGGTTTATTTATTTTGCATATCTATTTCTTATTATTAACACTGTATGTCTTCCTAGGAAATAAATAAAATAAAATATAAAATAAAATTAAAATCACCCCTTTACGTGGTAGGCTAAGACGGCTAAGATTTTACTTGCAACTGGCCTAAGGACGTCCGTTTGGGCTTGACCTACACTTAGGGCTGTTATTTTGAGGTGAGAGGATCGGAAAGAATTTTTAATGTCATTAAAAATAAGGTTTTAGAGCCACCAGACATAAATGTACCGAAAGTGGCGCCTGTCCCTGCTCTACACAAAACTTGGTAGGTGTGCCGTATTCGTTTTACATAGGTTATGTTTAGTTGCTAATACCCCAGTGTATTATAATAACTGTGCTAATAGCGTTGACGTAATATTGAAATAAATATCTATTTTTACAGGGGTATTAGATATACACTTGCCAGTTCAAATTAGGCAAAATAGGCAATGCGGTCGAGAAACGCTTCATTAATTTAAAATAGTTGTGTGCACTAATTTTCTATGAAATGAAATCTTTATTTGCACAAAATATGCTACAGTACAGGATGTTAAAATTACATATAATGTCAGATCACATGTTTTACCCAAATTTGGCTGCAAAATCTATATTATTATTACGCTTACAAATTATGTTTCACTATATAGAAAAATTAATGTGAGATTGCTAAAAAATATGTCAAATTACTATATCAAATTTAAAAACTTACTAGTTTAAAATAAATTAAAAAATTATTAAATATATAAAAAAATAAACATTTTGAAGTCAAACATTTTTTTAAATCGTGTTTTAAGAGGGTATGCTGTTGTCAAAGCGCCCATACAAACGTAGTCCAGTCATATTTTGAGTATTAAGCTATGAAAATCTATGAAATTTTCAAGACACAATCTAGAAACAAATATCTGTGTCGGTGGTGAGTCAGATTTTCGTTTATATATACTTCCAGAGTTACAGGGCGTCAAAGTATTGTATTTTTCGGTAGTAAAAAGCCCCAACTTTGAACCTGATTTACAAGAGTATGAATCAATTTAGAACAATTTGGAAAAACCACCGACATCTGAAATTTCATTAGTATACTGTATTAAAAAATGGTTACATAATATAATGTATCCTTCAAATGATCCCTGGACTACGAAACATCCAAATAACGGGTGGATAACATAGCGTAATGTATGCTGTCTCACCGTACGCGCTCGGGTAGGATAGGGCTCGGAGAGGGACAGCTACAAAACAATTTGACCTTGAAACCGACCACGTGGTCTTACCAACATAGCCTCTTAAATTGATGTATCGGTAGCTCTCGAAGTTGTATTGGCATAGCATTATATAACAGGACATTCGATTATAATGCCAGGGAATGAGTATTATTGACTTCATAGTGAATCACTATTTTAGTTTTTATAACACACTTTTTTATATGATTCAAAATTCAATTTGCTGCGTAATGGCTATTTAATTGTACCTATTCATTTCCCGACATGATAATCTGATGTCCTTATGTTATTTAATTACTTCATCAAAATAGCTGGCTTAGACGCCAGATTATTTTGAGTTACACAAGAAAAATGCTCAAAATGTTGGTGCATTCAGTAACATACTTAAATTTTATTCAAAATCCTCTTGAGTTCTAAACACTTTACACACAATAAGTTTTATAATCAGCGCTACCTATGGAAAACACTAAGAACTTCATGAAAACTCAACGACTCATGATTCATGATGGTGCTCTATTAAGTTACTACTTACAATCTACAACAGATGTCACTGTACTACATTCAATGAACATGCAACTGTCTTGTCTATGCATCATCATGTTTGTGATGTACGTACAGTCCACTGCTGGACATAGGCCTCACCCAAAGTGCGACTTTCAATTCGATCCTCTTCTCTCCACATCGTTTACGTCCCACTACCCTAAGTTAGTCGTTTTTCTACCTAGTAGACCTATAGCGTCCTACACTACGTTTGTCTAAGCGTGGTCTGCAATCAAGGACTCATTTGCTCCAGCGATGGTCGGTCCTTCAGAAAATATAATGACAGCTCAACAGATAGGTTGGTGAAGCAAGTCTAGGATTCCATTGCCAACGTATTTATAGATATTATTAGTAGAATATAAACATGACCATTAGTGAAAAACTACAAGATATATTAGTCTGCTCCGCTGACTCCGCTGTCCGTACCGTCTATCTGTATATCACACTCCGTAATAGGTATACCGTTGAACTTTTCATAGAATGTGTATTTCTATTGCCGCTATAACAATAAATAATAAAAATGAAAATAAGAATTAAAGAGTACTACTTATACTTACGTATACTTACTTCTACTAAAATGTATTTTTTATTAAAATCTTTTTTCTATTCTATTCTATTACAAACTTAACTTTGCAGTTGGAAGCCATACATCGGGTATGGAACTTAACTGCAAAGTAAAGTTTGTTTTGCTGGAAAGACGAGGCGCATTTGTTAAAAATTGTTCGGTGTATATTATTTATGATTTTCAGTATGTTAATTATCCATATTCTGTACGGAGCCCTCGGTACACGAGTCCGACTCGCACTTGGCCGGTTTTTATTTGACACGTAGACGAAGCCGCGTGTAGTGTTAGTCACAAAATAAGTAAACAATTTTATGTTATCTGTTAGTGTTGCCAATTATATTGCGTCGTTGAGAGTTGTCGTCACTCAGCGAGAGATGGCGCGAGGCTCGACATGACACTCGTCAGTCTGTCTGCCTGTGTGTACTTGACATGTATCAGTGCTGCAGGCTCCAACCTACAATAACACTGCGGTTAATTAGACGCGATGTGCTCATGACAGCGGCGTCCCTACACACGGTCAGACCGGACAGCAAACTTGATGATGAGGTAACAGATTCTCAAGGGCGAGTTTTTAATGTTCTGTATCGAAAAATAAAAGAAGGAAACCTAAAGTAGGCGTGCGTAATTCTGAGTCCACGACGGGTATCAAATGTCTGAGTCCAGGTGCGCTCATGGAACCGAATCTTATTAAAGATTCCAGCTTCGCTTATCCTAGTCTTTATAAAGTTCGAGACCGATTCGACTCCTGAACTTCCAAATCCTAGACGATCATCCGACCCGAAGCACCTGTTAGGAACGGTTCGGTACCGATTCATTTGAGGGCACAGATCTGGATTAACCCACACTTTTCTGTCTGTCAGTCAAGACCCTTTTTCTCTGGAACGCGATGAGGTATCAAGTAGTAATTAGCCTACCAATTTTAACCTACCAAGAGACCGAATCTGTTGTGGGGGAAGTGACATAGTCCTCACCTCTGGTGATGTTATGGTATTTCCTGAAACCAATTAATATTGATAGGGCAGTCACACACACACACATTCTCCTCTCACACTAACCTCACACATTCCCACACACCTCACACACTCCCACACACCTTATTATTAGTTTAAGATGTTTATGGCTGCAATTTTATTAGTTTTAATGGATTTTTTTTCCATAATTCTTCAAATATTGTTAAACTATTCTTTTCTTTTCACATTGATATTTTAAATTCTTTCTACGTACTATATACATACGAGTATAAGCAGTCTGAAATGTACTTTATTAATCAGCCTTCTGCTGCAGCTGTTTTCCGCGGGGAAGAGTGGGGCATCTTAATACAAGTATTTACATAAAAGGAGAGCCTCCACGTACTGTATATATTAGGTAAATGTTATAAACGAAATAAACATTTTTGATTTTTTTGAATTAATCACTATAATCACATTACTCAATGTGTCCCTTGAATCTGATAAACGTCAAACTTCTAGGTCAATGCATTAAAAAGATACAGACGTTTATGCTGCATATTTTGTAGGCTTCATTTGCGAGCGCAAGTAATCAAAACCCACAGGGTACTAAACTTTACCGAGAATCCTGAAATTTGGCAAGAAGCAAGGTCTTATAGCACAAGTATAGGACTAAATCTACCCTGCGCGATGGTATGCGAGTCCGACTCTCAATAATTGTTGTCTAGCCTTTCCAAGCGCCTGTTCCACGAACGCTGCGACCGTGAGTATCATGAGTAATCGCATATAATATTCTAACAGGCACATTGCGCTGGTACTGTGCTGATTAAAACATAACAACCTGAATATGATGCATGTATTCTTATGTACATACGTGTATTGAAGTACATAATGTATCTGTTATATACAGGCATTGAGTATCAACCTCAAATGGATGATTAAGGATCATTAGCAGTGTAGTGTAGAGGATTTGTAAAGAATATACGGATTCCACCACAGCGAATAATGCATGAGGTCAACAATACACACACACGTGTAACTGACAATGACGTACGCTGCATTTTGACGGCTGAGTGTCTGACGTATGGTGTGCCTTTGCTGTGTATATATTTTGTATAACAAATGAAAATGTCTGATGTTTATTCATACGTGTTTTGTTTAGTTGAACACGGCCTCGGAAATCTCTGTGTGTTGTAACGGACTATTTTCCACATCGCATTTATATTTTCTGAAAGCGACTTTGTTTGTTTTTCCTTCATTCCGGTACCAACAGTCAAAATGATAGTTTTTTGGTACAAGGATAGTTGAAGGATCTAAAAGGAACATATACTAATTTTTATTCCAATCGAATAAGTCATTCCCGTGGGATAATGTATGAAGCCCACGAGGATGAAGTCACAGGCAAAAGCTAGTAAACTAAGAAATAAATATAACCTACATAATATATAAACTCAATTCATAAAGTGACCATTTTATCCCAATCAAACGTCAAGCAGGGCTAACATGAATGCCTCTAGATGATTTTGTCACGCCATTTTTTATGCAGAATGTCAATATCTCGATACTTCGTGGCTTTCATGTTAGCCCTTCAGCTCAGGCCGATAATGCTATGACGTTGGGTGTCATCGATGGCTTCCATATGGGCCATATAAATTTGTTTTATATTATTTAATTCTCATATTTTTAACTAGAGTAATATATATATATTACTATGTACACGAAAACTATGCAGTACAAAAAGCTGTTTTAGTATGTACGAATACTCTTTACTTTTACGATTAGTAAAACTCTTTGATTAGTTATTTTTCAGTTAAGATGCGCAATACGCTGAAGTGGCAATGGGCAGGCCACATCGTTTGAAGAACGAATAACCGATGGGCAGGAAGAGTTCTCGAGTGACGACCACGTGCTGGGAGACGAGTAGGGAGTCCCTGGATGCGTGGCTCAAGCTTATCATGGAAGAAACCCATGTTCAGAAGAGGACGTTTAGCGGCTGATGATGAAGAAAGGTGCGCAAGAATTTTTCTTTTCTTTTATAAAGCTCTTTATGGTATAAAATAAAATAAGGATTCTTGGCGCGAACTTGAAAAATGGTGGTTCATTTCAATTTTGTTAATTGGTTAATAATACTGTTATGTGTGTTTTTTGTGTTATAATAGTGTGATATAGTGCACAAAGTGTCATGGACGGTGTTATAGTATCAATTACGCAAAATTGCGAGGGTTTCGCCGCGATCGGAAGTTTACCATGTCGAGTACATTCGGCATATGGATTCTTTCGTATAATGTTGAAACCAAGGCTGGCCTTTGAAATTCTCGTCAATAATCCAAAACAAGCGATAAAATGTACACATTATACACTTTATTGAGAAAGCTGAAGAAATGGCTTCAGCATAGTTTATAACCTCAAAATTTGCTCACCTAATTTTACTCGTCATCGGTTAGATAACCACTGGTTAAAGCCATTATTTAAAAAAATACAATTAAGCCCCGATATAATTATCAGCTACCCAACTGTCTCCTCTTTTAAAATCATAGTTTCGCACGAAATTTACGACTACCCACAATTTACAACATAAATCCGTAGTATTTTACACGGGAGCGGGCGGGGGCGGGCGTCAGCGGCGGCTTTGTTTCAGTTTACAGTTTAATGAACCGTGAGTTATTGTGGGCGCCATTATTAATTACAACTACCGCTTCCTGACGACGCCATTTTGTTTTTAAAGTAGGGTAGTTGATTATTTCTATAGAGATTTAGTTGCGTGCAGACTATTCAGAGTATAAATTATGTATTTACATTAAAACGGTCAGATAGCCGATATAAATAAACCTTCTAAATAAAATATGTTTACATTATAACTAGTTTTCAACCGAAAGGAGAAGGTTCTCAATTCGACTATATTTTTGTATGTCACGCGATAACTTCGCCAATTGTTAACCGATTTTGATGGTTCTTTTTTTGTTTGGTAGCAAATATTTCAGAGGTGCTCCCATATAAATTTTATTGAAATAGATTCAGCGGTTTTTGAGAAAATTAACCAAATCAAATATTTACCCAGATCATTCTAGCTCAAGGGTGAACATTTTTAAGGCAATTGAAGTCGGTTTTTAGATCTTATGGCCTGAAACTTCGAATGCGTGGATTCAGAATTTATCTCACGAGAACTATAAGTTCGATTGAGATACAAAGTAAAATGGTGTCTTTATCAAACCCTTCTTCTATCCCTATACATTAAATTAAGTAATTTTGTCGCTCAGTTACGACGTGAAAAGACGACAAACAAACACAGAATGGATAAGATTTATTATCTATTATTTATTATCTATATACTCGTATATGTAAACATAATAGAATGGTAACTGATCGAAGTCTGTAAATAGAAGATATTTAAGAAAAAGAGGGTTCTTAATGAGAGAGCAATAGAAGCCAAAACAATGGCATTTAGAAGTTATGTCTGTCTGTCTGTACGCGAATCACGTCATAGCTATTGCATGAAATCGGATGCAGTTTTAACTATTGCATTGCTGGAGGTCTAAATTAAAATCTAATGTATATTTCATGTATATACGACGCCTAGAAGCCGAGTTATATCACATTGCACCGAAATTTAATTGAAATTACACATCCCGAAAGTTTTAGTTTAGTAATTTTGATTGTAAGACGTTCCTTTGTAATGAAAACGCCCAATAACATTATGTTAGTAGGTAGCAACGTTGAAAAGGCTTTTCCGGACACAATAATTCGTATGTGGAGACCATTCACGATACAATTCCAGGTAGCACCTGCACGTTCCCAGGGAGGATGAGGACTTACACTCGTACCTACCGGCAGCACGTATATGACTGTTGTTTGATGTTAGGATTTGGAACGAGTGCAGGAATGTCTTTATAGGATTACAAATGCGTTCAAATAAAACTAAGGATCAGCTATTTTGCCCTCGAAGTCTTAGAAATATTGTTGACAGGAAGTGGATGAAATTTTGATGAACAGCATTTATCTACTAATGTTATTTTGCCGTAAAGTGGATGACATTTTATTTATACATATATTAGAGGTCTTATCTGAAAACCAGCGCTATGTCTACTGCCATAGCAGATGCTGAGATCATATCAGTCCTGTTTGACGACACATTACAACAATGCCTATATGCATCAATAATGTATTATTTGTAATTGTACGCAATGTATGTATTAATTGTATTCTTTTATTGTGTTGTGTGTGTTTCAGTTAAATAAATATTTTTCTGTTTCTGTTAAAAACAAACGAATTAAATATTATCTCAAAAATCCATTAACAACAATTTAATTAAAAATACTAGCGGCCACATTGCGATAGGCACCCTGGTAGATATATATTCTCCTAATCATAAATATACGTAAAAATTTGGTCTTAGGTACTCGATGAGCGCTAATCTTGCAGCGGGATCTTATACTACGAGTATATTCGATTGGAGCGGAACTATTTATTCACATATAAATAGAGCACCTTACGGACAAAGGCCTTTGGGATAATAATAATCATAATTTTGTGGCCAGATAATAGTATTCTGCCAACTACGGCGGAGTCTCCGTGGCCTAATGCCTACACTCTGTCCGTATTAATAAACGCTGCTTAAGCTAGAACTTAAGACAGTCTAGCTAGAGATCTGCTTAGCGTTGAGCAGCTGCTTAAGACCTAGGTTTATTAATAAACGCTACTCATTGTTACTAATTTAGATCATTTCTATCACAAAGCATATAATCTTCTTTTTTTGTAAGATTTTTTCTACCAGGAAAAGGCAAAGGCAAAAACACCATACAGCCATGACTTTGATAATGATATTCTCTTAGAATTTTAAGGTTATAAAACAACGCCGAAGCCATTTCTTCAGTTTTCTCATTAAAATATTTAATGTGTACATTATCGCTTGTTTTGACGATTCTTGACGAGAATTTCAAAGGTCGGTCTCTTTGGTCTGTGAAAACGTCATGAAAATCTCCACCGTGCGCAGTTGTTTGACTGGCTGTGGTTCGACAAGTCTCAAACGAGATCGAGGTTGAGATTCAGGTCTGAAGTATTGTTTATTATAATAATTAATGAGCTATCTCTACGAGGTGCTCAAGCGGATGCTCTACCTTGGGCAGCGTTTATTGATACGAGCCTTAGACCTACAATTTGGAGGTCCCAGTTCCTTCCTTCTTATCGGTACTCGGTTTGGTTAGTGTTAGGGCATTTTATATACCCGTTTTGCTAGCTACCACGATATTACCTAACTGTCTCACCGTGCAGCAGTTTTAACAGATCTTTTGTGTCGTTCTGATATGAAAAGTAGCAGAGCTTGCGCCTCCATCCCACGGCCTCATCGTCACTTACCATCATGCCAAGCGTAAACCCATTATAAGCATAAGAAGTAGAAGCCTGTCCCTCCATGTCATAGGGTACGTGTGCTATATAATAACGAATATACAAACTTTTTTTCAAACAAAAGGTTTCGAGTGGCCACCACGTTACGGGAAGCGTCTACCGGGCTGTCCCCCTACTAGATGGACCGCTGATCTGTTTAAGGTCACGGGGTTCGCTGGATGCAGGTGGCTCGTTACCGGTCAATGTGGCAAACCATGGAGGAGGCCTATGTCCAGCAGTGGACGTTTCCCCGCTGCTGTCATTTGAGTCGGAGTGATCATTTTCAGCAGCAAATTCAATGAGCTCAAAACGAATGAAAACCTTGCTTGTAGTAAAATTTCGATAGAAGAATATTCTACCGAGGTGTGAACCCATAAACAAGTCTAGGATTTAACTGCAAATCTAGATTCTTCACGCTACATTAGCCATGGCAATAGATCTCGTGCACACAATCGAGCTTCGTGTACGTCTTTTTATCGCGCCCCCTTCCGCCAGAGCGCGTCTAAGGAGTCTGTGATAAATAGCTCTTTATGGAAAACTGGGTTTATGTGTTTCATAAACTCGATTAGGTATCAGGTAAAATTTGGATGCAGGTAGCACATTTTTATTCGATTAATTATTGAAATATTTGAGTCGATAGTGATCTTTGTCCAGGTGTAAAATTAAAAACAAATTATTTTGCTTGTTTATAGTAAAATTAAAATAGGTTCTAAATCAAAGACCGATATACTGTCTATTTCCATATATTGTGAGTCACTGCTCTGCCATTGCCTCCACTTAGTTGTAGCAGTCACTTGTTTTAGCTATATTTTCTATTAATTTTTTTTTTTTTCATTTATTGTTTGCATGCGGTGGTTTCCTGTCATTGAAGGAGCACTTATTGTTATTTTAAGATGTTGTTATTGTGTGATTACTTATAGTGTTTCTTTGTTGGAAATCCACATAAATCTGCATTTGTGTATAAACATAACAAGCCTAGCATTGAAGTACCTACACAAGTAGATTATTTATGCCATGGTAGGATTTAGCTCGCATTTGGTCATTATTTGTTCTATTTCGTCATAACACAATTTTGTTTTGTTTAGTCACATCTTACTTTTGTAGCTGTTGGTCACACTGATAATTTGTTTCAATTCGTCACCTCATCAAAGAGTTCTAATTGGTCACAAGGTCCTAACCACCAGGTCTAGGTCACCACGCCTAGGCAAACGTAGTGTAGGACGTCCCCCGGCGAGGTGGAAAGACGACTTACGTAGGGTAGCCGGACGTGAATGGATGCGGAGAGCAGAGGACCGAATCGAGTGGCGCACTCTGGGAGAGGCCTATGTCCAGCAGTGGACTGCCGCAGGCTGTACATGATGATGATGACAAGGTCCTGAATGAATAGAGATGGTACCACTTTTGCTACTGGCAGATGTTGATAATGTGATTTCAAAATATCAGGGTACTTATATATTATGTGTTCTTGTAGCACGAAAGAGTCATTCACACTCCATGCTAATATTATAAATGCGAGAGTGAGTTGGTTTGTTTGTCCTTCCTTTCCTATATATCTTACGTACACACGGAGCACGGATCACGTCTTTTTATCGCGCCCGCTTACGCCATAGCGTGTCTAAGGAGTCTGTGATAAAACTCCTTTGAAGGAGTCTGTGATAAAACTCCTTAGAAGGAGTCTGTGATAAATAGCTCTTTATAGAAAACAGTGTTTCTCTGTCTGATATATTTCAGGTATAATTTTGATAAATTATTTATTACATTTATATGCGTGAAATACTGACTAGTTTGAGTTGAAATATATCTTTGTACATATGGAAGCTAAGTGACTATAAAAACTATTTTCATTAATATTTCGTGATATAATTTAGGTTACATAGACATCTGCATTTTTGTTAAGAGGGTATGCTGATGTCAAAGCGCCCATACAAACGTAGTCCAGTCATATTTTGAGTATTAAGCTATGAAAATCTATGAAATTTTCAAGACACAATCTAGAATCAAATATCTGTGTCGGTGGTGAGTCAGATTTTCGTTTAAATATATACTTCCAGAGTTACAGGGCGTCAAAGAATTGTATTTTACGGTAATAAAAAGCCCCAAATTTGAACCTGATTTACAAGAGTATGAATCGATTTAGAACAGTTTGGAAAAACCACCGACATCTGAAATTTCATGAGTATACTGTATTGAAAAAATGGTTACATAATATACTGTATCCTTCAAATGATCCCTGGACTACGAAACATCCAAATAACGGGTGGATAACTTCGCGTAGTGTATGCTGTCTCACCGTACGCGCTCGGGTAGGATAGGGCTCGGATAGGGACAGCTACAAAACAATGCAACCTTGAACGCGACCACGTGGTCTAACCAACATAGCCTCTTAATTCATATACAACCCTAGGGTTAAAACATCAAGATTCTGGACGCTATTCTCAATGGGGTTATATGTCTTATAAATCTTGTACACACAATCGAACGCGATGTATGTTATCGCGCTCCGTTCCACCAAAGAGCGTCTGCGTAGCTCTTTATGGAAAAGGACGGTCATGTGCTTGTTAGACTAAATAGGCTAGTTAACACCAAGTCAGATTGGGGTTAAATCGTATTTTAAACCATAAAGGGCATTACTTATCAAGAGAAAGGACATTCATTTGATACCAAACACAAAATTTTATTCTTAAATCATTATTTTTGGAACCTATGTCCTCTAAATGCCGCCATTTTTAATTTTACGTACTGTAACCTATAACTTTCGGACAAACGCGACACTTCGTTTGTATTCCGATGCCGCATTGAGCGGTTCATGGCTAAAAATATCACTGTACAATATAATAGACAATTCCCATTACATCACAGCTTTAAAAGCTGTTGAACCGAAAAGTGGCCGCACTTTACGCGCTACAGCGCGTCCGGACGCTAAAAGTATATTTTTAGAGAGAAAATGCGACAAGAATTGTTGTCAGTCCGCGAGGGAGATAAGTTACCAGAATGCAGGAATGTATATACGAGACAGGAACTGAAATATTTTTGGGAAATGTATGCAATATAATGCTACTAAAGCCGAGGTAGCTCAGTTGTGTAGAGCGTCAGTCCTTGAACAATCGAGGTCTGGTTTCGATCCTGGCTCGTACCAATGAGTTACAATTAGTTATTTGCAATTTATGTACGAATGATAAAAATCATTAGCATTGGCTTTTCGGTGAAGGAAAACATCGTGAGGAAATCTGCACACTACTGAAAAGAAATTCAAAGGTGTGTGGGGAGTCTACCAATCCGCATCCGCGTGGTGGAATATGTCCCATACACTCTCTATAGGCAAGTAGACCTGAGCCCCTGGAGCTGGTATGTTCCTAGAAGATCCCAGGGCTTTTCTACTTGCGCGGAGGATGACCACCGAGGGTTTTTTTAGTGAATACAAATTTCACATAGCCTGGCTTCTCTCCCAAGGAGTCGGGTATCTTTAGAATATTTCCTTCTCGAAAAAAAAGGCCTGAGCCCCTGCAGTGGGAACATATATAGGCTGTTGATGATGCATACAATATAAACGCAAGAAGAGCTTATATTGTTGTTTCTATAGGACGTAATTAGTGTCACTTTAATCATTCATCAAGTGTATACGCGATAAGACACTGAAATATGTGTGAAAAATACATGAAATGCGTGTTAATTCTTTGCCGAGCGTTTTCATAAACAACAAATTGTCATCAACGTACTTTTAGTTGTTGTATTTCTATGAACATATTTTCAGTGGAGACAGGACAACAATTTGTTGTTAGCCCGCGAGAGAGATCAGACAGCGAGCGAGCGTCCCGAATGCAAGAACGCTTCTACGAAATCGGATTAGCTAGCTTGTTTTTAGAGATCCAAGCATCCAGCCTCCTTGGCCCAGTGTCACAAGCGGCATGTCCCGGGTTTGATGCCCGGTGGGGACTCAGTCAAAATATTTTCTGAGGTAAAATGAGGTATTTTACGAAAGGGCTTGATGTGTGAATTCTAAAACAGGTTTTTAGTTTCTTTGCAGTAGAATTTTTACACTGAAACGATAAATTATTATAACTAGTGGTAGCCAAGTGGTCGAAATTAGATCATAATTAAATTTTAAAAAAAAGTAGCATTCTGTACTCTTTCTCTATATAAACTATGCGAAATACTACGAAAGTATGCGAAATTTCACACTCCTCCGTCCGCGCAATTTTCGTAAAAAGGGATACAAAGTTTCTGCTTCACGTATTGATATATAGATTTTTCACAAATACAACAATTTATTTTTACTACAATACTCCGATATGTATGTTTTAAGTTATTAAATACATTTTTAAAGTCGATTTACTTCTCTAGACTGACTAACTAGCGCAATGGCCGGGGACCCAACAAATGCCAATCGGAAGTGACGTTGACTGGATAATACTGGAATCAAAATGACGTAGAAATTGAAACACAGATGACCTAGATCTGTCTGTATCCTATTCCTAAGCCTACGGGTCACAATGCAGCGGATATCGTGCGGAGTCCCCTGAGAAATTACCTCTGCCAGCGCTACATCATTGCAATATCAGTCCCTTGGCTAGAGTTGATCAGGGGAAATTAGGGGAATTTTATAAACCTAATAGACAACCTTTGAAAATACACACTTGCAGATGTTATTAGATTTCGAGCAAAAAATGACAAATGAATGGACCCGTATTTTTTATTTACTGCAATATTATAATTTTCATTCAAGGTTTTGTTTTTGAAAACATGACGATATCTTTTGACGAAAATGACGTAGTTCAAAGAAGTGTTTGTCTGATATCTTGAAAAATAAATAATTATTACCTATACATGTATGTAAATTGGGATGAATTTTTTTCCACTATTCTATCCCATAGGTTTGTGAAAGTGTGGGTAGATGTGTGTGTGTGTGTGTGTGTGTGTGTGTGAGTGTGAGTTGTCTGTCATTGGACAGATTTGTAGTATCACATGCGTGACGTCATTTGTGAGTTTTCGCGAAAATTCGGATTTTTTTTCATGTTCCTTGGTTCTAAATCTTAAAATGATATTCGATTTATATCACTTTAAAATTTGTTATTTTCCATTGTTCTATCATGTTTCATACACGGATTTGTAAAGAATATATGGATGGATACGCGTTTAATCATAAACATTCCAAATTCAAACGTTTCATACTTTTGAAACTGTCACCACACCAGCCAGCACCCGCTATTATAACTGCGTCACGTTTCGCATCACCAAGACAAACAATTTAAAAATATAAAGCGTCGCTTGAAGTAAAGTTAGGGAAATTGAATGCAGCGCCGCGTCTGATATTGGAAATTGGATCGTGACCTTAGCGACGCTGTTGTCGAGTTTATGTTCTTTGTATTTTGAGACAAAGGTGTTATAATATCGTTTTTTATGCTCCTTAATCGTAAAATACTCATAATTACATCATAAAGTTTATTAAGCTATTGCATAGCTTCTATCGCGGGCCTTGAGCGCGGGGACCGAATCGAGAAATTCCGTAACGAAAAAACCTCACGCTCCCCACTCCGACGGGCACGGAGGTGTGGCTTGAAGGCCGTGCATCGTCTAACGTCGTTTCAGTTCGGCAGTCTTCGACACGGCGTTGTGTGCGTGCGATTAGACGTATTACTGTTTTATAAATTATTAAGTATAATAGTATGTAATTTGATATAGCAAAGTAAATCCGTTATGTTAGCTAAATATTATAATTATAATCATCAAAAATCATAAATAAAATAAATAAATAATTATAATTGCATAAGTTGTTGCATAAGTTGATACAAAATGCTATGCAATAGCTTTACCGCGGCAGTCCCCGAGTGCCACACGTCTTTTTTATTTAGATTTGAATGATACTCGCAGATTGGAGGGTTTTGTGGTTTTATTAGTCAAAGTTTCGTCTTAGATAGAAACTTATATATCACTAGCGGCCCACCTCGGTTTCGCACGAGTGGACATCAAATTGTAAATCAAACTATTCTCGAATCCACTTGAACACACACACAAAATTTCATCAAAATCGGTCTAGCCGTTTAGGAGGAGTTCAGTGACATACACACGTACAGTAGAATTATATAAATGAGGATAGAAATGTGTTCTGCTCTGGCATGTATAAAAACTGCGTCTGTCAATGTATCCTGCTTTCGCACATAACCCGCCGAATGTAAACACGAGACAGCAATATTTTTATCAGTCCGTCCACTGAGTCCGTCGATTCCAACCTCGTTATAGGTGCACCAGAATCTGATGGCATAATAGGAAATTAAATTGTGTGGTGATCAAAACTGGGAAATCATCATCATCATCAGCCGGAAAACCTCAGCTGGACCGGCCCCGAGCCACTTGCATCCAGCGACTTCGAACTACTAGTGAATAATTAACGCTTTAAAAAAAACTAGGAAACCGACTTCAATTACAAAAAGTCTGCAGCATTCATCACTAAAAAGGAAAAATATGAAGAAATGTACACTCGAGTACGAAAATATGTATCCACTTTTGAACCATGTCATAGTCACTCTTGCTTGTTCCTGTGTTGAAGGAAATGTCAACTAAAGGTGAATGTGACATGGTTCAAAAGTGGATATATATTTTTGTACTCGAGTGTACCGTAGAGGTAGAATTATCTGGGTATATATTTTGTTTTGTTGATTTACTCAACAGCGCTAAATTATTTTAAATAAAATTTATATGGGAACAAGTACGATCTACCAAAAAAGGAATTATCAAAATCGGTTCATAATAGCTCCTCCTTTATTGAAGTAGAAGAAAATAACTCCTTTAAAACTATTCAGGTATTTCACGTTAGCACTGAAACTAACATATCGCTGTGACCTAGTTATTACTAACATAACTATGTACACCCTAGAGAGTCTAGCTCGTCTCACAGAGCTGGCCACCCCACTACAACATGAATTTTTAAATGCAATCTGGCAACAATGTTTGCTTTGTAAATGAACTAAAATATTATTAGCTGTTTCACATGATATTTTTGCATCTTGCAACACATTAATCATTATTGGTAGATGACATACGGAACCGAAAAGTGGTCCTTTATTATTATTAAGTCTTTATTGCTGGATAGCGATAGCTAAACACAGGTAGTATCTAATTCTATTTAAAAAGATTGCTGAAATCTAGAACATTGAAAGACAGAAAGAAAAGAAAGAAAAAACTTTATTTCAACACGTTCGACTAAAACTAACTTATACCCTAGATAAACAAAATTATGACGTACCAAAGAAGGTCTCCACTCAGCTTACGTTATTCATAATTTTTTATAATTAAGAATGAATTAATTGATGATGTATGAATCATATTGTGTGAGTACTTTAGTGTACCTGACTGTGAATGTTGACATATAACTAAAGTTATTAAATATATTGATTTTATTGATTAACTTATTGCCGCAGGAGATATCCTGCTGCGACGTTGGACTTCCTGAGAATGATTATGCTATTAAAAACAAAAATAAATGTTTTAAGAGTACACACACTTAAAAAAACTAAAAAACCTTGAGAGGTGTCAAGGGACACCCGGATGGAACGAAGTTCCTTTCGATTAATTAGTGAAGGAATTGTAATAAAATTTTACAAATTTTCAATAAGGTTTGAACGGATTTTTAACATTATATTTTAAATATGGTTTTGTAGGTTTTTTCATTAGATTTTTTATGTACGTGATACGTTTTGTTTTTAGCGACATCTGTCATTGAGTAGCGGCAACTAATCAGAGCCATCTGTCGTCACATAGCTGTACTATTGGTATCGTCCATGTAGATAATACTAACAGATGACGCTAACTTACTATAGCAAAAAGTGTCGATGACAACTTTTCGTAAGAATTTTTTCCGTCTAGCCTCCTTTCACAACGCGCGATAAGGAACTTCGTTCCAATAAATAAGAGGACATTTTATGACACACTGCAATAAAAATATAAAAACACATACACAAATAAATCTTAATGTACGAATTATTTAAATTAGTGTGGCAATGTCTGGCCCAGCACGACTGCTATTTAGTTGCCTGCATTAGGTTTACCTGTTTAGTGATCGATCTGTTTAGCTGTTTACACTGGTTTCTGTCTCTAGCTTTTCTCGGTCAGGTACCGCCTCCAATTTTTGACAAAATTTCAAGATGTTAAAAAAAAGATATGGGGGTTGAAATTGTAAAAAAATCATACTTCCGCCATTTCGAAAAATGTTGCAAAATGACACAGAACCATTTTGTTACCCCTAGACGCACAAATTTCAAATCTGTATTTATTCAGTTTTAAGCTATGCAAAGACTAGCGAGAGTTTTATAAACACAAGTCAGCTCCAATCTAATTACATGTCAACTACGTAATTGACAACCTATCATGTTGAAATCTGGCAGCTACAGAGTGACAGACACATGTCAGGCAGCGAGTCAATGGTATTAAATCGGATTCATCCCGCGTCACGTGCGTCTACAATCGAATCAGCCGAGCCCCGGTTTATTTGCTATTCAACACTACCTCTTGCTTCCTGTTTCCGTTGCTGAATAGGATACCAATAAACTCGATATTGTATGTAATCTATGAGTCTTTCTCATCCTGCAGGTGTCGTAAAAAGCGACTAAGGGGTGATTAAAGCAAATCCCCTCATGGAAAGGCCGACGTGGCGATCTTTAAGAGAGGCTCACGTCCAGCATTGGACTTGTTTGAATTTTATGATCATTAAATTTTTAAAGTCAGGGAAAGTCAGTTTTAAAATCAGGCAAGCCAAATCTATGGCCACATTCGAATTTCTCAGTAACTAGTCCTATGTTGTAGTAGTATTGTATCCATAAAATAACGTATAATTAATTTGTCTGTATTTATTATTATTTATATAAGTATATATATTACGTGCTTATTCAAGTATTTAATTATAATCTGTTAATATCTGTTACACCTCCACCCAAAATATTGTGTCTTATTTCCTCTACCCAAAGGTTGTCTGGTAGAGATAGCTGTAAGCGATAAGACCGCCTTTTGTACAATTTTTTAAGTTTAATGTTCTCTCTTATTTAAAGTTTTTTATTGGTGTACAATAAAGTTATATTGTATTGAATTGAAAGTCAACATCATAGAAATAGGGTTTCAATCGACTTCAAGAAAGAGAAGGGTTCTCAATTCGTTGGTTTTAAAAAATGTGTGTTACCTCAGAACTTTCGACTGGATGAACCGATTTTGATGATTCTTTTTTTATTTGAAAGCTGGTGCTTCCCGTGTGGTCCTATTTCAATTTGGACCAGTTCTACCTGTTTCTAGTTCTTTTTGAACGCGTTCACTTGTTGATTTTGGTGCACATTTCAGTGCGCATGGTATAATTACTCAGTGTTGAAACTACACTCCTCATCAGAAAAATCGAAACGCAAGTTTATGTTTTGTAAGGATTATCAGAAAAATGTGTATATTTAGGAATATATGTCAAATGTCGTGTAATAGTGAATAATATGAGGTTTTCAAATCTTAATGTTAATGTTCTGAATTCAAATTAAATTTTCATTGGTTTTTTCTGATACGAGTAATCATTACAAAACATAAACTTGCAAGGTTTGCAACTTTTTCTGATGAAGAGTATATTTTTATGAATCTTTTTATTGAGTTTACTTAGGGTAGCTTAATTTAATTTCGAAGAAAAATTATTGTGTATTGTACATATAATATAAAAATATAACAGACACATTCATAACTAAAATAAAATTGTACAATTTGAGTTGAATCTGAAAGTACCCGCTTTCCTTATCGCTTATAGGTTGTAAGATCGATGATCTATTTCACACACCCTAGTGTCAGAGTTGTTGATCCGCCACAGTCCTCTGACACGGCTCAAGTAGCTACTACCTGTCGTAGATAGTAACCGGTGACAACGGATTAACGTGACTAACGAAGCACAGAATCATCTAACTCTTTAAACAGACAGATTTTGATCATTTCCACACCCGGACTTCCAAACGCTTTTCCATACCTGCACCACAGCGTCCCTTACGTATATGAATAAATAGCAGCTCCCACAGTCCTATAACATCCCTTTCCCTGTTTATCGTATCAGATCTTAGAACAGGATCCATTACAAACAGACAAACGTAAGCAGTTTCAATATACATAGAACCAGGTAAAAATATGTGAAGTACGTGATAAATTCGATTTGTTAGGGAATCTGGCGAGATGAGATGTTTCTTTGTGCTTAGAAATTTCGTGGAAACTTTCCGATAGTTCTTTCTTCATCATATAACTAGTTCCTTTGCAATGCAAACGTTTTGCCCGTGACTTCGTGTGCGATACTTCTTCCTTATTGTGTAGGTTGTAAGGTCGATAACCGATCTCACAAACCCTAGTGTCAGAGTTGTTGAGCTGACATAGTCCTCTGTCATGGCTCATGTAGCTTATTCTGTCGTAGATAGTAACTGGAACCCATTTTGTTTTGAAATAGCTAGCAGACGCACGTATCCTCCCTCTCAATACCATCATCAGCCCCGAACACACACACACACTCACTCACACACACCTTACACATATACACTTACACACAACTAACCTAATTTCTTTTAAAAAATGTATAATTTGTTTATAACTTATAGTATTAATTTTTACTGCACTACTGTATTATCCCCCTAATGTATTAGTATTATTATTATTATTTATATTCCTAAATAACTAGCGGAAGAGCGGGCCTCCTAATACAAGTTTTTTAACTTTTTTTAAGTTTTTCTAAATTTAATGCTAATGTGAAAGGAAATAAATATTTTTCCATATATTTTTTTCATATTTTTTTCAAATAGGAAACTGAGACTTGGGTCTCATTCATCAACAGCCTATATATGTCCCCACTGCAGGGGCTCAGGCCTACTCTCCTACAGAGAGTGTATGGAACATAGTCCACTACGCGAGCCCAGTGCGGATTGCCGGACTTCACATGCCTGTTCAAGACATGCAGGTTTCCTCACGATGTTTTCCTTCACCGTTAAGCAATCGGATAATGTACTTGAATTGAAAAACAACTCATTTGGAGTGGCTGGATTCGAACCTGGAACCCTCACATTGAGAGTCCGCGCCTTATCCACTGCGCCACCGACGCTTGGGACTCACTGCTCCACTATACAACAGGTAAGAGTAAAAGTGAAAGAGTAAACAAGATCTTTTATGAGATGGAGTATCCGTTCCATTATTCCATTGATGTTAAAGCTTGCTTTACTCCTTTATTTTAGGATAGACAGATCCGATGTCAAGGATTTCTTCTTATTGTATCTATGTATGTCGAAGTATGAATATAAACTTACTAAATTTAGTGACACTTAAATTAATTAATCGTTTATACTATTAATAACAGTTCTCAAATTTGTAGGATAAATTGGCTGCAAATATGGACCAATGGGCGCCGGGGTACACGCCGCGTTGTACAGAAAAGTTTGGACATTTGAAAGCTTGCTACAAAATTGTCTACGAGCGTAGCGACAGAAATTCCTTTGTAGATTTACTTTTAGGTGATCATAAACTGTGTTATAAATAAATATTTTAACATTAAATTCATCTAGCTAGCAGATCTTGTATCTGGCTCAAACGCTTTTAAATGAATCTTCAATCCTCTATTTTTAACCTTTATTTTATAATATTTAACAGTTACCCTGAATTTTCATTCATTATGTGAATTCAATTCAATCTGTCTAGACATCGGAGGCGGTTAAAATAACTCGTATAAAGACAGATAAATAATAACTTTGAATTACAAAGCGATTCCGAAAACTGTCCTACTGAAGTTCTATAGAATATAACTAATTATACAGTTGTAGTCGTGTTTGGCAATAAATTAGAAAGTTCTTAAAGACGAAGGCGGAACTTTTTGAATATAATTAAAGTTAACGAGCGATCCGTGCTTACTAATCACTCCCAGTGTTTGTTGCAGAGGAAATTACCTACTCGTCGTTCAAGTTTTTAACTTATGAATCCTGATCGAGTTAGGTAATTTTTCCCTAAAATTACTTAAGAGGGTATGCTGGTGTCAAAGCGCCCATACAAACGTAGTCCAGTCATATTTTGAGTATTAAGCTATGAAAATCTATGAATTTTCAAGACACAATCTAGAAACAAATATCTGTGTCGGTGGTGAGTCAGATTTTCGTTTAAATATATACTTCCAGAGTTACAGGGCGTCAAAGTGTTGTATTTTTCGGTAGTAAAAAGCCCCAACTTTGAACCTGATTTACAAGAGTATGAATCAATTTAGAACAATTTGGAAAAACCACCGACATCTGAAATTTCATTAGTATACTGTATTAAAAAAAAGGTTACTGTATCCTTCAAATGATCCCTGGACTACGAAACATCCAAATAACGGGTGGATAACTTTGCGTAGTGTATGCTGTCTCACCGTACGCGCTCGGGTAGGATAGAGCTCGGATAGGGACAGCTACAAAACAATGCAACCTTGAACGCGGCCACGTGGTCTAATCAACACAGTCTCTTAACAAAGATTTCTTTCGTAGTATTTTCATTAGTTGCGTAGGTATCCCGGTTGTGAATTTAGTTCCCGTTGGATTATTTATAAAATCCAAGTTCAATATAATTACAATGACATGTTCCGCGAATGTATGGAGCTTCGGCCTGGACCTTTACAGTTCTAATTGTAAAATGGCATTATCAAATTTAATTATCACTTTTAAATATTTTGGTCTAGTTGATTTGTAAAAAACTTGACTTAAAAAACAAAGATGGCGTCAAAAGTTTGACGTTTTCGAAAAGAAATTTGTACAAACACATAAAAAGTTGTTCTAGTATTTTTCTATATCACCAACAGCCTATATAAGTCCCCACTGCAGGGGCTCAGGTCTACTCTCCTACAGAGAGTGTATGGGTCATAGTACACGACGCGGGTCCAGTGCGTATTGGCGGACTTCACACACACCTTTGAATTTCTTCTAAGGAGTTTGCTGGTTTCCTCACGATATTTTTCTTCACGGACTCATTGGTACGAGCCAGGATCGAACCCAGACCTCGATTGTTCAAGGACTGACGCTCTACCCAACCAAGCTACCATGGACATCTATTTATTTGGGTGTGGAGGGGTAGTCATCTACTTATATCTACATACAACTCCAATCACCGAATAAACGCTGCGCGAAACGAAACAACGGAGCACAAATCACGGAATTCGGCCAAATTCGGCGTAATTTTCGTCGAAATTAGTTCGGCACGCGTCGTCGCCGGTAATTTCGCAACTGAATAGAGGACAATTTGTGACGTCACATGCAGGCACGCTCCGATAGAGTCTGCATGGATGTGACAACGCCATTTCCCACGGATGTGACGAGTCGATTTGTGTACGTTCCACTTCCAGGGAAATAGTTTTTCGTCAAGTTATAAAAGTGCTTTAGGGGCGTTTAAAAGATTCGTATTTTTGCCAGCAATCTCGTCTGTGTGATGTGAGATTATAAATTGTAAAATTATTTATATGGAACGAGATGAAATGTTGAGTTTTATATAATAATTGGTAACAAACTCGCTTTCGCGTTTATTATATTACTAGCGTTTGCCTGCGATTATCCGCCTGGACTTTGGAAAGTATTCACGGGAAGTACTTGCTTGATCGAGATAAACAGTAGACTATGTCATATCCCCTTCAAATATCCGTGTACGAAAGAAGACATTTTGAACTTCCGTTGCGATATATCTAATACGGCAAACTCAATGTAAATCTAGTCTCTTTGTTTCTTTGTGTTACTTTGTTTTTTATGACCAAGAGCTTTTATCTGCCTCCAGGGCTCATGGTTACACAGGTGGACTCACAATCTGGAGGTCCTGGGTTCGTTTCCCAGCAGCAACTATTGGTAATTGGATTGGTTGGGGGCAGGGCATTTTCTGTCGACCTGGCCAGATAATGAGGTTGCACTGATTTATTTCATACCGAATCACAACACAATTGCTGCTACTGCATCAATCCGTGTATCAATCGGGGCTGGCACATCAGCTTAGGAAGTGCGATATGCAGAGAGCTAGTGGAACACTGGAGGCGTCTCTTTGGAGGACCCAGAGTTCTCCAACATGCGCAGCGGATGGACACCGGAAGGGTAGGCAAAAAGGAAAAGGAGTTGAGAAGAAAAGAAGAAAAAAAAAGGTACAGCGGGGAATCGAAAGGGATCCTGAGGCGCGCAGTCTATATAAGGAACTGTGCGTGCGGTTGAGGGACGCGACGGGTGACCGGAGGGCTGGCGACTATCTCAGGCAAAGAATAGGATTAACGATCCAGCGCGGGAATGTCGCCAGCGTTCTGGGCACCGTTCCCCGAGGAGTAGATCTGAAGAATGTATTCTATCTCTGATAAGTTAGAATACATTATCTAGTTTAATTAGTTATAACCCGTTTTTTTTAAATGACATTGTGTTTTGTATTACTACTATGAAACTACATACGTATATGAAAAATATACATCGGAAAGTGGTGTTAGTAGAAAAAAAAAGGGAAGCCACGTATGCGGTAAAGATCATGAACTATTGTCTCATCCAGCTGATTCTACCGCTTGTAAGGTTATTGTGTTGTATGGTTGAATTCCGCACGTAATTATTTCTGCCCACAGAGAGATATGTCGACCATTGTATGTATATGACAATTATGTACGAGGTACTACGTGGTTTCATATACCTATATATGTTTGAGGCATATAATTACCTCTATAAATGCTACGTCAGCTAAGTGCCCTCATATTCACTGCCTCCGTGGCCTAATAGATGAATAGAATACAAGGACTCTGGAGGTCCCGGGTTAGGTTCATAGTAGGGTACCTATCGGTACTCGGTTTGGTTGGTGGTAGGACATTTTATGTCTGCCTGGCTAGCTACCAAACAGCAGTGTTAATAGCACTGTTGTGCTCAGCTAGGAACGGTAGCAGAGCCAGCGCTTTATTAAATTGAGGCTTCTGGGAGCACAAGCTTACCATCTCGAGTGCTTACTAGTATTTATTGAAGAGTTCCACTTTCTACTTCCTGGCTTCATCATCACACCCTTTTCACCAAGTGTACAAATTGTAACGGGCTAAATTTGTCTAAGCTAGTTTAGCTTGAGGATATCGTACTGAATACTCTATTGAATGTACGAGTGACTGGTAATTCTTATCAGATATCAGCTATATTGAGCAATTGAAAACACAAAACAATGATCAATTACTATTATTAATATATATTTAAGATGTTATAACCCCCCCTATAAAAGGTTGGAGGAGGCCTATGCCGGATGGCAAGCAGATTTAGGAAAAATAACGAAGCAACAAATATTAGATTAAATTGTTTATTCAGTATAAGTTTTCAATGTTAGTTCGTTACATAAGAATCAAATGTGAAAAGTGATCTGAATAAAAGGCTATATTATTATTATTAACCCCCCCGTGCTTGACGCGCCTAAAGAAACAAAAACTTACACAGGCGACGAAAGCGACATATATATACATATACGTATGCAAGGCATAAGAAGCGTGCATTATGTACCTAAATAAAACAACAACGAACACATGTAATCTTTTAAACACCTTTGAAACAGAACCGTGTGTACAATACACATCACAAATAAAATGCAACAATAACACATTTCATAGTCCCGGAGCGAGGCGCGCAGCACCAACAGAGCACCGTAAACATTTTCCCGGGATTTTTGCGAATGTTCCCGCGATACGTCATGTCCCCGTTAGATAAAGCTGGGCCAAGTCCCCGTGTCGTTTGTACCGCACTTTCCCGAATTGTGGACGTTGCTGCTTGTTTGTTTTATGGACTTTTGCTGCACATAGTTCAACTAATAGTGGTAAAAAATACAATTCGATGTCAATGAGAAGTAATTTTTAGGTTTTGATTAAATGAGGGTTAATAAAATAAGCTTAAAACAATACAATGGCGCTTTGTGCCACATTTTTCGTATATCGAGCGCCCAACGCTTTTTTCACAATAATACTAGTATTTATTGTTCGTTCATTATTGTTTTAAGCTTATTTTATTTTAAAAATTATTTTAAACTTTTTAGTTCGATATTCTTTAAAAGCGTGTTTTTTAGTTTTTTAAAACTATATATATTTTTCACTTTTTAGTTTAATATGCTATCACGCTTTGCTATATGTTAACTTATTTATTTGAAATGCTCGAGGTCTATACAGTGCGCAGTAGAATAATTTTAATATCGCGTTTTATCTGCACGGTGGCGTCATCTATCGATGAATAGTTAAACACAGAAGGCAGCAGGCGCGCGAAGGAGAATTACAAACTCACAAACATACAGGTGAAGCTAATTATAAGCGTGTTAAAAAGCCGTATCTTATTAATGCGTCGACTTAGAAGCTTGATGTTTTTCATAGGTCTAACGACTTAAGCATTCTTTATTAGTTTCAAATTGATACCTTCACGCGCTCCTGTGAAAAATTGTCTTAACAGATGTCTGTCTGTCTGAGGTATGGTACCCTAAAAAGGAACTAACCGTCCAATTTCATGCCAAACTAACTAAATAAAGAACATGTTTTTAACGTGGTGGTGGTTTTAAATTGCTCTCCCAAAAAATCTACTTCCCCAAAAAAGGCTCTTTACTCGTACTTAAAGGAAATCTTTAGTTTATGAGACTCGGAATGGTTTGTTATAACGTCTCAATTAAAATTGGACTTAAGAAGAGTGATAATAAGGCAGGCTCGAATCGAAACATGGAACTTGGGATTGTCAGTCCGGCTGTGTAACCATTGGGACTAACCAGAATATATAATAGCGTGCAAGTTAGCCAGAACGCGGAAAAAACGGCGGAAAAAAAATCGCCTCAGGAAAAAAGGTCTCGCAGATAGAAGGGAGCGATAAGGTCCCGTATGGTTTGCTCAAATAATATACAGGGCGCGTGAGGTTTGCGCGAACTTGGCCAAGAGCACTTCGTGTGCGTGCGAATTACGTCATCACGGAATGACATAATCATTTTAATTTTTTTAAAGGGATAGTTGAAGAGTCGAAAAGGATATAAGCTACTCAATATTCAGCCTGCGTAGCACGAGACGAGCGGTGAGAATGACATATTGTCATATCTAAACGTCAAATCGTATAGACATTTGACAATATCTCATTCTCACCGCTATCACGCGTCTCATGGTAGGCAGGTTGATCGAACAATTAGTTCCTATGGGAATTGGAAAGTTTCTGAAATCCACGCAGAAGAAGTCGCGAGCAAAAACTCTAGTAATAATATGATATGCAAATATTAATAAATAGCTTTCAAATACTTAAAAGCGAAGACGCCATTACTGACATTACGAATGGAGACTGAAGCCCACCTTGCCGCAGCTAATTCCACTTAATGTCACGATAACGAATGTCGCCAGCGAGTTTTCTAAATCATTCGTATTACAATAGGAGAATATCTACAGTTCGATCCGGGGAGACAGACAGACATCTCATCTACATAATGCCGAGGTTTACAGGTTTGGGATATGCTAGAGAAGCGACAGCGGCGAGCTGTTCTGTGTCAGAGTTTCTACACGTGCCAATTGTGCCAGAATCACGAAGAGATCCCACGACGTCATTCGTGTTCACCTTTAGGCAGTTAAGAGGCTATGTTGGTTAGACCACGTGGCCGCGTTCAAATTTGGATTGTTTTGTAGCTGTCCCTATCCGAGCCCTATCCTACCCGAGCGCGTACGGTGAGTCAGCATGAAGTTATCCACCCGTTATTTGAATGTTTCGTAGTCCAGGGATCATTTGAAGGATATAGTATATTATGTAACCATTTTTTCAATACAGTATATTAATTAAATTTCAGATGTCGGTAGTTTTTCCAAATTGTTCTAAATTGATTCATACTCTTGTAAAACAGGTTCAAAGTTGGGGCTTTTTATTACCGAAAAATACAATACTTTGACGCCCTGTAACTCTGGAAGTATATATTTAAACGAAAATCTGACTCACCACCGACACAGATATTTGTTTCTAGATTGTGTCTTGAAAATTTCATAGATTTTCATAGCTTAATACTCAAAATATGACTGGACTACGTTTGTATGGGCGCTTTGACACCAGCATACCCTCTTAATGTGTCTCTCTCGATACTGAAGCGCCTCGGGGATGTTCTTCGACATTCAATGCCATCGTGAGACATCGGGCAGCCTCTTTCATGTCCAGGATTGGTGCGTATGGCAGTCGATAATTTGGTAGTTGTACAGCAGGATCATTACCTCAGATACGAGTATGTACAGGAGTTGGCGGCGTATTGCAGCCGAATCATATTTTTAGTTTTAAATATTTCAATGTATTTTTTGTCTGTATTTTTTGGACAAATGTAATGTAAACCCCTGAGATTCCGTGGTCCGTCTTCTCGGTCCGATTAATCGGGCCACGCGAAATTTATTTTCCGCTCGGGAACTAGTCTCGTCTCAGGGATGTAAATGTATGTAGGACTCGCTTACGCTCTCCTTTTTTTAATACATTCCACAATCCACACGAACACCAGATTCTAATTATTGCGGAGATGTGCTAGCAGTGCGGGAATGGAATGGAAACTCTTTCCATTTCAACGTAGATTCAAAATTGTATCTTAGGCGCTATCTCGAGAGTATTGCTACGAGTCTGTCCAAATATCGTCGGGTAATATACAGGCTATAACGATAATTACGTCAGGGTATCGTTGCTGCTGGACATAAGTTTCGTCCACGATATGCCACAATGGCCGGTCCCGAAACATTTGCATACAGCGACTCCCCACGATCTTTACTAGATCCAGGTTCTAATCGATAACTCTTACTGCCCATCGGTTAGCTGTTATTCGAGTGATGTGGCCTGCCCATTGCCACTTCAGCTCACTGACTTAGTCTGCAGACTTCCTTATTCCGTATATTCTCACGTAGAGACATTCCGAGCATAGCTCGTTCCATAACTCGATGAGTCACTTTGAGTTTGTTTATTAAGCTAACAGTCAAAACAAATCAAAACATCACGATAATTGATGATGTATGTTAAGAATAGCTATGTTGGAGTCAGGTATCCGAGATAGAATTTCCCTGAGTTTCAGATCACCAGGCTCTCTCACTACCTGTGTGTTTGTAACCTAGTAGTAAAAAGAATGATACACCTGATATCTCATAATTTTATGTCAGTGAGGACATTTTTAAAGCTGCTAGCTGTAGTATGTTTTTTCTAAAAGTACCTGTCTGAATTATTTCGCCTCGCCGCCGCCTTCCTCGTTCCGCTTCCGCCTTTCAGTATTGCCCTACCCTAACCTACATAAAGCCCTGGGTTGGCTTAATCCCGATAATGGAGGGAGATTTGTCGGCGTCTCCCGAGTGGCAGATGCCTGTTCAATTATCAATTCATCCCCCCAATGTTGACAGTATCGCGGAATTCGATTGTGGGCGATGGTTTACTTCAGATGAGGTTCTTAAATTTTACTTAAATGAGTCCAAATGTGGCAGATATTTTTATGTACTTATAAATAGACAAATGAACCCAAGGTTTTCCTCAAGTGGGTAAAAAGAAGGGTCAGATTTCACGGCCAATTTAATTTTTAGATGAAAATTAGGTCAAGATAACACATACTTAGTCTCGGCTTACGATACCACCACGCCATGCCATCCCGTGGTCGTATCGCCGTATCTGTAAAAGTTCAGTTGATAGGGAGCAGCATTTCCTGTGCTAACAATATTGTTTTGTGTATTTTAGTGTATTGGGAATGTTTGCCGAGGCACATGTAGACTGCTTCTACAGCAGATGCGCAAGAGTGCGTCCTCTAGCGCGCGCAGGGTGCGGGGTGCGGGGCGGGGCAGCAGTCTGCACGCTGTCGTCGCAGCGACGGACCGATGCTGCGACACTGGCTGTCATTACATGCACCAGTGTCCCAGTATCATATCTGACGCTATATTTAATTACTAACATAGCACTAAGTTTACTAACACTAGGGATGTATGTCTGACTTAAATAAATAATAATATTTTTCTGCGATCACCAAACCGGTCTACAAATGTGTACCTATGATTCTGTCATAAAAAATAAAGTCACAATCATAGTGGTATATGTTGCTGCCGATCTACTGAATATTTTTCCCTTAGTCGCCTTTTACGACACCGGTGGGATGACATGGGGGTAACAACGGTGTACTTAACTTAGTCAGCTTGGTTGGTGGTAGAACACTCAAAAATAGCAGGTTATAGTAATCAGAATGTTGTCGAAGTATATCGCAAATTGCACAAAAAACAAAGACAGTGTCTACCAACACTTTACGTAAACTGTATTAAAACCGACTGAGTACCTACGTGTGCTATTCACAAACTGCACTAAACAAACGCAGTACCTACCAACACTATTCACATACTGCACTAAACAAACGCAGTACCTACCAACATTATTCACAAACTGCACTAAACAAACGCAGTACCTACCAACATTATTCACAAACTGCACTAAACAAACGCAGTATCTACCAACACTATTCACAAACTGCACTAAAACAAACGCAGTATCTACCAACACTATTCACAAACTGCACTAAAACAAACGCAGTATCTACCAACACTATTCACAAACTGCACTAAAACAAACGCAGTATCTACCAACACTATTCACAAACTGCACTAAAACAAACTCAGTACCTAAGTACGTACACTGACCTTGATCTCCTCTTTTTGTACCTGTTTGGGATAATCTATTAAACCTTACTTAAGCCTCCGCCATTGTTGATTAATTCTGACGTCACGCAGACTTACCATCCTTCAGACATCTTACGAGGTTGTTTCCATATTTGAATCCGTTTGAGCAAAAGGCGGTACAGGTACATTGCGTTGGTACTATGCGTTAAATATTCATCTCACTTTGGCTCGTGGTAATATTTTAGAAGTAATTCTAGTAATACTCTGCACGCTTATGGCATAAACGTAAATGTTAGCTTTCTAGATCATTACCGAAATTTTCAGAACTTTCCATAAATTCTCATGTGAACTTCTTCACTCATGTGAAGATATATATTTTTCAAATTTTTTCCTATCCACAACCACCCACTTCCACCCACCGCGACCAAACTCCTTTACTTTCAGTAGGAGACCAAGGGGTATTCACTACCCCAACGGGAAGTTGATCGGAGTTGGTGGTGATAGAAAAAACCTTGTCTTAACGTACTAACATTAGCTGTTTTATATATATAATATCAACATCATCATCGTCATCAACAGCCTAATGTCCCCACTGCAGGGGCTCAGACCTACTCTCCTACAGAGAGTGTATGGGCCATAGTCTACCACGCGGGTCCAGTGCGTATTGGTAAACTTCAACGCACCTTAGAATTTCCTCTTAGGAGTGTGCAGGTTTCCTCACGATGTTTTTCCTTCACCGAAAAGCCAATGGTAATGATTTTATCATTCGTTTATAAATTCCAAATAACAAATTGGTACGAGCCAGGATCGAACACAGACCTCGATTGTTCAAGGAATCACGTTCTACCCAACTGAGCTACCATGGCTATCAGTTTTCTATGGTCGCTAGCAATTACACGAAAGGTTCTCGCCCCTTTGCGTTTACAAAACACCGCCACCGCGATTTTCGCGTCACTTTCCAAAGATGTGTCGTTGCTTTTGAGAGCACCTCCGAGCGGAATGAATGCCCTAGGAACTACCCCTCAGACGTACCGTGAAGCGAGCGTGATGAGATGAGATAAGATACGAAGGCAGCTCGACTATAAGCGATTCTTTTAAAACCCTGCTGTTTACTTTTTAGGGTTGCGTAGATGAAGATGAGAGTACCAGAACCTAAGGTAGAGTCTAACTAGAACTTCAAAGAGAGAAAAAGAGGTAGATATAGTCATGATAGAAGGTCTCTATCATTCCCTTAAAATTACAATATCTGCTCGTAGTTCTTTAAAAACAAACAAAAACTTTATTTCTGCCCTTAAACACACAAAAAACAAAAATAAAAGCAATTTTCCAACCGGGATTTGAACGCGGGTATCTCGGACGGAATGACACGTGTGAACCACTCGGCTAAAGTGATTATGTTTGATAGCGTGAAATTTCCCATCATATTTAGCGTCGAATAATGCGAAAGAAAAAGCGCGTGAAAACTCGAAAACGCGCGTTTTCCCAGACATAAGACTAGTCTAGAAACTCGCCCCCAAACCCCCTAAATACCAAATTTCAGCGAAATCGCTGGAGCCGTTTCCGAGATCCGAATTTTATATATTTATATATATTTTTATTATATATTTTACATTTTGGTATAATATATATACAAGAATTGCTCGTTTAAAGGTATAAGATGAAATCATTATCAATGTGCAAATTTACATATGTACATTTAAAAAGCGGAAGCCCGCGTTCTTATTTCGAAAATACTCGAACTGAAGCCAATCCTCTTGGATGAATGTCAATGCAGCAAAAAGCAACAAAAAGTATCTAATTAAACAGACCGAGATCTTTGTACGGAGGTTAGTGCGGAACAGTTATCTCACACGCTCTCTGACACTTATGTCAACCTGGTAGTCTGTAATTGAGATGGTGGCCAAGAGTGTGTTGCAAATACTGCCCAGTGAATAGGCAAAAACACTAGTAATGATTTTTGAAGGATATACAATTATACATGAAAAGCAGTTATATATAATAAGAAAAACGCACGCTTGCCTTGTGTTTTTAAGACAACCTTCTGAAATCATGAACTTTTATCACGACAAACAGCTACGAAACGTATCACTTTTTGAGCACATGTCATCATCATCATCAGCCGGGAAACGTCCACTGCTGGACATAGGCCTCCCTCATGGTACGCCACATCGACCGGGCCCGATCCACCTCCATCCAGCGACTCCCCGCGACTCTAACCAGGTCGTCGGTCCATCTAGTGGGGGGACGGCCTGGTAGACGTTTCCCGGTACGTGGTCGCCACTCGAGAACCTTTACTCCCCACCGGTTATCGGTTCTTCGAGCACATGTGTTAAAAAGTTATTAATGATTTTCAGTATGCTATATTCTGTACGGATCCCTCGGAGCGTGAGTCTGACTCACAATTGGTTGGATTTCTTACCAAAAACCACAGCAAAATCCTTTTTCTACGATACAAAATCCTACCTCCGCCATAGCTAACATAACCTAATAAGCAAATAATGTAATTCAACATGTTGATATTGAGGTTTCGATGTAAATTGCGTGCAAACCGCTTAAATTCTAAAACAACGTTGTCGTTCCATCAAAGTAAATTGGATATCGAACAATCATGTCTGTTTGCGAGGATTGGGAGAAACAAATGGGAGAAAAAAATTATTTAAATTGGCAATCTTCTGACGAGAATATTATTTAAAAGAAACGTACACTCGAGTACGAAAATATGTATCCACTTTAGAACCGTGGCACCTGTAATAAATCAATAATCTATTCTTTAATTGACATTTCCCTCAACACACTACATAGGAACAAGCAAGAGTGAATGTGACATGGTACGAAAGTGGATACATATTTTTGTACTCGAGTGTACATTTCTTTTAAATAATATTCTCGTCAGAAGATTTCCCCGACCGCAAAACTAAGTTTGTTTGACTATGTTTTTTGTCGATTTCTTAAAAAAAATTACTACGTATTAAGAGCCCTCGCTTAGGTTTTCTTGTAATATTTACATTTGTGTCATGTCATGTATTTTGTGATTTTTACAGATTTTTCACTTTGGAAACTTCGGACATAGAGCGGGAGATTTTTTTTTCTCATAATAAGTGAAATGAAAGTAAAGTGTACAAATGAAAAGAATGAAGCAATTTCATATTATACCCCACTTTTCATTTGTACACTCTCAAACAGATTATGATTAATTCATTTTACTTCTCATGAAAAAAATATCTCCCCCTCTATGTCCGAAGTTTAATTACATATTACCCCACATAGCATATATATATATAAGCATATAAATCATCATAAATCATTACAATTGAGGATATATGGAAGCAGCTCTGAGAGTTTAAAAAAAGTAAAAGTAAAAAGTGTTTATTTCTTAAATAACTTTTACAGAGTTTTGCAGGGGCCTTACAGAAAGTAGTTTCGACACTTGTGTTGGAAGTGCACCGCGTCTTCCAGACGGATTTACACAGTATTATTTAAGAAAAAGACTTATTATTATGTTAGTAAAAATTAACCTGTTTTGAATGTTATGGTTTTCTAGGTAGAGTTTGGTGTCCGAGAAACAAATAAATAATTATTAGACTAATGTGTTATATATATATATATATATATATATATAATATATAGCAGATCAATCATTGAAAGCTTTTTCTTCGCCGCGGCGATTGAGAGAGGATGTATCGTTACTATAGCGAATAGTAGAACGATTCGTATAATTCCTCCTGTCAGTTATTTTTTTATCGTAACTGAAAAACATAATCCGTAAGTGTCCAATTATTATTTCACACATAATGTTTTGGATGGATTAGATATCTTTTAATCTTCTGTAAATTATTGATCATGCACTTTGATAAGATATCGGTTGCTGGAGAATTCATTTGGTGTCGTGTGTTTGTGTGGGAAAGACGTGTTGAGGGGACAATGGCTCAGAAGGATAAAGCGAAGACAGAAGGAGTTAAGAAAGAGAAAGTAAATAAAAGTGGTGTTAGCGTGAGTATCAATAAAAATCATATTTATTTTCTTTACAAGGTTTTACATTTTATAAATTCACTTAATTCTATAGTTTTGTGACTTTGTGAATACTGGCTCCTGAACTAGGATCCCCTGTGCTATGAACCAGGTCTCCACCACCGCTCATTTGTGTTGTAATGTTCTTAATATTTATTTTTAAGTGACAAGAAATACGATATTTATATTATCTAGTCTGACAATAGTTTTACAATTTAAATAATAATATATAGTAAATGAGTGAGTGTGTGAGAGAGAGGGACAGAGAGAGAGAGAGAAGGAAGGAGGATGAGTGTGTGAGAGGGAGTCCCCCATGGTAAACCACAATCACCTCCCAAGTTGCTTGTGTCCAGTCCACAGCATATTTAGCTTATTGACTCATCGAGCTATGTCAGTCAGTTTAGTTTGTCTACGGATTTCCTTGTACTAGCTTCTGTCCGTGATTTTATGTGTGTGGACTTTAGGATTTATCCCATGGGTGCTATTTTACGTGATAAAATTTAGCTTATGTCCTTTTCCGTCCCTTTAACTACCTTTAAGAAATAGGATTCTGACTTTCGTGAATGTAAGAGAAAATGACATTTGTAAGAATGTACTCCATGTTTTAATAGTTCTTCTGCTATTCGGGTTGGACACAAATACACAATAGAATTGAGAATCTACTCTTTTTTTGAAGTCAGTTGAAAATTCCAGCTGTTACCCGTAACAGGAATCAGTTTAATTGACCGAGTGAGCGAAGCGAACAAAGGTCTTCCTTTCGGCTACCAGGGCAAAAAGCTACTTTTTTGTGTTTGTATGTTTTCCTGTACAGGTCGCATTTCTCGACCGATCTGGACGAAGCTTGGTATTTTTTTTTGCCGTCGGGAATTTTTGATTGGATGGGTACTTCCTCCAAGAAGTGGTAAAAAGGGGGTACTAGATATCTCCGCCATATACTTATTTCGATTCGGTTTCTAATTATTTGAAAGTTAAATTGAAATATGGAGTAGGCGTAGAAAAAACTCAGCAAAGTTTAATCTGGCATGCCCTCAATGATTGGTAAAGTATGTGCTCGCGAGATCTACAGCTAACAGAGTCACTAGTATAGTCATAGTCATAGTCATATCGTTTATTGCTCTCCATGAGTTTGATTGAGGTGTTAACATGTAGGTGTTCACATCATGGAACCCAGGCAGGGTATTGCAACATTGCACGTACTTAAAACTATACATAACATTCACTTAAAACTAAATAATTTCATTTACAAAATGTCAATAATTAATATTATCTAATATGCCAAGAAATCAAATTATATTAAATTCTACAAGACGCGGTCTTGTAAACCGTCCATGAATTACAAACTAAGAAGTCATTTCATTTCATAATTTCATTTATATAATTTGTCAATTTTTAAAATTTATCGTCAAAATATTCTGTCATTGTATAATAATTCTTAGTCTTTAATAATTTATTTAGTTCTTTGTCAAATGTTTTTCCTTGGAGGGCTTTAATTTTGCTGGGTAAGTGGTTGAATGTCCTGATAGCCATACAAAATGGACTGTTTTTATACAGCGCAAGTCGTGCTGTTGGCAACACAAGATCATTTCCGCGGCGGCTGACGTGACGTCGTGGGATATCCGCGATGCGCTTGAAGTATTGCTCATTGTTTATGATGAATCGACACAGTTCCAAAATGTAGACCGAAGTAACCGTCAAAATTTTATATTTGTCAAAAAGCGTCCTACAAGTCTCTCTTTGTGGAGTGTATGTGATGATCCTAAGGCACCGTTTCTGCAGAACAAACACACTTTGTATGTCGGTTGCGTTGCCCCATAATACGATGCCATATCTGATCCAAGCAGCAGCGTGGCTGTGGTATGCAGAGAGTGCACAATTTTTGTCTGTACTTTTCCTGAGTTCTCGTAATGCATAGGAGAATTGGCTAAGTCTGCTCACAACTAGTTCGACATGATACCTCCATGACAAGGTTGGGTCTATGGTGATACCGAGGAATGAACACTTATCGATTTCTTCTAGTATCTTTCCTCCATGATTTATGTTTAGGGCTAGCGGTGTTCTTTGATATGGTCGAAACTGCATTATTTTAGTTTTTTCGAAATTTAGAATAAGACCTATTTCCTCTAAGTACTTTTCAACTTTATTTAAAGAGTCGGTTATTAAATTGTGTAATTGTTTTGTATCGTTGTAGTCACAAATAAATAGCATAGTTGCGTCGTCCGCAAACATAACTATTTTATGTGGTACAACGGAAGGGAGGTCGTTAATGTAAGTCAAAAATAAAAGGCACCCCAATACACTACCTTGTGGGATCGACCCGGTTACGGATTCAATGGAAGACTTAGATTGTTTCAGTTCTCTGTTTGCTGTATTGTAGTGTGATATCTGTACAAATTGTTTTCTATCAGATAGATACGAAGTGAGCCAGTTCTTTACTTTCCCACGTATACCCAGTGAGTCAAGCTTTCTTAGTAAAATATCATGAGAAACCCGATCATATGCTTTGGACATGTCCATGAAGACAGCTATTGCGCATTTGTTTTCATTTAGCCCATTACGTATATACATCAAAGACACAATCAAAAACAGCAGTGGTTGTCGAATGGTTCCTTCGGAAACCGTGTTGATGTGTAGATAAAACATTGTACTTTTCTAGAAAGTTAACCATTTTTTGGCATATTATCTTCTCAAATACTTTAGAGATAACTGGCAACAGAACAATAGGACGGTAATTGGATTTATCAAGCTTATCCCCCTTTTTAAAAATTGGTTTAACTATAGCTAGTTTTAAGAGTTCAGGAAATTCTCCTCTTTCGTATGACTGGTTTATTAAGAATGTCAGTGGTGTCAAAAATTCATTGACACAATCAATAAGTAGAGACGCTGGAATCTCATCATGACCGCATGAGTTCGTACGCTTGAGCTTCAAAATAGATTGTTTAACTTCGGACTCACTTATGCTACCTAGAAAAATACTATTAGGCAAGATGTTTGTGTCGTGCCTGCTCAAAATATTCGAGTTTGAGCTGACACTCACATAATATTTATTAAATATGTTGGCCACTTTGGTTGGAGATGTAATGTGGGTATTTTGCTCATTTAAAATTATGTTTTCTTGTGGTTTGTTGTTGTCAGGCTTTATTTTTTCATTAATTATCCTCCACATTGTTCTGTATTTGTTACGGGACCTGTTGATTCTATATATATAAGATTTTCTTTTTTCTGAGTTAATAATTTTTTTCAATATTTTAATGTATAATTTAGCATAGATTGTTAATACTTCACAATTAAATTTTGTTAACAGGTATCGAAGGGTACGTTTATGGTAGCAACATTTCCTTATTCCTCGAGTTAGCCACTTCGATTTACTTTTATTAGATATAGTTACAGTTTTATGTTTTATAAATGTGTCCAACAGTTTTTTTATCTCATAATTAAAATAGGTGTAATTGTTATTCACACTGTTTCGAGGCGATAAAATGTTAAACCAGTTTATATTCCCTAATTCGGACTTGAATTTTAATACATTCTCTTCACTAAATATGCGCTTTTTTATTTTATATGTTATATTTTTCTGTAGGTTACTATTCAAATAGATTTGCCCAATGAGAGTGTTATGGTCAGAAAGCTGATGGCTCTCTACCTCGGTCTTCATATCTACACCGTCACTAACTATGAATTGATCGATACAAGATGAGCTATTCTGCGTTTCTCGGGTTGGGAGGTTAATTAGACAACGTAGTCCATATGATTTAAGTAGATTTGTGAACCTACGTGAATCCCTTGTTTTTCTTGTCACGTCTAGGTTTATATCCCCCCCTATGATGATTTTTTTAAGTCTAGATTGTTTCGTAATGTGCTTCAGCAATGCCTCCATCTGCAAAAAGAACGCTTCAATATCCCTTTCGGCACGGTATATGGATATAATGACGAGGTTGTGTTCCGTAATTTCAATAGCGCATATTTCCACAACAAACTCTATAGTGTACGACTGTATATCCAAACGTTCCTTTGTTTGTATGTTACTACGCGTGAATATTGCAACTCCACCGTGAATATGATCCTTCCTTAGGTACTTAGCGCGCAAATCAAAGCCATCCAACGAGTATAGGTAGTAGTTACTTGGCAATAGCCAATGTTCGTTTATTAGGAGTATGTCCATGTCATTATCTAGTAAAAATGAATTTAAGTCATCTATCTTATTTGTGAGACATTGAATATTTTGACACATAATATTGCAACTTTTAAGTGCAAAAGGAATGTTTTTTTGGATCGGTCTCTTTTTCGGATCCATATCCATACAAGGTCTAAAGCTTGGGTGATCCTTGTTACGTGAGTCACATGGCAAGACGTGGAATGAATTGTTAGGTACGAAAAAATTCTATGTCATCAGTTTGCGTCGATGTGGTTTGGTAATTTTTCTTAAAAGTATTATTATTTTCTAAACGTTGCTTACTACTATTATAACTAATCTTAATTATATCCATCATTAGTCCTCTACTTGTATTTACCTTATCTAGTCTGCCTTTTGGAAAATGAAATAACTCAGTCAAGTGTGCATGACTAAAGGCATTTGTTGTTATTTTAAATAATTCATTTAGGTTTTTTCCATTGAGAGCATGGCCGAAGCTGAATTTTCCTAATATCAAGTTCGTGTTCATCAATATATTTATAGCTTTGCGTAGGGCTGATTGAAATTTAACTAAATTGCTATCGTGCGAACCTGCTAATATAATAACGTAATCAGTTTTAGTGAAATCCTTTGCTTGGTTAATATTACCAGTTATCACCTGCTCTAAAGTCGCATAAGGTTTCAAGACAGAAGTGATGCAGTAGTCTTCACCTAGTTGTTTTTCTAGGACATGCCGCATACCTCGTCCCGTCTCGTCGGCTAACAACAGTACTCTGTGTTTCCCGTTCATGTTGTTTTTTGAGGTATTTGAGGTTCTAGTGGGGGGAATAGGCGGCTGTGAATGTTCAGACATATTTTTGGGTCTAGATCTGTCCTGTTTATCCAATAGTTTTTCATCCATTTGATCTTTAATCATACTATTGCTTGCGTGGGATGAGGTGACCCTCGTGGCATTTTCATTGGGGTTAGTGTTGTTCAGTGTTGGGCTTGAATAATTGCTTAGATTATGCCTTTTGGGTATCGCCGTACAGATAAGTTTTAAGTGCCTAATCTTCACGTCTTTTGTTTCTATAACTTCTTTTAATTTGTAATTTTCTAATAATAGGTTTTCTATTTCGTTTTCGGCACACTCAAGTTTCGCCTTAATGGTTGTTAGTTGCTCTTCCATTTCTTGTATTCGGTTTCGCGTATCAATTAAGTCTAATTCAGGACAGCTTCTCTGGAATGTGCTATTTGAGTGGAATACTGTATGGTCAAGTTTCTCTAAGCTCGAATCAGACAGCGATTCAAATGAATTATGTGTAGAAATGTTAACTTTTGTTCGGACAGTTATGTAATCATCTTGAATTGGTGGTATATTACAGGGCTTTGGAGTACTGTGTTTCTCGGTACTTGTAGGCTTGTTTGAGCATATATGACATTGCCAAGTCATTTTTCCTTTTGTTGTCATAATTCGGAAATATTGGAAGGTTGTGCTTGTGCAGTCCACATGGAAGGATTGTTTACATGTCATACATGTAAGGAACTGTTTATTCGATATGGTTTTCTTACATTTCTTACATTCTTTAATATTTTCGATACTATTTCTACTTTGGTTTTGTATTTTGGTAGACATCGCAGCGCACTCTGGTGGATATCATGCAAGCTTGTATTGTAAGTCAATTCTGTTTCATAAGCTGGTAAGCTAGTGGACTCAGATATTTTGCGGTGCGCTCATAGATGTCGCTGATATAATAGGGTTATTCTGCAACGTGCTAGATGGCGCTGTCACCAATAAATTCGATAATAATTGTGTGGGTCAGCTGATTATTGTTTACAAATTTGATAACGGCTTGTTATATCATGCATGAATAAGTATTCTATAAAACACTTACTGCCCTTTTCTGCTATTGTGATGTGATCTGCTTCTTAATATTGTCCTTGCTTTGATTTCAGTGGACAATTATAAATGCGATGTTTTCTTCAGTTGACTACAATGACGATCGCATTTTTAATATCAATTTTCACTATTAACACTTTATATTTTTCGCAGATAACATTTCCAGAGCACATATTATTGATCTATTTTCACTTTTGAAACACAAACATGCATTTTACGGACTTTGACTAATTTTAAACATATTTCTTGCACAGATTAGATGTTAAACTAATTGTTAAACTAATATTTAAACTAATAGTTAAACTAATATAAAAATAATTGTTTCTCTTTCAGAAACCTCTAGTTATAATATCACTGTTTGTGATACTAGTCGCCGCAGTATCTTACCAAGCATACGTAACAGTGACTACGATACCAGAGTTACCAGAATTCGACCTAAACGTCTGGTGGGGTCCCAATGCGACTAAACAAGATACGTCGATAAGACCTTATAGGATCCTCTTCACTGACTCTGTAAGTACCGTTTGAGACTTTCGAAACAAAACGGTAAAAAGAAAGCCGGAGATAGACAACATATTCCAGATCTGAGCGACTGAAAAACGCGGCACAAGCAACGGGAAACAGGATACATAATTAACGTGTTCAAAAAGAACTAAAAACCGACTTCAATTGCCTTAAAAATTTATATGGGACCACCTTTGAAGTATGCTCTACCAAAGAAACAAAAAATTATCAAAATCAGTTCACACGATGTTCACACAAACACGCAGGACCAGTGCGTATTGGTAGACTTCACACACACCTTTGGATTTCTTCTCAGGAATGTGCAAGGTTTCCTCACGATGTTTTTCTTCACCGTTAAGCAATCGGATAATGTACTTGAATTGAAAGACAACTCATAGGTACATGACTGGATTAGAACCCGGAACCCTCAGATTGAAAGTCTGCGCCTTATCCACTGCGCCACGGACCCTTTATCGCGTATATAATCGTAATGTATTTGTGTCTAAACCAGGAACTGGTGAGCGTGGTAGATCAGTTGGATAAAGTGTAAAATGGAATCCATATCAGCATCAATAGCTGGCTACTGTCTAGGCTTTTCGCTGTAGGGAAATACCGTGAGGAAATCTGCACATTACTGGCAGATAGTCAAAAGTCCTATATTCAGTATGGGCACAAGTGTCGTTGCTGAGCACATATTATTGTCCCGAGAAATTACGGACGGTTAAACAAATAAAACTTCACGTCGTCTACGTCGAAACTACGAACTTGCTTTCAGATGGAAGAGCATATTCGCAAGAAATTCGAGGTGCACCGTTTCAACACAGAAAAGAAGAAGAGTCTCACGGAATCCTGGTCTTACGGCATCAATTACGATGCGTTCGCGCAGGTCTTCGCTCACTGGCAGTTCAAATACACCATCAGGGAGAGAGTGCGGCTTTTGAACCAATTCGACCAGTTCAAGACAAACATACAAGGCATCGATATACATTTTGTGCATGTCAAGCCGAAAGTTGAAAAGAATGTTCAGGTGAATTAGAAGAAATTATGAGCTTGTTTCTGTAGTCTTCTAGTCTATTCTAGAAGTAACCAATGGATAATCATTCTAGAGGTACCAGAAATAAGGACTTTTCCTTTGCGCTCTGGTGGAAAAGTGACAAGACGGGTTGTAAGATTTTGAAGCAGATTAATCAGATATTGCTGAGAAATAAAAATCAGACATATGTAATCGTCGTCGCCACCTGATGGTAAATAATTAAAAGGCTGCAATAAGGAATCATTATCATTAGCCAGGAAACGTCCACTGCTGGACAAATGTCCCGAGCCACCTGCATCCAGCGACTCCCCGCGACTCTAACCAGGTTGTCGGTCCACCTAGTAAGAGCACGGCCTGGTAGAAGTTTCCCGATATATGGTTGCCACTCGAGAACCTTTATTCCAAGGAACCATGCTCACCTAAAAACTTTAATATACATTTATTAGTTATTTTCCGACAAGGTCCTATGGTCAAAATTAGACACATGTACCAATTTTTTTGTTACTGCAAAGCCGCAAAGTTAGCCAGCATAGCACGTTTTACGTGACATTATACTAATGCCTACTTAGCATCCCTTGAAACTTTCCCTTAGTTGTCTTCTTACCTACATTACCAGGTGCTGCCGCTATTGCTGCTTCATGGCTGGCCAGGTTCGATCAGAGAGTTCTACGACGCCATACCGCTTCTGACCAAAGCTAGGCCTGGATATGACTTCGTGTTTGAGATTATTGCTCCCAGCCTCCCAGGTTTCATATTCTCTGATGTAAGTGCTCACTCAACTCAGTTTTAATTGGTATCAATTGGTTTTTCACTTGGCTTTGATTTCACCTACCATGCTCACATAGAAGAATAAGCTGTTGGTTTGTCTGAGATCTTAAATGATCTGGTATGAAGTGGTTTCTCAGATTCTTCCAATGCTACATCAAATGTCTTTTGGCAACATTACGAAATCGTCAAGAACCTATAAAAACTTAAAAGGCTTTGATAAATACCCACGCATAAATGAACTAAGGCTGCTATGTTTTGATTGTTTTACTTCTAGGTAGATAAAGAAGTGAATTTTTGGCCTCCTCTTAGAATTTTTAATAAAGAAACAAAATGACATTTTCCAGGCACCAACCAAACCAGGCCTAGGTCCTCACCAAGCTGCCATAACCATGCGCAACCTCATGCATAGGCTTGGTTTCAAAAACTATTTCGTCCAAGGAGGTGACTTTGGACATTCCATTGGTTCTCACATGGCAACAATATTCCCTGATGAGGTCCTAGGGTTTCACTCCTCGTTCCCTGTCAACTTCTCCAAATGGGCTTTTCTCACCTGGATCTTAGGTGGAATCTGCCCGTCTTGTGTCGGAAAAGGCCTGGTGGATAGAATGTATCCCGTGAAGGATAAGGTAGAGTTTACTTTGGAAGAATCTGGGTATATGCATCTACAAGGGACGAAACCTGATACTATTGGTAAGGTCTTTTGATTTTGTACTTACGACAGTTAGTTTAAGAATCCATATTGCCTGATGAACTTCGTGATAGCAGATACTTGTGTCATATTTTTGGGTGTGAGGAGAGATAGGCATAAAGGTGGAGCATCCAAATCAGGCATATTTTTCTGTTGTTCGATGGAAGTCGAATTTTTTAGTTTTCTTCTCCAATAACATTTTTTTTGCATACATCTATATTGGGCTTGCACTTCAATGAACTTTTATCTCATCGGAGGTCTTTGTTGGTTAGAGTATACTATCTGCAAGCATCTTAAACGTTTTTGGTAGCTTAGCTACAACCTTATTGAGTTTGCCGCCAAACATAGGTCAATGTTAATAAAACCTGTGTTCTGGTAATGAAAGAACATAGCCATTGACTCATTGGCTTGATGATTCTGGGTAAACAAAAAAAATTCTGCCTTAAAATAATTTATGCGGAAAATACTTTCATGCGGACCCCTTCTCTCTGAATTTATTAAAATGAAGTTCAAGATGCGGCTTAGTCAGAAACAACGGGACATTCCAGTATAACCGCCAAGAAACGTCCGATTTTTCTATCTTTACCAAGATTTCTCATTTTTTAGGGTTCCGTACCCAAAGGATAAAAACGGGACCCTATTACTAAGACTACGCTGTCTGTCTGTCTGTCCGTCTGTCACCAGGCTGTATCTCATGAACCGTGATAGTTAGACAGTTGAAATTTTCACAGATTATGTATGTCTCTTGCCGCTATAACAATAAATACTAAAAAGCAGAATAAAATAAATATTTAAGGGGGCCCCAATACAACAAACGATTTTTTTGCCGTTTTTATAGAGAATGGTACGGAACCCTTCATGCGCGAGACCGACTCGCACTTGGACGCTTTTTTAATGTCTTTGATGGAAGTAGTTAAGCCAAGTTAGAGACTTTCGGGTGTCCCCAAAAAATATGGTCTAGTTTCTCTTCTGGGTTGTAGGGTCAGATGGTAGTTGCTTTCTAACTAGTTCCTACGACAATACCTTTTTTTACCGATAGAGAAATGAAACAAGGCCTATGCTAATGATGATCAAAATTTAGCGTTCATATTTCAGGTGTAGCTTTAACTGACTCTCCAGTAGGTCTGGCTGCATATATAATAGACCGATTCATGATATTTACGGACCCAAACAACAAGAACCTGGAAGACGGCGGCTTGTCTAAGTATTATTCAACGAACAGTCTCCTGGACCAGGTCATGCTATACTGGGTGTCCAACAGCATAACGACGGCGTTGAGGTTTTATAAAGAGAGTTTTGTGAATGCGGAGGTGGAACAGATTCTGGCTCAGTAAGTAATGTTATAAATAGTATAGTGAGTTTGTTTCTTTGTGCTTCCTTTACGTTACAACGGAGAGACAGAATAACTTGAATTTTTCACGCGAGCGAAGTCGCCGAAAAGCGCTTTGAAAAACAAAAATCTCAGCTTTGCGGCCAACTCGCCATGTAACTCCACGGCTGTCGTAATAGGCGACTAAGGTAAACCTATTCAGGAGATGGACAACATCATCTACGTATGTAACATCAACAATAACTGCGATCAGCAATCCGCAAAGCGTTGTGATTGTGTCAATTTCCCTCATGGAAAGTACAATGGGAGGCCTATGTCCAACAGTGGGTTCATGGCCTCAATTATTTCAGGCCAGTTTTTGCTCATTTGATTCTATAAACCTATTCATTTTTTCCGACTGCGCTAGAAGGAGGGCTATGTTTTTCACCAGTATGTATGTATAATTATTTTGGCACGCTCTGCGGCCTGAACAGCTCGATGGATTTTAGCTTGAGAGGTGTCGTTAGATTCGCATTTACTGTGAGAGTGACACTGGGTATATCAAAATCATAAAATTTTACGACGTCGGGTTTTGTAAAATTTACTTTTCATTCATCTGGTATTATGTTGTAATGTCTGCCTTGGGCAAATGTTGCTTCTAAATCAGAACTACTTGCTGCTATCGGAGTGAGCTGAAATTTGGAATACTGATGACCTCGTATTTTTGGTTACAATGCAATATTATGGTATTATCGAGCTGGTCAGATGATGGTGGTCACAGAAACTCTAAACTATACATGATAATCCCGCCATGTTTGGGTTCATCAGATTTGTTCTGATGGATACTACGTAGATCCAAACCAGTAAAGTACCGTCAACAAAAAAGCTAACATTATAAATTAATTTGTTATAATTTTTAACTTGAACCTAATTTTTTTCCCTAGCAGGCAAATAGACATAGACACAACTTTATTTAAGAACACACACAACACAATACACATAAAAACACAGTAAACAATCTATCAAACTAAATTAAGAAAAAAAAAACTTAATTTAAAAAAAATGATTTACAACTTATAAACAAAATATTGAAACTATATAACATACATAACATTTGGTTGTGTTGCAGTGTAGTTGTAATAAAAAAAAAACAGAAAATATATTTTGACTTTTCAGGATCCCAACCCCAGTTCCAGTATGGGGTCTTCGAACCAAGCACGAGCTAGCTCATCATCCCGACTTCATCCTCCGCTGGAAGTACCCTAATCTTCTGGGAACCACCACGCTGGACTTTGGAGGGCATTTCATTGCTTTCGAACGACCGAAGGAGTTTGTCAAAGACGTGTTTGAAGGTGTCAAAAGGATTTTGGAATTCAATTCTCGGAATACGTAAATGTATTTATGTGTATAGTCAAACATAAAATTACAAGTGAAAAAAAAAATTTTTTTTTACTCAGTATCAGTTTATTCAGCCAGTAATTTTAAATTACATATCTTTTGATATTCAGGTCATAAAACACAATAAATTTGATTTTAAAACTTAACCAATTTTAAAAGAAATAAGCAGCCAAGTGCGTGTCGGGTCACGCGAAGTGTAGGGTTCCGTAGTTGCCATTCACAATAAGTTCAAACGTTTGATGAAAAGTAATTTTGAATGGAATTTGTACGAAATTTTCATTTTGACATCTCCAAGTGTATGTTATACTTTGCTCGACTATTACTCGTTAACCTGTAAAGCCAACTAAGATATTGAGAATTTTTCTTTGAAGTCTAGTATAGTTAGCAGATAATAGTTTAGCAGAGGGGAGGGGGGAAAGCTCGACTCAATTAAAAATTATCACTTAAGAGGCTATGTTGGTAAGACCACGTGGCCGCATTCAAATTTGGATTGTTTTGTAGCTGTCCCTATCTGAGCCCTATCCTACCCGAGCCCGTACGGTGAGACAGCATACACTACGCGAAGTTATCCACCCGTTATTTGGAGGTTTCGTAGTCCAGGGATCATTTGAAGGATACAGTATATTATGTAAACATTTTTTAATACAGTATACTTATGAAATTTCAGATGTCAGTGGTTTTTCCAAGTTGTTCTAAATCGATTCATACTCTTGTAAAACAGGTTCAAAGTTGGGGCTTTTTACTACCGTAAAATAAAATTCTTTGACGCCCTGTAACTCTGGAAGTATATATTTAAACGAAAATCTGACTCACCACCGACACAGACATTTCTTTCTAGATTGTGTCTTGAAAATTTCATAGATTTTCATAGCTTAATACTCAAAATATGACTGGACTACGTTTGTATGGGCGCTTTGACACCAGCATACCCTCTTAAAAGCTTAATATTTCGTAAACGAATACCTGAATTGAAAAGTGATATTCCTAGATCCTCAAAGAATATCCAAACAAAACCATTTCATGTAATTTTGACTGTACCGACTATTACATACATAAATAGCCGACTAAAACACAACAACTTTTTCGAAGTCCATACAGTCATGTATAAATTATTATGTGACATAAATCTGCATCTGTATGTCTGTCTTGTTTTCGCATACGTAATCCGCCGAATGAAAAAAGAAGACTGAAATTTTGTCTATTGGTCTTTTAGAAATCTATGAGAGAATCACACATACATACTTTCAAAGATCCGCGAATACTCGAATCGCCGATCATTGACAACCAATGAAACCATATTATTATTCTCATTTGAGTTTCACGAAAACCGCCTTTATTTTACTGACTTAGTTGTATACATATTCCAATATCGAAGTAATTCGATGTATTTATTCTGTCTGAAAATAGAAACATAAATCCTTACATAACGAAAATGGAAATCGACCAAACAAAAACTCAATCGACAAGCAAATATTCGCTCTGTAAATTACAAACGATTTTCAATAATTTGAAGAGGCGAAACAAGCCGTAAACTCTGTCTGGAATCGCGTAATCGTCTGCAATCGAGTCAGCGGCATTAAATCTAGTTAAAGTCGAGTTACCGTGGTACCGCAGCCCACGCGGTACTTTTTCTGCAGTGGTTTTGTTTTTAGGGTTCTCTATTTTATAAGGCCATGGTTGGCTACAGCAAAATCTAGTAGGCTGTGGCGACCTTTGCTATATAAGTATTTCTGTCTCTCTCTACATGTGTTATTATATCATATTGTCCCTGTTATGCGTGCCAATATCTACAAGTATATTGAGGTATAATAATGTTTGACAGCGTAGGTATGGCCTAAGTTTGATACTATAATTAATGTGCTTAAAAAGAACTAAAACCCGACTTCCACTGCCTTAAAAATGTTCACCCTTAGAGGTAGAATTGTCATCTGGGTATACATTTGGTTTTTGTTAATTTTCTCAAACAGTGCTCAATTAATTTCAATAAAATTTTATATGGGACCACTTTTGAAGTATTTGCTATCAAATAAAAAAGAATCATCAAAATCGGTTCACAATTGGTGGAGTTATCGCGTAATATACATACAAAAACATACAGCTGGCTTCGTAAAGTCATCATCATCAACAGCCTATATACGTCCCCACTGGAGGGGCTCAGACCTACTCTCTTACAGAGAGTGTATGGGCCATAGTCCACCACGCGGGCCCAGTGCGGATCGGCGGACTTCACATGCCTGTTCAAGACATGCAGGTTTCCTCACGATGTTTTCCTTCATCGTTAAGCAATCTGATAATGTACTTGAATTGAAAAACAACTCATAGGTACACGGCTGGATTCGAACCCGGTTCCCTCAGATTGAGAGTCCGCGCCTTATCCACTGCGCCACCGACGCTTCGTAATTATCTAGAAATAGGACATATATTCATAGTATTGGTAAATGTTACAGTGAATCACGATTTTCATTTTTATCCGACTGCGCCAGAAGAATGGTTATTTTTTTCGACAGGTTTTAATGTATGTATGCATAATTGTTTAGCACGCTCTACAACCTGAACGGTTCGATGGATTTAAGCTTGAGAGGTGTCGTTAGATTCGTATTTACTGTGACAGTGACACTGGGTATATAAAATCATAAAAAGTATTAAAAAAACCCGATTATGGTATTGTGACTAAATGTTGTGTGGCATATCTATTCTATTGAAAACGTAGGTATATGAATGGAATATATGTAGGAATTCACGTTTTATTTGAAAGCACGGAGAAATTAGCTGTTTTCTTCTGGCCGGTAGATGCACTGGTTCGTTTATATTCCACTCACTTTACAGAACGTATCAAAATTATTAGGAAATGTGTTTTAAGATAATTGCATTAAATTTTTATTTATTTCGATTTGCGCGTGCGCAACGCGGCGTTGCAGCGATAGTAACTCTACTACGCGGGACGCGGGTAGGAAGATGACACTTTGGAAGCGGTTAGAACAATTGATTAAGGTTATTCGCTTGATAAAAGTTTCATACTAAATTTCTTTTGCCACAATCTTTTGAAATAGGACAACTGGCTCTGTTCAGTGATAATTATCTGAAAATAGGACATCAGATTGTGATGTCGAGAAATGAGTATCATTAACATGCAAATTCACAGATAAAATTTTTTTTTGCTTATTGTGCAAAGCGCCGTCTATGGACTATTAGGTGCGTAACGGCTTTTGTAGCTAACAATAAATAGTAAGTTAATGATATTATTTTTGCGTCACTATAATCCGATCTCCTATTTTTAGGTAATTACTTACCAAAGCCAGCTATTCTCTTTTAAAAGCAGATGGCAACATAAATTTAGTATGGATGCATTTTAAGCGGTTTCTGTTAATAATTATATTTTAATTCTAAAAAATTAATAACCAGAAATTGACCCTCTTAAAAATCTATAACAATATTTTCATTTGATTTACTGCTCTTCCCAATCTTCAATACGGTGTTATAGTAAAAACAGTCTATCAATAATTTATTTATTTGTGAATATTGGTAAATATTACAGGTGGTGGTTCATATACAATTTAGTTTCACAATATTCTGCTATGAGCATACAAATATAAAATTAATAATGTAAAATAATAATAATTATTATTACAAGTCAAAATAAAGTATTAAAATTAATGGTCAGTTTATGGAATCAAGCATTAATTCTGTAATACTATAATAGCTTTTACAATTCAAAAAAGTCCTAAGTTGTTTTTTAAATTCATTTAGCTGTGAGTTTCTCATCGACATTGGCAATTTAATTTAAACTCTTGGTGCCATACACAACACACTTTTCATCATGAAATACTGTCTACTGTAAATAAAATATGTACCTGCGGAATCTTCCGTCAAAATTTCTCCCACCCTTAGACTGTTTTTTTTAGCTCTCAGATCCGCTTCCTTTTAGAGCGGAAGTGTTTCGAAAAACGAAACGTTTTAATTTTAAGAGCGAGTCGAATTTAACTTTGCTACTATTTTGCGTTTAAACTGAAGTTTATAATTTTAGTTGGGTCATGTTTTTGCCTACGAGTTTGATTCCTAGCGATAGATCTGACAAAGAAAACATAATTTTGATCCTACACTTGTTACCAAAATAACTTATAAGTAAGTCCATACAGGACTAGTGCATAATTGTGCAATCTGATACACCGAAAGGAGGAACACTGGCTATCCTAGCTTGGGAGCCAGGTGTATCATAGCTTAATAATAGGGATGACTAAAAAAAAATTATTCCCTCATTCGAGAGACCGTGTGAAAAGATAAATAGCCTTGTTAAAAATAGTTTCCCTAATATCGTCGAAAAGTGATTCTAGTCACGCGGTGTAAAAACGCTCCGTACAAATCGGCACCTAGGAGTGACGTCACGTCTGCGCATTGAAGTAGATAATGTATGACACTTTTAACAATATTTGAGTTATCTCGTAAAATAACGTTTTTTGTGACCACTGCCTTACTAAAAACCCTTGACAGTATAATGAAAAAGCAAAATGTAAAATAAAAATTTAATTTGAGCAAGGTGTTTTTTGAATTTTTGCGGGCTTTATATGCTGTAAAAGTCAAGTAAAAATTAAATAATATATTTAAAATTTAATAGGAGTTTTATATTGCCGCTTATGGTTTAAAATACAATATAACCCCAATCTGATATGGCATAACAAGCGATTTAATGTATCGGACTATATTGGATACCAAATTGTTAAAAAGATTATTGTGTATAAGGCGATCCACCTCCATCAAAGTTTCAAACGAAATTTCTGTTGCCATAATCTTTTAAAATATAATTTTTTGCATTAACTTTTTTGATTTTTGCAGTAACTATCTAAAAATAGGACATCAGATTGTGATGTCGCGAAATGAGTATCAATAACATACAACTTCACAGTGAATCACAATTTTCATTTTAAACACTTTTTTCGATTATTGTTCGAAGCGCCATCTATGAACTATAAACTTGAAAATTAATGATATTTATTTCGCGACACTATAATTTCGTATCCTATTTTTCGGTAATTACGTATCAAAGCCAGCTGATCTATTTTAAAAGATTATGGCAATAGAAATTTAGTATGGAAGCATTAGGAGAGGGATAACGTTAATACAGTCATTTTTTATGAGGGAGGTTCATGTCCAGCAGTGGACTTATGGTACTATTTATCTATTGGAATTTGGAGTTAGTCTAGAGCAGGGGTTCCCAACGTTTTCTTGGTCAGGGACCACTTTTACATATATTTTTTTGGCAGGGACCACTATTTAGGTGTAATAAAAATAAACTGTAATAATCAAACTGAAACTTTAATTAAAATCTAATATGAAATAACATAAAAAGAAATAATAACATTTTTAGGATAAAGTTTTGTAATTCTGAATTAATGTGATTTCTGAGCTTGCATCTTCTTCACGAGTTCTGCTATCCTAGGACTAATATTGTTACTCAAAGCCACACGCAAATCATCACTTACTTTCAAACGATTTCTCGCCTTGTTTTTTATTACCAACAAAGCAGAAAATCCTTGTTCACATAAATAAGTTGTTGAGAAAACCATAAAATAACGTAAGGCGATTTCTCGAAGTTTAGTATAAGAAATTGCTTTTTTACACCAAAATGACTCAAGTGAATTCGATTCAAAAGTATCCTTGCAGTTTCTGTCATTTTGTAATTCAATAAGTTCTTCTTGAATTTCTTCTGTAACTTCACCAGCGTCCGTGCTAAAAGGGTTACGAAGCTCTGCACGGCGACCGACGGCTCACCGCCCGCTAATTTTAAATCATTCGCGGACCATATTTTGGCTTCTGCGGACCACTGGTGGTCCACGGACCACTGGTTGGGAACCATTGGTCTAGAGCTTCGTGTGTGTCGGAGTGTGGTAGGTACTTTGTAGCACGTATTTCTATCAATCTAATCAATCAGAAATTTTGATATTCTCTTCATAAAGGATGCCATACAAATGGGAATACTCCGACGAGATTTTTGATTACATTTCATGAAACCATACCGGTAGCAGTAGGTAGATGAGGTAGGTTTAGCTGAGATTATTAAATCGTGTATCAAGTTATTTTCAGTATACAGTCAGTTCGATTAGATAGTGCCGGTACACCGGAACGGTATTGCGGTTATTGTAATAAATAAAAACTGGTTAAGTGCGAGTCAGACATCACATCATCAACAATAGGTACGGTAATATGCACCGAACAATGCTCTACCGAAAATGTAATTCTTATTGAAAAACCAAATTTACTTTGCAGCTAAATTACATACGTGATGTATGGCTTTCAACTGCAAAGTTAAGTTTGTAAACATAAAAAGCTATTTTTACTGTGTTATAACTAAATATCCTGGTTTTCAGATTAATTCCTAAGGTTGTGCTGTAAGACCTTGCTTCTTGCTAAATTTCAGGATTCTAGGTCAACGGAAAGTACTCTGTAGGTTTTGATTCCCTTGCATTTTGTTTGGAAATTGTCTAAAATACAGCTTTATAATATATCTGTTTATTGCGTTGACTTGTAAGTTTGATTTTTTTACAGATAGAAGGAATTGAATATTTGAGTATTCGATATTAATTTTAACTTGATACATCCACTCGTTCATGAGTAAAAGGGCCTTGACAGACAGACGGACAACAGTAATCCTCTTATAAGGGTTCCTTTTTTACTTTTGAGGTACGGAACCCTAAAAGCGAGTATTAAATAATACACGTTATTTAATTTAGGCAGCAATAACAAAAAATAAGCAAAAAATTAAACACAAAACATTTCTTTTACAAGCAGCAGTCAACGCAGTCACAAACACAACCTTATTGCTATATAATAAAAGGTGAGATTCACCAGTGGATGTGCGACGCAGCCAGCATTCTTTGATACAGCGGTGGCATCGTTTGACTAGATGTGGTGGTGATTTGTAGGCGACGCGGTATGATACCACCATGTATGTAGCACCAATAGGTGGCGCTGGCGCATTAGCTCCTGTTCACGAAATGATCCCTATTATAAACAGAAACATAGTGAATAGGTGTGATGATAATCAAATCCAGGTGTGTGTTGCGGAGGTGGCTGAACGAAAGCCGGCAGACATTTTTAATTCCATTCCGCCTCGCTGACTCGATCCGCGTCTGCTACGCTGCTCAACTTTTTCCCACTTAAATTTTACATCGTTGAAATTGTCGACGAGATTTGTTGACGTTTTTTGAAACTTTTCCCACGTTAGCTCTGCGACGTAGTGTAAATGCTGTGTTAGTTAAAAAGTAAAAAATTGCCTTACGCGGGGCAATTTAATCGGCCAATCATGCGTCAATATTGCATGCAACCAAATTAGATTGGGCTGAATTGTATTTTATAGAATGACGGACATTACAAGAAATTCCACCAAAATAAATATACGTAATAATTTTTAATTGGACTTTGCAAGGATTAACTGACTCAAACATTTAGTTCCTCTAATAGTAAAATGCTTATTAGATATAGTTTTCTCATTGCATTTTGAACATTTTATTATAGGGGTATATAACACATAAAAACATTATTTTACGAGATAACTCAAAATCTCGAACAAGCTTCATACGTTTTAACGCTCTAAAAACAGATGTGACGTCACAAATGTCACCCGATTTATATGGAGCGTTTTAGCACCGCGCGACTAGAATTACTTTTTAGCGGGTTGTACTAAAAAGTATTTATTAGTCGTATCGAGAAAAAAAGATAGATGTATTTACCTTTTTACATGAACTATCGATTTAGACATAAATATTTTTCCATGCATATTCCCCATTTTCAAATTTTGCCGTGGATATAGTCAGATGGACGAATCAGATTACGACGTGAGTCTTCAAAACCAAAAGGTGCTCCCGACGGAAATCGTACCCGGAACGTACATATTGTCAGTCTTATCGTGGGGCCACATACACTAGGCCACGGAGGCGGTTAAAAAAGCCAAATGCGAGTCGGACTCGCGCACCGAGGGTTCCGTACAGAACATGAATTATTAATATACTGAAAATCATAAATAATAATAAGTAATATTCAATGAATCACCGAACAATACTATAGCAAAAATATAAGTCGAATGGAATCGTAAAAATCCATTTTGATGTGATATAAAAATCTGGTTTTCAGCTTTATTTTATTTGTTGGAAAATTAACAGCTTATAGACAGTACGTATACAGACAAAACATAGAGCGCAAGATATCAAGCCTTTAAAAAATTTCTCGAATAGTACAGTTAAGTAGAGCTAGTTTTACGAGTTAACAAAGTAAATATAAATAAATAAAAACCTATTTCATTATGAAGCGTTATACATTGTAAGTCGTAGGTGTGAATGGTGGTAGTCTTGTTGTTACATTTTATTAAATAAGAAAAAATGATTTTTTTATATATTTTTGCTGTTAGATTTTTTCTTGACGAATTTCATGATTGTAGGTCAATGAGAAGTACCCTATAGATTTCAATTCTTAAGTCGAATTATACGGGATAAAATGGCTTGATTTTTACAGCATAGGTCCAGGGGACTGCAGATCTGAGTATTTGATATTAATTTCAACTTGATACACTCGTTTCTGAGAAGTATTGTAGCAGAGAGACAGACAGGCGGACAACAAAGTGATCCAATAAGGGTTTCTTTTTTCCTTTTAAAGCACGGAACCCTAAAAATGAATATTATTTAAAGAAAAGCAGCAGTAAAATACTCAAAAAGGTACAACAGCAGATATTTTCAATGGTGATATTCTGCTGATATCATCATCATCATCAACAGCCTATATATGTCCCCACTCCAGGGGCTCAGACCTACTCTCTTACAGAGAGTGTATGGGCCATAGTCCACCACGCGGGCCCAGTGCGGATCGGCGGACTTCACATGCCTGTTCAAGACATGCAGGTTTCCTCACGATGTTTTCCTTCACCGTTAAGCAATCGGATAATGTACTTGAATTGAAAAACAACTCATAGGTACACGTCTGGATTCGAACCCGGTACCCTCAGATTGAGAGTCCGCGCCTTATCCACTGCGCCACCGACGCTTCTGCTGATATATGTGACGTTTAATAACACACAGGATCCGGTAAAAATGTTTCTTGCTCAATGACTCCGGCCGTAATCCCTGCGAGGTATCTGTTAGTCAAATGAGGCTGTGCTGTCGTTCTGTATTTACTAAGAACCTGCTTGAATTGCAAAATTCCTGTCGTTAAATCGGTGTGCCGTCTTTAATGACGCTCCTTTCCTTTAATGATCGCATCTTATGAACATTGATATGATGGTAGATACTCCATGATATGGCATAAATAAGGACACAAGAAATCTTCAAAAAACATGTCTTTTTTAGGATTCCGCACTTCTAGAGGAACCCTTATATAATCACTTTGTTGTCCGTCTATCTATCAAGACCATTCTTCTGAAGAAATTCCTGAGGTATCGAGCTTGTAAGTCAAAGCAAACAAAATATACCTGTATGTATGTCGCATATTTTGACATTCGCAAGGGATTCTAAATCTACAGGGTATTGCCCTTTGATCTAGAATCATGAAATTCCGAACTAACGGGACATAGCAAGTAAATTCACCCGAAATACCGTAAATTTGTAGTTATATCACATACTTTTAAAGTTTACAAACTTAGATTTGCCGTTGTAGCATTGATCGTGATAATTTGATTGTCAAGAAAATCAAAGGAAAAATTTAGGATGTTCAATTCGTTTTCAAACGAACAACAATTTTCAACAACAAAAAATTAGCTACTCATCTATTTCATGCAAATAAGGTTCTACTTAATTTACAAATATAATGGATTTGCACTTGTCCTTAATTGCCTTACAAGCCTTAAACTAATAAGGCGCTGGCTCTTACATACCGGAACACAAGAGTGCTATTAACAGTGCTGTTTAGCGGCACACTAATGTAACATCGTGTTTGATCTCTAGGTGGACATAGAAAAAGTTCTACCATCAACCAAACCGAGTATCGATCGGTGCCCCCTGTGGGAATCGAACCCTGGTCAAGCTCTTTAAGATATGTTAGCTAGTATAAAAATTAAATAATTTGCAAAGCTACTCATTGACATATAAAAACTATGTTATTTACTACCTTTTGTTTCCCCCTTCCACGCTTTCTTTTGTTTTGCTATTCGACACGAAGGAGACAGATGAATTGGTCTCCCTTTCGCACTTGACAATCCTTATGCGATTATTCGAGAGCTTTCAACGTTAGTCATTTGTTTGCTATCCGACACGAAGAGGATAGATGGATCCACCTCTCTCTTTTCTTTATCTTAGAGACTTTTCGAGATGCTCCGTGACACTATTAACTAGCCTACTAACTTCTCGCCGTTGAGATAAAAACCAAGTTCAAAACTGCCGCGGTACTTTCATCAATTTAATAATAATTAAAACGTACTCTCCCAAATAGAGGATTAGCTAAACAAAAAGATTTATATCTAGTTTGAAATTCCATCAAGGCGTCCGTCTTAGACAAGGAAGTGTATAAATTTAAATAAACCGTACAAAAATAATGCCGCCCAGTAATCCGTCTTGGCCTCAAGTTTCGCCTCCGTCATAATTCCATCATAATACTCGCTAGGGACCACATGAATTCTCCGCTTTCTAGGACTACGAGAAACGTCTGTATTAAGTTAGATGCCAGAATTACACGGTCCAGTTTGACATAAGCGTGTGTAGAACAGTGCGTCTAAAATTATTTAATTTTTAATAATGAGACACTCATGACAATACTTTACTTACTCGTAATTTAGTCTGAGTAAATAAAATTATGGAACTATCAGAACTATACTGGGTGAACTGTGGCAGCTTTTGTATCCAATGTACTGTAAAAGTAGTCCTTGAAATTATGGCGTTGAGTTTAGTCTGTTGGGGGTAAATGATGTTCTTTCACAATCAAACGATTGAACGATGTATTATTATTAAGTTAGGACATATTAAAATTAATATGAACACCCGTCAATACAACCTTAGAAATATAGAAAAGACACCCAAAACATAAATCAGATAAAGTGTTAAAACAAGGTATTCACTTTTCAATCCACTTGACATATCACATCAACACAACAGCCAATATATGTTCCCACTGCAGGGGCTCAGCCCTACTCTCCTACAGAGAGTGTATGGGCCGTAGTCCACCACACGGGACCAGTGCTGATTGGCGGACTTCACACACACATTTTGAATTTATTCTCAGGAGTGCCTGCACACTCCTCACGTTGTCTTCCTTCACAAAAAGCCAATGGTAATGATTTTTATCATTCGTACATAAATTCCAATAATCAAATTGTAACTAATTTACAGAACGTTACATTACAACATTACAGAACAAATTTAGTTAATGTTTCTTCGAAATTCTTAAGACGTTATGTTTCAATAATATGTCAATTTTTGTCTCAAAGTTGGAGTGGTGGATTATGGTCACCCTACTTTCAAGGCAGCCTGTAAAAAATGTATAAGAATTAATTCAGGAAAATTAAAATGCCTGAGCTCGTCTGTTTTAAGGATTATACGTAAGCTCTCTTTACTACAAAAGAGTTTTTATCCCTTACTATCTGTACTGAAGGAAACGAGAGGGAGTTTGTAGAATTTTCTATGAATTTTAATAAACAATTTTCGCTTAACGCTATAGCCTGATTTTTGGATACAATCTAACTTTAGCCATATTATAAAAGAAGGAGTGTTCAAAGTTTCAAACAAACTCAACTAGGCTGTGTGCCTAACAAATTATTTTGAAACTGAAACCTTACCATAAAGAAAATGTTAAGTGCTGTTCCGACTTGCACACTGAGGGTTCTGTACAAAATATAAAATCATAAATATTAGGTATGGTAACAGAATAATTCTCTAACAACAATGACAGTCCGGTCGAATCGTAAAAAGCGATTTTAGTGAGAAATAATTATATTTTTCTTGTGCTGTAAGTCAAAGCCAGTCTTGTCAAATAGTAACAGGATTCTCTAAAATGCTCTAAATCAATGGGAAGTACCTTATAGGTTTTGATTCCTTACGCTCGCAAGGGGAAACGCCCAAAAAGTTATATTTTATTGGTATAAGTTTTTTTTAACATATCCGAGGAATTGTACATTTGAGTATTTGATATTAATTTCAACTTGATATCTATTCGCGTTCCTTAGAAAAAGGGTATTGACGGATAGATATAAAATGAAATGATCTTTTTTTCCTTTCGAGCTATGGAACCCTAAAAATTTGACAAGAATGTATAAAAAAACAGCCAAGTACGTGTCTAAATAGTAACATCTTTTTAGCTTCATGCCTTATACCGTACCCATAACCGACTTCAAGAAATGAGGAGGTTATCAATTCTGCGGGTAGATTTTTTTAATGTTTGCTACCTCAGAATATTTGAATGGGTGAACCGATTTGGATGATTCTCTTTTTATTTGAAAGGTGGTGCTTTCCGTGTGGTCTCATTTCAATTTGGTCCAGTTCTGACAACGGCATCCATGAGAAAACCATATAAATATTAAATTTGCCTTATTAAAAGTAGACTTTTAGGGCAATTGAAGTCATCATGTGGATAGTTAGGGCAATGAATTTTGTAGTGTCAGAGTGGATGAGCCACCATAGGAATCTGATATGTGCATAGCTTCGATTTAAATACCATCATTAGACATCCAAAACCATCAGCCACGAAGCCATTCATTCAAAAGTCCAACAAAATATCCTCTTTGCGATTCACTTCAAAAAGTATCCTAATTTTTCCGCTCAAAAAATTCATCCAACTTTTATTGTGGAAACCACTTTAATGTTCCATCTTGGAGACGATGTTAAAGTGAAATGGATCGTAATGGGACGGAATAAAGTTTAAATAAGATTGTCGGATGAGGAATGATGAAAGAATCTTTTTGGACCACTGAGTCTTTATTTACATGGATCTGCGAATAATGGAGGAGACGTGTTAGGCAGTAGAGTAAATGACGTTGAATAAATATTTATTTGTTTTAGGTAACAGCAATAAAAAAGTTAATAATTAACTTGTTCAAAAAGAACTAAAAACTGATTTCAACTGCTTTAAAAATGTTCGCCCCTTAGAGGTAAAATTATCTGGGTACATATATGGTGATTTTCTTAAAAAGCGCTCAATAAATTTCAATAAAATTTATATGGGACCACCTCTGAAATATTTTGTACCAAACAAAAAGAATCATCCAAATCAGTTCACAATTGGCGGAGTTATCGCGTAACATACATACAAAAAGAAAACATACAGTCGAATTAAGAACCTCCTCCTTTTTTGAAGTCGGTTGAAAACCAAAACCCGTTTGCCACTCTCTGTCCATTATTGCCCACGCACTAAATTATTGTCTATCTATATTTCTCTATATCATCATCAATCAGGAAACGTCCACTGCTGGACATAGGCCTCCTACATGGTACGCCACATTGACCGGTCCCAAACCACCTGCATCCAGCGACTCTTCGTGACCTTAACTAGGTCCTTAGTCCATCTAGTACGGGCCCAGCCCGGTAGACGTTTCGCCACTCGAGAACTCGTACTCCCCATCGGCTATCGGTACCTTAGTTCGTCTGCAGATTTCCTCATTCCGGACCTTATCACGGAGAGAAAATCCGAGCCTAGCTCGTTCCATTGCTCACTGAGTGACTTTGAGCTTGTTTATTCAGTTCCCAGTAAAGGATCACGTTTCGGTTCCGTATGTCATCACTGGCAACACGCACTGATTAAAGACTTGTCTTTAGACGCTGAGGTATTTTGGACGAGAAGATATGCCGTAACTTCCCGAACGCTGCCCAGCCGAGTTGGATTCATCGGTTGACCTCTTTGTCGAAGTTGGACCTACCTAGTTGAACGATCTGTCCCAGGTATACATACTCGTCTACAACTTCGATTGTAGCGTTATACATAACTATAGGTGCAACTTTGACATATATATATAGCTAGGTATAGTATGTAAGATATTAATTTTCAGTTTAAAAAATATAAAAGTGACCGCCAGTTCGGATTTCGCCGTGGCCGGTCCACTGGGGATCTTCTCATTTATGCCACTCACAAATGGAGCGAAGCCATCGAGAAACACGGCGAGGCTATTGCCGTGTCACTTGACATTTCGAAGGCTTTTGATAGGGTCTGGCATGATAGCCTTATCAGTAAACTTCCAGCTTATGGGGTAACTGCTGGCTTGTGCCTGTGGATATCGGACTTCCTGAGGGGCAGATCGATTCGAGTAGTCATTGACGGCTGCTCGTCTGATCTGCTGAGCATCAATGCTGGTGTCCCTCAGGGATCTGTTCTCTCTGCTACTCTATTTTTGCTGCACATCAACGACCTGCTTATAATGCCCGGTATCTTTGGGTACGCATATGACAGCACAGTAACGGAGAGCTATGTGTCCACCGCACAGGCCAGTAGTCTGAACACCCGTTCCCTCAGAGAGGAAATGGTAGAACGTGTTGAACTGACGCTGAAGGCCGTGTCCGATTGGGGCGAAGCCAATTCAGTTAGATTCAATGCGTCGAAGACACAGGCGTGTCTGTTCACAGCGAAGCGGAGTCCATTTCATCTTGCTCCATCCTTCCAAAATGTATCCATACCGTTAACAAACCGTTTCGAGCTCCTGGGATTAGAAATCGCGTCTGATCTCAATTTCGGGAGCTACATCGAGTCCATAGCAAAAACTGCGGCCAAAAAACTAGGCATCCTATCGAAGGTCAGACGGTACTTCCAGCCATCACAGCTCTTGAGTCTATATTGCGCTCAAGTAAGATCATGCATGGAGTACCTCTGCCATCTTTGGGATGGTTCAGCTCGCTATCAACTAGCTGCTTTGGACTCGGTGAAGCGTCGAGCTATAAGACTGATAGGCAACGATATGCTACATAAGGCAAAGTTCCAAAGCCTCGAACATAGGCGTCAGGTTGCCTGCCTTTCGGTATTTTATAGGATACATTTTGGAGAGTGTGCGCAAGAGCTATTTTTGTTGATTCCACCTTCGCCGTTCAAGTACCGGTCAAACAGAAGAACGGCAGACCTCCAACCGTACACTTTAGATATTCCTGCAGCTCGCACCAAGCGTTTCGCTTCCACATTTATCGTGCGTACAGCAAAAATATGGAATACACTACCGATTTCCGTGTTCCCCGAAAACTACAACTTGGGAATCTTCAAAAGAAGAGTAAATAGGCACCTTCTAGACCAACACGTAACATCGTCGACCTCATCGTCACTTACCATCAGGTGAGATTGAGGTCAAGTGTTGGTCTATCTTTAATTAAAAAAAACTGTATGTTATTGTAACAATATTTAATACTAGCTTCTGCCCGCGGCTTCGCCTGCGTGGACTTTATTTTTCGCATTAAAAAGTAGCCTATGTTCTTTCTCAGGGTCTAAAGATTGTCTGTGCCAAATTTCATCAAAATCGGTTGAGAGGTTTAAGCGGGAAAGCGTAACAGACAGACAGAGTTACTTTCGGGGGCTACTTTAGAGGGCAATATTTTACATTGACCAAAGAGAATCGTGTCAGCCCGTTTTTAAAAAACATAAAATTATGACTCTTCCTTCTCTATATATACTTGAGTGTTGCGTTTATATTAAGAATAATATTCATAAATTTGCGACAAAAGGCTCTTGCTTAAACTATTCATCACGGTATAAAAAAGACTTAATGCTGCCAGCATCGAACAGTACTCTTTTTCAAAAAAATGTCACATATATGACGATTAAGCTGTTTAATGCTCTTCCAGCCATAATTAAACAAGATCAAATGCCTGCGTTCAGAACTAACTTATGTAACTGGCTAATAAATAAATAAATAAATGTTATTATAAAATATGTGACTATCTGGACGATAAAAACAAGTGACATTAATTTTATATTAGTATTGTATAAATTTTCTATAATTAATTATTTTGTTTGTATTGACTAGTCGCACATTAGATATAAGTATAATTTTAAAATATTGCATAACTTTGTGAAGGTTGGTTATAGTGGACTTTTTACAATGTAACACCTTATGTATATATAATCTGCAATAAATAACTTTGACTTTGACTTCGCATTTATAATAATATACAATATAATAATATACAGTAGGGATGCCGCCTCAGTTACATCTGAGCTTCGTGTAGCGACAGATGTTCGAGCTTATCCGTCTCCCGGCGGATCCGTCTCGTATTTAAATGGCAAATGAGGTGAGCAAATAATACCACTCGATATTCTTACACAGGAGTGATCGATCAAGTACTCTGTCGAGATGGTAAATGTTGCTTATATCCAGTGCTAGTGGATATTCATGGTATATTAAGAGGGTATGCTGGTGTCAAAGCGCCCATACAAACGTAGTCCAGTCATATTTTGAGTATTAAGCTATGAAAATCTATGAAATTTTCAAGACACAATCTAGAAACAAATATCTGTGTCGGTGGTGAGTCAGATTTTCGTTTAAATATATACTTCCAGAGTTACAGGGCGTCAAAGAATTGTATTTTACGGTAATAAAAAGCCTCAACTTTGAACCTGATTTACAAGAGTATGAATAAATTTAGAACAATTTGGAAAAACCACCGACATCTGAAATTTCATTAGTATACTGTATTAAAAAAAAGGTTACTGTATCCTTCAAATGATCCCTGGACTACGAAACATCCAAATAACGGGTGGATAACTTTGCGTAGTGTATGCTGTCTCACCGTACGCGCTCGGGTAGGATAGGGCTCGGATAGGGACAGCTACAAAACAATCCAAATTTGAACACAGCCACGTGGTCTAACCAACATACCCTCTTAAAGGAGATGTATCTAATAGAATTGCATACCTGCGTTCATCATCATCATGTACAGCCTGCGGCAGTCCACTGCTGGACATAGAGTGAGACCTCTCCCAGAGTGCGACACTCGATTCGGTCCTCTTCTCTCCGCATCCATTCACGTCCGGCTACCCTACGTAAGTCGCCGGGAGACGTCCTACACTACGTTTGCCTAGGCGTGATCTCCACTCGAGAACTCGTCTGCTCCAGCGACTGTTAATCCTTCGTCAAATATGACCAGCCCACTGCCACTTCAGTTTGCTAATACGGTGAGCTATGTCGGTCACTTTGGTTCTCTGACTGATATCTGCGTTAATTTGCAATAAATCTGACTTTTAAAAGAGATTTTTCAAATTCGGCCTGCACTTGTACACTATTTAAAACATTAAGTAATAATCTAAATATACATTAAGCTAAACATTAAGATGTTTGTATACACTCGCATGTGTGAGTGAGTAATTATGGAGTATTAATATCTAATCTATGACGTAATGGTAATATTCTGCGTCAGTCTCTTGCGGGGGGAGTGAGGTATCGCAGATCGGCGGGAGGCGGAGAACGTCCGTTCTGTACGAAGTTACTATACTAATTATGTGACAGCGGTAATAAATAGTACATCGTTTTCCGTCGGCGTGATGAATAAGTATAGTAAATTTTAAATTTGAATTAACTGCCAATTTGGGCGCAACCCCCCGCGTGTCGGTGCACCCACTCTGGCAGAGGAATCGCTTCATAACATTTTTTAATTGTTGTTCTGTGTGTATCGAAATCAACATATAAACAGCTCCTCGGCACACTTTCCAAAATGCATCGTAGTATGCGTAAGCTGAGGCTTCCACTCCACGTCTGAAATATCATGGGGACTTGGCATAATCACTATACGGGGCCGGTATATTAGTAATAGCAGTTGTTGAAGTCGCTCATCTCCTTATTCGCCTTTTTGGGACATCCACGGGATGTCAATACCACATGCTAGTCCAAAATGTATTATCATGATCATCAACAGCCTATACATACACAGACCGCAGATAATAATATTTAAAGAGAGAGAAAGTAAGTTGAACCCGTTTTATTGGAGATATGCTGGAATAACCCACCTGCCTGGTGGTATAGAATTTTGGATGACTCGACAATTATTCTTCAATATAATCATGCGTTTAATGATTTAGTAGGTTTCGGTATTTGTGCTGCGGACGTGCTTTTTGAAAGCCTCTCTTCGGGTCCCGGGTTCAATTCCAAGTTCCAAGAAATACAGACAAGTGGCGGTGCACCCCGAGGTGATCAAATATTTCCACCGTGGGTAGAATTCAACTTTGTTCAAGGTCGAGATGTTCGTAATCATTCAATGCGTCCACAATAAAACTAACTTCGTAAAATAACAAGAAAATTGTCAACCTATCGGATAGCCAGGCCGCAACAGAAGCCTGCGTGTCATATAAAATTATCTTTAAGTTGACTGTGGAGTGTGTCAAGAAAATCAATCAACTGGGAGCTACGAACTTGATAAGTCTTAGATAGGTGCCACGTCTATGAAAATTCAAATTATTTTTAAAAACAAAACGAAGTCTTCTCTAATCAAAAGAATGCAGCCTCAGATGGTACGGCCACATAATAAGATAAGATAGTTTCAAAGTGAAAACGCAGCGAAAGCGCAGAAATAGGCAAAAGATCAACCATTTTAACGACTTTTCTTCAGTGTAGCATAGATTTGAGACAACCTTATGTACCTTCAATTCTGAAGGTTCTAAATATTGGCGAATGAATAGTAGAAATCAAATGTGAAGTTTCGGAGACACCAACAACCGCACTTAAAAACCATCATAAAAGCCTATCACATGTGCGTCGATATTTTACCCGCAGTAACTAAAATTAAAAGACATCCCCCCGACTCTACCCCCTTGTTTAGTTAATGAGGTGTTGGCACTACAATACGTGGTGGAATTCCACAAACTTCGAACAAAGGTCCGATTGAGAGCGCTTGAATTCAAATTAGTTGGATGAGGAGAGATGTCACAGCAAGAAGGTTGCTTTTGAGTTCAAATTAAGTTGTATAAATTAAGTTAATACTATATGTAATTTAATTCTACGTAACTGTGTGGCTAGTGGGCTAGTTGGTTCGATTCCCAGTGGGCGATACAAAACTTTACTCGGTTTGGTTTTTGGTACAGCGTTTTCGATGTCAGCCGGGCTAGCGACCACTGTGTTAGTGTGCCGCCAAACTGCAGTGTTAATAGCACTGTTGTGCTTCGGTGTGAAAGGGAAAAATACTCATTAGGTTGAGACTTCTGGGTGAGCAAGATTTCCATCCAACGGCCTCATAGTCACTTACCATCAGGTGAGATAAAGGCCAAGTGGAAAACAAAAAGTTATTATGTTCAAAGTTCTAGATTAAACCCGGGACTTTACTTCGTTTATTACGCTTACAGTATTAAAGATAAACTTTATAGAAAAACATAAATCTGAAAGTGAGTTCCAATGTATCTAAAGTTATCGACACGAAACTTTTAGAAAGGCTGAAGCTAATATTTATAAATGACAATTTCATTTAACATTGCTTCTTACTATAAAAGTTGTTATTAAAAGTCGTGTTTTAAGCCGATATTACAAAATCTTACTTAAGAATATACATAATAGATGTATCCGGTTTATCTCAAATAAATAATTAAAAAAAACGTTATCAGAATCTGAAAAGTCGGTCAGAACTGAACCAAATTGAAATGGGACCGCACGCAAAGCACCACCTTTCAAATAAAAAAGAATCATCATAACCGGTTCAATAATAAAGTTCAGTAATAAACATAAAAAAGCAAAGTACCTGTCGAATTGATAACCTCCTCTTTTTTTGAAGTCGGTTAAAAAGGACAAAGGGAACTCATATATAGATATAGACATTAATTCGACATTCAAAACACGTATAGCGTAGAGGTATCAAGTTGAAATTAATATCAAATACTGCAATTAGTTGCAGCGGTGAATAAATCTAACTTCAAAATTGACGCATTCATAAGATACGAGCGGCTGTTTGGTGCGTAGTTAGATAGATGATAGATCACAACTTGATGTGTCACGTAACACAGAAAAATACGACAAGTCATAAAAAAAGGGAAACAATAGGAATATGAGTTACACTTAATCTAACTTAAGAGGGTATGCTGGTGTCAAAGCGCCCATACAAACGTAGTCCAGTCATATTTTGAGTATTAAGCTGTGAAAATATATGAAATTTTCAATACACAATATAAAAACAAATATCTGTGTCGGTGGTGAGTCAGATTTTCGTTTAAATATATACTTCCAGAGTTACAGGGCGTCAAAGTATTGTATTTTTCGGTACTAAAAAGCCCCAACTTTGAACCTGTTTTACAAGAGTATGAATCAATTTAGAACAATTTGGAAAACCACCGACATCTAAAATTTCATTAGTATACTGTATTAAAAAATGGTTACATAATATACTGTATCCTTCAAATGATCCCTGGACTACGAAACATCCAAATAACGGGTGGATAACTTCGCGTAGTGTATGCTGTCTCACCGTACGCGCTCGGGTAGGATAGGTCGGATAGGGACAGCTACAAAACAATGCAACCTTGAACGCGGCCACGTGGTCTAACCAACAAAGCCTTTAAGCTAACAAGAATATTACATAAAATAATACAACTACAACTAACACGTGTATCTGATGTGTCGCGTTGTGTCGTGACATGGAGGGCGCTGGCTCATACTGCCACGAGTTGTGAACCCGTGACGCTGGTATTCTGCCAGTACCTAGCCAGAGACATAAAGTAAGGTAAGTGATTATTACCTTACCTTATATTTGTGATGTATGTCTTTCAAATTAGAATGAAATATTATCTATTTATATTGAGTTTAACAGCGCAAAGTCTGGTCTAAAAGAACCCTAGGGAATAATTATTATTATTTATTTAAATCAGACATACATCCATAGTGTTAGTAAACTTAGTGCTATGTTAGTAATTAAATATAACGTCAGACATGCTACTGGGACACTGGTGCATGTAATGACAGCCAGTGTCGCAGCATCGTGCGTCGGTGCGGTGCGACGACAGCGAGCAGACTGCTGCGGCTGCCCGCACCCTGCGCGCGCTAGAGGACGCACTCTTGCGCATCGTGCTGTAGAAGCAGTCTACATGTGCTTCGGCAAACATCCCCGAAGCGCTGCAGAAGCGAGGCAGCCGCAGCAGAGCCCTAAAAGCATTGTTGTATTGAACGCGATAATGCAAAATTATATTTATTTTATCGTTGAATAAAATAGATAATACAAAATAATAATAATAAGTAAAATAAAAAAATTGGAAGAATCTAGAATCCCAATTTCATGAAAAACGATTTAAGAATAAAGTAGCCAAGTGCATTTCGGGCTAGATTATAGGGTTCCGTAGTTGCTTAGACCCATTGGATCCATGCCAGAACAATAAGATCACGGTTAAACGCTAAAACAGACCCACACAGGACGATGTAAAGTAATTCTGAATTGAATTTGTACGAAACTTTCACTACGACATCTCCAAGTATTTACGCCTTGATTCTGAAAATATGATTGATTTTAATATACTTCTAATTGAACAGTAACATCCCTTGTGATTCAACGTTAAGTACAACAGGAATTCGGCTGCATACTGGTTAATACCGGTTTGTACCAGTCATCCTGTGACGTAGTCAAGTTGACAAGGGTCAATTTGGATCTTAATTAGTTGATCCCCTCGTTCCACGAGTGACAAATAGACTGACTGACAAAGATCTCATCCAGATGGAGGACTGTCAGCTCATTAGCTATTAGGACCCGAGAAATTTGAAACCCTATCTCCTTGAACCCATCTAGTTGAACGATCTGTCACATATTCGTCTATAACTTCGATGGTAGTGTTCCCAACTACGGCATAGGTGGAAATTGACATTGGACATGATTTTCGCCTTGTCCATGTTCATTTTAAGATTTACCTTTTGGGAAACTTAATTATGAGGTGCGTAAATTTTGGTCTGCTTCAGTTGAGACATCATCATCCGGGAAACGTCCACTGGTGGGCATAGGCCTCCTCCATGGTATGACACGATTGGTCCCGAGACGCTTGAATCCAACGACTCCCGTCCCTCTGGTACGGGGACGGGAGACTTTTCCCGTTGTCACCACTCGAGAATTCTTACTCCCCGTCGTTTATTCGCTCAAAAATCTATGTCAATTCAATTCGGGTAATTAACGTACAAAATTAACTTGGGGTACACCCAAAAGCTTCAAGCTAGTGAGGTGCTGTATCTGCTACCTTTCATATCGGAACACTACAGTGCTATTAACACTGCTGTTTAGTGGCAGACTTAGGTAAAATAGTAACATGGTGGTAGCTAGCCAGGCGGACCAAACTCCCAAAGTTTTGATCAGCAACCCTGCATGAAAATTCCTTCGTTGTGAACCTACGCTTCTTCGAATAGGTATTCTAGGAGAGGTAATTTGCCATTTTCACCACTCACCAGCATCTAAATAATAATAAAAAACAATTAACGATATGATATATTCGATATCGGCGCCGAATTAATTACTTTAACTTGAATCTTCTTCATCTTATCGTGTGGGTTGTAAGGTCAACAATCGACCCCACAAACCCCAGTTGTCAGAGTTGTTGAGCGGCCATAGTGCTCTGACATGTCTCATGTAGCTGCTACCTGTCGTAGATAGCAACCGAGCACGGAATCATCTTACTATTCAGACAATCAGGCGATTCAGCCTGCAATAACCAAACTGGGGAAAATATCACAAAGTGATTTGAGACAATTCTCCCACTGGGAATCGAACCCGGGAGCTTTGTGTGTGTTGCGTGTCTGAATCTAGCGTTCAGATAACTGCGCCACAGAGGCCTTTTCTTACATCGTTAAAAAAGCACTTCATACGAGTATATAACAATGAAAAATAAGCGTCCGTCGAAACATGCAATCTTGATTTACCGAGTATCCATCTTCAACAAACAAGTAAGCACTGATTCAACGAGAAATATTGTAAAATCGTCACCAAATCACAGAAAATGGTGGACCATTAATATTCAATTTGCACCCCAATAAATCAAACAAAGATGTACAATTCAGCTGAAGCCCTAGAAGTTTCTTACGATTAATTTCGCGTTCTTTCTTCCTACACACATAATTGGGGTTTGGTACTTGTTTCAATTTAATTGAGTTACGGCCTTGCGAGTATTATTTTCTGTTGGCTGTTGGCGTAAAAAAAATATTTTCTCATATCAACATACATTGCCAAATACGTAGTTCGTAAAGAAAGAAAGATTTTTTTTGCCAAGTACATAGTTTTTTTTACACGGTGTTTAGATAGTAATTTCAATTAGTTCGATGTACTTAACCTGTCAACAGGTGTGCAAATATTATAAACATATCTAATAAGGAATTTAATTGTTAAAAAATTAGTTTACATCGCATGTCAATTAGTACAATGTTAATAATTAATAATTATTACTTATTTACTACGTACTGATGATATTTAAAAATATAATATATTTATATTCTAGCCCGTTATACGTACGAGCCGCTTCTTCTAATTCAAATGGTTTGTTAAGTCGACATCTTTTCACTTATTCACCCCAAAATCTCAATTTAATGAGCCACTTATATATGTAAAGCTTATATATTTTATTTACTTACCACAATGGCGCCAGATTTAGACATGGCGGTAACAAGCCTTTACCACCTTGTTTCCAATTTTTTATTTACTATAGATTATCAACTATTTGATGGTAGTTTCTTTACCGACCGGTTTTATTCCGGAAAGTGAGCCATAAAAAATCAGCTACTAGGGCCGAGGAAGGCAGCAGGCGCGCGAAGGAGAATTACAAACTCACAAACTCACCCACAAACATACAGGTGAAGCTAATAATAAAAAAAATATAGTTTAAAAAACTAAAAAACACGCTTGTTGGGCGCTCGATATACGAAAAATGTGGCACAAAGCGCCCACGCTTTTTTCACAATAATACTAGTATTTATTGTTCGTTCATTATTGTTTTAAGCTTATTTTATTTTAAAAATTATTTTAAACTTTTTAGTTCGATATTCTTTAAAAGCGTGTTTTTTAATTTTTTTTAACTATATTTATTTTTCACTTTTTAGTTTAATATGCTATCAAAGCGAGTTCTTTAGTTTTGTTTCCATTTTTTTATTTACTATGGATTATCAACTATTTGATGGACAAACGAAGACACTCGATATAATTTCTATGGACGGTGACGGGTCTTGTTCGTTGGCCGGCTATCGACGATCGTGAGCAATTTCGCTTTCCGTCCAGATAACGAGGATCTCCCTCCAGTCGAACACTCAGAACTATGCCTGTCCTATTTGCACCAATTATTAATTATGGGTGGTTGACAAGGAAGTAGGAAGGCAGCAGGCGCGCGAATGAGAATTACAAACTCACAAGCCCACAAACATACAGGTGAAGCTAATAAAAGCGTGTTAAAAAGCGCGTTAAAAAGCGAATGAAACAAACCCTCTAAGACTAATCTCTACTCAAGTATGGTTTTACGAGTACCAATAAAGAGCTCACGGATACCATACTTGAGATGATTTTGTATTATACTCAAGTATAATTTTATTGGTAAAACATTTGTCCATTCATCGTTCTCTAGATCCGTGTTATACGAAATAACAGTAATCTCCATAATTCCACGTCAGAACTGGAATAATCGTGGAATTCCAGTAAATAAGCGACGTGACGATCGACGTCCGGACGAACGGCCTTCGCTTGGAGTCCATTTGAAATCACTGGCGTTCATATCGCTCGGATGTTATCTAAGGACGCTGCATTTATTCCTATCCATCAGTACGTAAGGTAAGCACTGGCCACGAAGCGACATGCTTCGCGTATCTTGTCTTAGTTTGACTTTAGGAGTGTGTCTATACGAAATTGTCTATCACTTCACTGTCTCGACAATGCCCACGTTTTCGGCACTACAAAACTTCCGCACTCGACCATGACTCTAGTGAACTGTGACTCATTGACACTCTTTCATTGTCATTTAGCATACCAACGAGCTAGACAGTGTGCATGCTATAAGCAGCATCATTAAAAATTTCTTTTCGCCTCACTTGCTCGGAAAGGCTTTCTGGTTTATTCGAAATCTGCATGGAAAAGCTCTCTTTGTAGAAATTCGAAAACGACGATCAACCTAACTTGACGTTTGCTGTAGATTAAAAATATATTTAAAGTATCCTATTCGAGGTAATTTTGCCTCAATGAACAATAAATATGAATAAATTAAAACGTATTTGTTATGATTCAACTGTTATCCTTTAAGAGGAAACACTGATTTTGACCGGTTGTGAAAATCTATTTTCCTTACAAACGGTATCAGATAGAGACTTGATATTATATCAATGATATCTCGAGGACATCTGCAAGGAATAACACAACCAGAAACACGATCTGTGAAAACTTTCTCGATAGATTTATTTTTCAAAGTCTGCTCTTCTAAAGCACTCAAATTGTTTGTTTTAGGAATCTACTTTTAAGATTATCAGCTTATTTTTATACAATTATGAAGGAAATTATGGTTCCTCAGTTTAGCAAAAATGATTTTTTAATTGATCTTCTAGTTCCCAAGCAATGAATGATTTGTCGCTTACGTTGATTTTCTTGAGACAATGTGATGCTATGCATATCTCTTTCTGCCGCCAAGAAAGTAAGTATCGCTATTGCTCTCTCGCGAGCCAACGAGAAAATAATCAGTGAGTCGTCTTAATTTGCCATCTTCTTCGCTGTAGTGAGATAGAAAACAGTGTGTTTCGTTCGGCAGCAAAGTTATTTTGCGTCTCGTTCCTTGAAATCCTCGCTACGCTCAAGATTCCTAGAATCTGACATCTCGCGCCAAAAAAACCGCTTTGCTTTCATAACAAATAGCTATTATTTACCCGTCGTCGGCAATATCGATTAACCTAATTTCTTCCGTAGAGTTTGCTAAATTTTACTGCATACTCGTACATCCACAAAACCTCTCAATCCCCGTAGACTGGTGCCGACTAGCTTATCGGTTCTGTTTCAACTGTCAAAGTTAGTCCCTCGAGACAGGCGGTTGTCAATTATGACAACTAGTGCCCGGTGAGCCAATGTCGATGCTGCCGGTGCGATTGTGCCTAGTTAGATATGTCTAGGATAATGAATAGATGACATTTAGATGATCGGGATTGTTGACGAAAATGATTTTAGATTATACAGATCATTTTATGAGGTATCGGTTTCGTCTCAGAAACATAGCTTTCTAAATTGCCAAAGTGTTATTTTTAATCGACTTAAAAAAGGAGGGGGTTCTTAATTCAACGGGTATGTTTTTTTAATGTTTGTTACCCCAGAACTTTAGACTGGGTGAACAGATTTGGATGATTCTTTTTTATTTTAAAGGTGGTGCTTTCCGTGTGGTCCCATATTAATTTGGTCCGGTTCTGACAATGGCATCCATGAGAAAACGATATAAATTTTTAAATTTGTCTCTATAAAAGTAGACTTTTAGGGCAATTGAAGTCGGTTCCCAGTTCTTTTTGAACGCATTTACTTGTATTTTGACAGTTTGGAAGACCAGCAAGCGGCTTTTAAACACAAATACTATTATTTAAGGCGCTAACTGCATGGATCCCATGGAGCCGAGAGCATGGTAGCATGGAGAAGGCTTATGTCTAGAAATGGACGTTTCCCGAGTGATGATGATGAGGTACCCACTCCCACAAAGAATCGAACTGGAGACTTACAGATTGTTAGTTCAAGCGTGTAGCCATAGGCCACGGAGGGTTAGACTTTTTCCAAGATCTTTGTTTTGAACCGTTTCAACTAAGAAAGAGGATGAATCACAAAAATTCGTGAAAGCAGAGTTGTTTTTCTTCGGTCGGACCTATAAAATTCCGCGGTATCCACCTCGGCAATAAACCGTAATCAAAGCACCGAAACTTAGCTGCGATAAAACCAAACTTAAACTATTCCACTCATGGTGGTCTCACTGAAAACAATATCATTGAGCTGAGGAGCTAACCAAGTCGGATAGCGGTACAAACGGAACCTTTTATCTAAATTGGGCCCCACTTTGCTCTAAGTGGGAGGCGACTTGAGGCTTTGTGAGGCCGTTTTCTTTCTGTTTTACGGTTGGAGGGTAGTTTGGGAGAATCTGGTGAGGAGATTGGTACCGGGAGAGTTTTATTGAAATGCCGTTATTTAAATCAGACAAGGACTGTGATATAATAAGTGTGCCTAACAAAGAACAGGGAAATGAAGGAATATGTTTTTAATTCCTGAAGAAACGCTATTTACTTTAATGTTGACTCTCGGATGACTAATAGAGTATTGTTTACAAAAGTACCAACGTTTATTGGAGGATGTTTTCTATCGCAACTAGTTGCGAGCTGACAACTGTATAGCAACAGTGTAGCAAGAGTTGCAAGATAAAAATATTACTTCTGTGACAAATGTTTAAGAAATACAGTTGCAAACATGGCTGGATATTATGCTAACTAGCATAATATTACTTCATCTGTGGCAGCTGGTCGCGAATACGTCCGTCTTCGTCTTCAGCATTGTTTTAAAAACACAGTTGCGAATACGGTCGGAGAGTATTGCAAATAGCAGCGAGCAAACTTTTTATATGACACTTAGTTCAGAAACATAATTGCTAATACGGTTGGAGAGTATAGCAACTAGTTGCAAGAAAAGAATACATTCTTATATTGCAATTGGTTGAGAAACCCAGTGGCAAATACGGAAAGTGAGCATGGCAACTAGTTGCGAGCAAAGGAAAATAAAAACTTCGTCTACGGCAAATAAAACAATTGTAAATACAACCGGAGCTTATGGCAAATAGTTGCAAGTAAAGAATTATGATAACTAGTTGCGAGCAAAGAATATAACTTCGTCTACGACAATGGCGAATAAGATACGGCTGAAGGGGCTCTGTTGTAAACGTATTCCCGCCTGTTGTTGGAGATGATCCCAGAATGCTTTTTGAACAAGGTTCCTATTTACACCGGTTGCTTTATAAATGACTACTAATTACACGAATCATCCAATATAAGTAGGCCTCTGTACAGAGCCCAACAAACAACAATACTCCATTGTCTGGTCCGATATCTCTTAATGCAGCGAGCTGTTTTACAACCCACACGACTAGTTAGGGTGAAGCGTTTCGTAAAGAACCGAATTATTTGCGTAATGGCTCAGGCTCAGATTCACGCCGTGCTGGATTAACAGTGACATCTATTAGAATGAGACTTCATCATCAATGTGGGATTGTAGCGTCAAGATATAGGAAAAGGTCATGTGCTGTATCGGTACGATCAAATAATACCTATGTTTAAATCGCTTTCGTTCGTCAGCTTTTATAAGATTGAGTCCCAGATACTGCTGGTTTTCAGAGGAAATGTTATAATTTTTTAAACAAACATATTCCCACATATCCTCCCAGAATCGTGCCACAAGAACAGTGTTTCAATATGCTCTATAGATATCATTGCATGTCTACATATTTTTATGTCATTAATTTTAATTGGAACCCTAAAGAAACTTCAAATTTTCCTACTTTGATCCCCGTCAAACAGGCGTCCATTTTTGTAAATGGGCAACGAAACACATGAACATAAATTATATTCTTATTTACATTAAGCAAAACAAGACAAAAAAAGTTAAAATTTGACCCATTTTAATATCAATTCTCCGGATTTAATTACTGGGAAATTTGATAGAGTTTCAGTGGTACAGTGTAAGTCTATAATATCTTCAACACAAAACGGTTCAAAAATATCCATTTAATATAGATTTTATTGTCAAAGTTTTGTATCCATACGCAAACGATATCGCACATGCTGAAGTGTCCCGCGTGCCCGCACTCCTGTTCGGAGCGCGACCTGATGGCCGCTACGGCCAGGACCGTCGGCACCGTTGCCTACCGGGCATCATGTATTTAGGGAACCTCGACACGAAGAAGAAGAAAATTATCCATTACGCATAGAAATCGACCGTACAGCTTCGTTGGACTCTTGGGTAGAGCGCGACAACACTGTTCGATTGTCTTTCCGCGCTATTTACTCTAAAACGCGCACTTTAATTGTGAGAATGTGTTGTAGTGAACCGGCAGATGAGTGAATGTAGTAAGAGGTATATTGTGTAAGCGTCGGCAAGGGATGGAGCTTGTGGCCCTGCGAATGGGCATTGTTCCTGCTCCGTAGCTTTGTGCTAATGACTGTGTTGTGGGTAGTTTTGTTTTACAACGATTACCGTTGATCGAGGGTCGGCTAGATTTATACACGACAAGGGTGAAGCTCGGAATATCTAGGGAACGAACATTTCAAAGGGTTGTTTTGAACTGTATTTGCTGTACTCATTGCTCGTGGACTTGTTGCATAAAACTTCCTTACATACCTTTATAAGTACAGTCGTGTCAACAATATAATATATACGATTTTCTTTGACAATACACATTTTCTATTTCCTGCAGTCTCTGGTAATAAATATGATGAAATAGATGTCATAAGCGTACAACTTAAATGTCAGCTACGCAGTCATTCAGTCACGCAGTCATTCCTTAAGCAGCTAAGGGCACTAAGCCCTCACTCAGCTAAGGCAGCTCATATCGATTCTGTTCTGATGTGTTGCGATTGGTACATTTTGTATGGCAGTCAAGAAACAAGGCAACAGTATATCTATTCCACAAGAAAAAAAACTAATTTCTCATTACGAAAGTAATTTTCATTTCACAAAAGTTTTCACAAATTTTTTTTCTCGATGCGGTACCGAAAATCAAGTCCGTGTGACGCTCGATGAGATGTCAAATAGGAAGTAAAATGAGACTGGGATGGTCCCATGCCCTTACAATCTAATACAGGTACGAGTATGTCCCCACGCTAATGGTCCCTAGATGGCGTTTTGAACAAATAACAAAAAAAGTGTGTAAAAATGTAAATTGAGATTGACTGATACTAATCTCCCGACATTATAATCGGATGACCTATTTTTAGATAATTACTGCATAAAGCCAATTGTAAAATTCAATTTTAAAAGATTATGGCAACAGAAATTTATTATGAAACTTATACATCGGTTTAGCCTTGATGCGAAGACACTTTGTCCTTTCAAACACTATTCACTATTATATACATATCATATCAGTGTTATATTTTTATTACCCGACTGCACCAGAAGGTTGGTTATGTTTTTCGAGAGTATGTATGTATAATTGTATGGCACGCTCTGTCATGCGTGTCGTTAAATTCGTGTTTACTCTAGAAATAAATTACGCAGTCGGATTGTTAAAAATTTACTTTTCATTCACTTGTTAATATAATACCACACTACTCCAGATTACTACAAATATATTTCTGAAATTTACTGCACTAGCTCAAAAGGTTTTGTCCTTTTGAGCCACCTCTTGTTGTCGAACTGCAATTTTGAATGGCAGACTGTAAAAACAAAATGTATACTAACATTATCTAGTACTCAAATACTATTTATTGTATTGGCTTAATATAGCCTGTCGCAGACAGAGATAACTTATACATAACTTAGTTTCACTTAGCATTGTATGACAAAGCGGTCAGTGGCAACTTTGTATCTAAGTTTGCAGATTGTTAAATGTTATCGCTTTAAACTTGGAGGTGCTTAGAACGCCTGAGGTAGGTGTTTTATTAGGTAAGTTATGGTTAAGTTATAATTAAGTTAGATTGCTATTTTGGTTGGTTATAATTGAATTTAGTTCAGAACTGTCTTCAGTGCTTAGTTTTGAAATTTAGAGGAGTTTATAGCAATGTTAGGTCTATTTGCTCCTTATGGAAGACTCAGGAAATTGTTTCAAGATACACCTACCGATTCAAAACAGGCTTTTATGGCAACTATTGAAATGAAAATGAAAAATATATTTATTTCATAAACTTATCTGAATAGCGGAATTGAATGAGCGTTTTGCATTCATCAATGTAACGCGTCAATGATTAAAGGTTTTGTAGAACAGCGTGAAATGATACGTCACATTATAAAATTTTAGTCTGAAATTTTGTTGTTCGTGTTTCTGCATCAAAATGGCGTCCAACGCTGAATGAATGTAGTTCGTCAAAATTAATTAATAAACTCAGTAATATTCGTGAAAATGACACAAATTTTAGTGTAAAGATTGATTTAAAGGTTATTTATTTGTACTGTACTAAAAAAGTATGAGTCGTATCGAGAAAAAAAAGATATAGGTATTTACAAAAATATTTTTCCATGCATCTTCTCCAACGCTCGTGTTTTTTCGCAAGGCACAACTTATTCGTATAAAACTAGTATAAAATATGATGTTCAGTTTGTTAATTATTCATATTCAGCACGGAACCCTCGGTGCGCGACTCGCACTATATAGGTTTTTATAATATAACAAACAGAACCCTAAAACCCTGTAGCTTTGAGCTTCAAATAAAGCCGCAGTTGGGACCGCAACGTCGAAACTCTAATACACGTAATTAACGAGCTGCATTCACTGCACCCGTGCAGGAGAGTGCAATTAGCATGCACTTGTTAACAGATCATATCGTGTCCCACTCTGTCGCATTAGTGGGAACTGGTGCGAGAGGAGGAGGGAAGACGTGAATGTCGTTGCGGTTACAAAGTTGAATGCGCCTCGTAAGAGGGAAATTATGAGCGCATCTCTGTGGGTATGTTGTTGGCTTTATGAAAATTGAACAAGTCTGAAATTAAAGCGAATGAATTTTTCCTTCATTAAAGGAGTGTGTAGAGTGTAGGTACAAACAAGTATAGCTATAATTGCGATAGTATATCGTGCTTGTAAGCAACATTATGAGAAATTTTCGCTTGTGGATATTTTTCTTGTAGTACGGAACGTTGAAATATTTGATGATCTAATTAGAATATTGTAGAGTATTCAACCGCAATATTTAAATGTCTTTAATCAGTGCGTGTTGCCAGTGTTGACATACGGAACCGAAACGTGGCCCTTTACTGTGGGCCGAATAAACAAGCTCAAAGTAACTCAGCGAGCAATGGAACGAGCTATGCTCGGGATTTCTCTACGTGAAAATTCCAGAATTAGGAAATCCGTAGACGAACGAAGGTCACCGACATAGGTCGACGAGTCAGTGAGCTGAAGTGGCAATGGGCAGGCCACATCGCTCGAAGAACCGATAACCGGTGGGGAGTAAAGGTTCTCGAGTGGCGACCACGTACCGGGAAATGTCTACCAGGCCGTCTCCCTACTAGATGGACCGACGACCTGGTTAGAGTCGCAGGGAGTCGCTGGATGCAGGTGGCTCGGGACCGGTCGATGTGGCGTACCATGATGGAAGCCTATGTCCAGCAGTGGACATTTCCCAGCTGATGATGATGAGAGTATTCAATCGCCATCGGCGGTTTAATGGCACACGTTGGACACTTCGAACAAATGTCGTGATATCGGCACACATCGAACTGATGGCGTTTGTATACAGGCATGTGTGAGTAGCACGCGCCGTACGTAGCGGTCATTTTCTGCGCCAGTCTCATGCGGAGGAGTAGGTGAGGAGGCGGGAGGCGGTTAACGTCAATTCTGCACGAAGTAATAAATTAATTCTGTGGCCGACTGAATGTTGGGTTAACAATCAGGAGGTCCCGGGTTTGATTCCCAGTGCCGGTACCTATACTCGGTTTGGTTGGTGGCAGAGAATTTTCTATGTCCGCTTGGCTAACTACCACCATGCTATTTAAGTATGTCGTCAAACAGCAGTGTTGTGTTCTGGTTTGAAATCCAACGGCCTTATCCTCACTTACCATCAGGTAAGATGAAAACCAAGTACAAACCCATCAGCCATTGAAACAAATCAAAGGTTTTTTCTAAATCCACCCTTAAAGCTATGTAAATCCCTTAAACCTTTTGACGATTTAGAGAACTACTAGTCAAAGCTGTCGAAGGATAAGCTGTTTCTGCAAATCACACAGATCTTTATAGATGAATTCGAAAGGAAAATGAGGTGCAACTATTGAAATATGTAAAACAGTAATAAAGTCTTCTTTTTTCAGCTGGAGACCTTCGCAATGATAGATAAAAGCCTTGTTTATCAAACATCTACACTCAATTCACGTACAAAACATCTCAACATTGGGAGATGTCGCCTCGCCTTTAAAACGTAGAATTGAATGCGTATTGAACTGAGTTCTGTATTCGAGCGGGGCTCATTCGATTTGTAGCCGAGGAGATTCCAACTTCAACCTTTTATAGCGCCTCTGGGACGAAAGGGGACGATTTCAAAAGGCTATAATATAAGTTCTTTTTCGGAAGTTTTGGAAGGTTAGGTGTTGCCTTGTGTGACGATACGAGATTATGCGTACAACTTGTAAGTGCTTAGATCGTTTACGCCAGAATTTATTTGCAAACAGTTCATTTATTATGACAGTACTATTATGAGACTTTTAACACACAGTTTCATAATGCATTTTATTACAGCAGTGTGCAATTTTGTGCTAAGGTTATGAAAGCTAGTGCTTTCTTTATTTGAGACTTCTATCCGAATTTTTTAAGTCTCATAATGCGTTTATTATGGCAGTGCTATTAGCACTTTTGTTTTTTAAAAACCGGTCTTGCGAATCGGACCACGCGCAGTGTAGGGTGTAGGGTCTGTAGTTGAACTGGTTTTATAATAAGTAATTTTGAGTGAAATCTGTACGAAATTTTCATTTTGGCCACTCCTTGTATATTTTATATTTAGTCGCCTATTATTCGTTTACCTGTGAAGCCACCTTAGTCGTAATAGTTTCCCTTAGACGGACCGTAGACGGACATTCCCACCTCCTCTCCGCTCCCACTGTTATTCCTGTTTCTTATTTTAGCGGTACACTTGAAACGCGTCCACTGAAGGTGGATTAATTTCCTACGGACTCTAAAGCTATTTTGGGACCTCAGACTCGTTCATAATAAAGAAATAGGGTGGAGTGGTAAAGACGTTCCCACTTCGAAGACGTTCACACGACCATAGACGGATAGACGGACGGACAGAGCGAAACTATAAGGATAACAAGCTAGCTTTTACTCGCAACTTTGCCTGTGTTAGCTGCGTTAAGAAATACCCTATGTTCCTCCCTGTGACATAGTTACGAGTATGTTATATTTTGGTAACTTTGATTTGAGCGAACTCGGAAATTATTTCATAGGAACTACTTGTTCCAAAGTTGTAAAAAGCAGCCTTTCTTTGGTCCTTTTACAATCATTCAACTACCCTTACATATAAATATCCGTTACGATGTAAAGGAAGGACGATCAAACAAAATTATTTGCGTATTGGTAATATTTGGATGAATTTAAACCATTTAAACCATTTATTTGCCACAGACAAATTACACATACAAACACACACACACACACACATATAAAACTAATTCATACATTTACAACATTACTATAATTACACATTACAATGAGAAGGTTCTGTGGCAGGAGCTGTCTCAGTACCCGTTATGCTTTTCTGCAGAAAATCATAACACTGATTTTCAGCCAGCCCCTATTCTAGTCAGATTTTAACAACTTGCACGCAGCGCTACACAAATATAATTAACTTACAGATACTTATACACACAACACTAATTAATAATATATTTAGAGACATAATGAACAATATTAAACAAATAAGAAATTAAAATAACATAAGACTATTTCTACAGGAATGAATTGTGCTCGTGTAAATGAAAACTTTCTGTTGGTGTTCAGTTGAAAAATCTGTGCAATCAAACTCGCGATCTCTGAATCACAAATCCGGCGGTATAGTCAGTAAGCCACGGGCAGTCAATATCTTACTAAAGCTCCGGTGTTGGGCTGAGTTCCAGTTAAATAATAGAGTTTAAATCCGACACTGTAAGCTTTAAACAACTTAGTGAGGATTAAATTGTTTTTCCTGCTCCGCGCCAGTTCTTGCTAGGTTCGCGTGAATTCGGCTGAAATGCATCTTCGAACTTCCATTTACTTTAAAGCGTTTCTAATTGAGTTACTTTGTTTAATAGAATTTTAGTGATAGACAACAAATAAGCTGCTTTTCCCATTAGACCCTTTAAAAGTCTTTCTCTAAATCGTAGCGTTAAATTTCAATTTTCGAAACTCAAGACTGGCGAAAACATTTAAATATTTATAATACTTTTACCGTGGGGATACACTTGCCTTTGCTGTTCTTATCTACCTAGTTCAGAACAGCACAGAATTGAAGCCGGAAGGCTAGAATGTCATACAAAATGTATCGATCGAGACACACCTGTCTACTCCCACCGTCAAGCACGCCCGGTCAGCTAGCAACCGGACAGCATCTTCGGTAAGAACGTGCTGGCCGGTCAGAGGCGCGAATTCCATATGAATTCCATATTTATTTTTTTATTTGTCGTTCGGTCTTTTCTTTTTAATAATTGTCACAATATATATTATATAAAATAAAACGTGTTCAGCCAGGAAGTGGCCTCGTCGTCTGCAGTGTGGAGTTTCTCCAGTCCGCCGGGAATGGACCACTTTGGGCAGGTGTTTATGAGGTGATCCATGCTCTGCACTTCTCCGCAACAGCATGTGGAGTCCTTTGTGAAGCCCCACCTATGCATCAGCTCAGCGCAGCGCCCCTGTCCCGTTCTGAACCGATTGAGTGTAGACCATACCTTCCTTGGCGCATCAAATTCCATATGTCAGACAGAGATAGAGAGTACGTCTGCATTTGTGCAAATCAAGAAATCCCGGAAACCGGTAAGTGTGGTGCGATCAATCCGGATTATTTTCTGATCTAGGTCATTATTCTAGGTAAATCAGAACAGAATCGATAGGAGTGTCGGGGACCTTAGGGATGGAATGTCAAAAACTCTTGTTAGTGGCGCTCTACATTAAAATCATCTGCCGCTACAGAAGCTGCCTTCAATTGCCTAAGTTTATATGTTTTATGTGCTACTTTGTTTTGTTAAGTTATGTTTTGTATCCTTGTTTATTTTCTTTTCTGTGACAGTATAACATGCTATTGTACTGTGACAGTATTTGTTAACATTTAAAGAAATGTTTCCTGCGTTTTACTATTGTTACTTTTAACCGACTTCAAAAAAGGAGGAGGTTATCAATTCAATGGGTATGTTTTTTTTAATGTTTGTTATCTCAAAACTTTTGACTGGGTGAACCGATTTGGATGATGCTTTTTTTATTTGAAAGGTGGTGGTCCCATTTTAATTTGGTCCAGTTCTGACAACGGCATCCATGAGAAAACGATATAAATCTTAAATTTACTAGACTTTTATGGTAATTGAAGTCGGTTTCCAGTTCTTTTTGAACGCATTTACTTGTGTTTGTTTGTATGTCTTTCCCATCGTAAGGGACAGTCAGAACAGCTAGATTTTTCCATAGGGATAGTTGAAGGGCTGGAATAATACATAGGATATTTTATATCCTGATCGAGTTAGTATTTCTCGTGGGATACTTTCCTAAGTCCACGCTGGCGAAAGCTTATATTTTTATATGGCGTATTTTTATTTTAAAACTATATTTTATGACCCGAGTCAGATTACCGTTCAAGCTCTTCTTGCAAACTCCTTCAATGACATAAAACTCAACGCACTCGAAACTATCCGCTCGTAACAATTTTTTTTCCAGAAATTTGATAGCCTCTACGGGCAAATTTACCTATTCGAATGGCAACTGTCGTGATCAATGAAAAAATCGTGACTCAACATTTGAAAAGACACAGTTTCATTGGAATCAGAACATTAGTCTATGACGTCACGTATGCCAACACAGCGTTATGTGACTTGCTACGTGAGTGGAGACAGAAGCAGCAGTCCCAACGTGAAAGACAGAGATAAAAGACGAACGTCCCAGCCATACGAATGACGTTATAAAAGCGAGTTTTCGAATTTCGATTCCGAGTGTATCGAATCGAAATAGGTAATGGCGGAGGTAAGTATTTTAGTAAGATGAGGAATTCAGCTTTTTGGCATCGCAGCTACGAGTAGCTATTCCTTCTGAAAAAAGAAGGATCAGCAAAAGTAAATCGAAATAGATTTTTTTATTTTCATGTTAATGCTTCAATTTCTGTGTTCAAGTCATCAATAAGTCATGGTAGCTCAGTTGGGTAGAGAGTCAGTCCTTGAACAATCAAGGTCTGGGTTTGATCCTGGCTCGTACCCATGAATTCCATTTGTTTTTGGAATTTATGTGCGAATAAAAAATCATTACCATTAGCTTTTCAGTGAAGGAACATGAGAAGAAATTCAAAGGTGTGTGTGAAGTCTACCAATCCGCACTGGTCCCGCGTGGTGGACTATGTCCCATACACTCTCTGTAGGAGAGTAGGCCTGAAATATATAGGCTGTTGATGGTAAAGATATGCTATGTGAACTTCATAACTTGTATTTATTTTTTGCAGTTTGCAAGAAAAATTAAACTTTAAACAGCATATGTCTGGTGAATGCGGTAGTCCCAACGTCTACGGAGTATATTGTGCTCCATCATTTATTCACTTCCGATCTTTTTAGACTCATCATGAATCTTATCAGATCTTATCAGAAACTTATCATGAATCACCCAGGCCTTCTTGATTATGTAAGTTTTTTGTTACAAGGATTTTGATCAACGCTCCCATCCCAAAACACGAAAAACTCAAGTTATCTAAGTTATCGATATTTGACATATTGATATAGTTAGTAGATAAGTTGTTCAAGTTATCAGGTCGTATAGTTGAGACCCGAGAGCCCGACAGCTCAACTCCAATACCATTCAGCGTATAACTTTAGATTGCCTCCGATAGGGTCCTCACGTCATGAGAAATTATACGTCTTCTTTGTTAAAACGGTAAACAACTGCCTTTTTAGGGTTCCGTACCCCAAAAGGAACCCTTCCAGGATCTCTCTGTTGTCCGTCCGTCTGCCTGTCAAGACCCATTTTCTAAAAAAAACCGCAGAGGTATCAAGCTGAAATGTATATGATATTCTCAAATTGGCAGTCCCTTTGAGATGGCATTGGCATTAAAAAGATACAGCTGTTTAACGTTATCCCTCTCCTAATGCTTCCATACTAAATTTCTGTTGCCATAATCTTTTAAAATAGAATAGCTGGCTTTGATAAGTAATTACCTAAAAATAGGAGATGAAATTATAGTGTCGCGAAATAAATATCATTAATTTACAACTTCATAGTTAGCTACAATGGCAGTTACGCAGCTAATGGTTCATAGGTGTCGCCTTGAATAATAATAATAAAAAGTATTTAAAATGAAAATTGTGGTTCACTGTGAAGTTGTATGTTAATGATACTCATTTCGCGACATCACAATCTGATGTACTATTTTTAGATAGTTACTACACAAATCCAGCTAGTATATTTTAAAAGCAAACGAAATTTAGTATGAAACTATGATGTAAGTGGATCGCCTTAGGCCGCATTTTTCGATGAAGAAGGAATCAAAACTTATAGGGTACTTGATGCATTGACCTACACTCATGAAATTTGGCAACATCCCTCTGGTTTGTTTAGAATGTCGCAGGATGAATCACCTGATTATCTGAAAAGTAAGATGATTCCGTGCTTCAGAAGGCACGTTTACATTATTACCGGTTTATATCTACGACAGGTAGTAGCTACATGAGCCGTTTCAGAGGACTATTGCGGATCAACAACTCTGACACTAGGGTGTGTGAGGTCGGTCATTGACCTTACAATACACGATAAGATAAGAAGGGAGAGTTAACATTTGCAGCAACCCTACCTTAGAACTTGATAATTCGAGAGGAGCACTCCGCATCTGAGTTTCCAAACTATCACTAACTGTACGAGTAGTACCTCCGTTACAAGGTTCTAGTTTATATCGTTCATTTCCACTAGGGCGCTTCTGAGCTTATAAGCGAATATAATTATGAGTAGTCTATTTATAATTTTAACCGATTCAATGGCCCAATTGATACATGCTTCGAATTTTCGCATTCAAATTCGCATTTGGCTGGTAGTAGAGCATTAGCTATGTCCACCTGGCTAGCTAGTAGCTACCATGTTACCTAAATCTGTTTGTTGGCTTTTCGTCGTGAGACTTTCCATTGGGGATTTATCATAATCACTGTCTTACATTTGTGGTTACGCCTTCTTGCTCGCTGGCCACTTTTCATCTACATATACTTTCATTTTTTTTAAATAATGGCTTTAACCAGTTAGTATATAGCCAATGACGAGTAAAATTAGGTGAACAAATTTTGAGGTTATAAACTATGCCGAAGCCATTTCTTCTTTCTCAATAAAATGTGTAATGTGTACATTTTATCGCTTGTATTGGATTCTTGGCGAGAATTTCAAAGGACAGTCTTGGTTTCAACATTATTCGAAAGAACCCATATGCCGAATGTACTCGACATGATAAACTCTTCGGATCGCGTCGAAACCCTCGCAATTTTGCGTAATTGATACTATAACACCGTTCATGACACTTTTTGCACTATATCACACCATTATAACAAAAAAAACACATAACATTATTGCAATGAACGATCATTTTTCAAGTTCGCGCCAAGAATCCCTTTCATTTGTTTTTAGAATAAGTTTTGATTTGCCTTTGTTTTATTTTTCCCTTTCTTCTTGTAAAATTATTATCTGTCATTGTTTTTCTATGTAAATGATGACAAAATTTGATGGATATGTTATCTATGACAATTAGTTTATCTTATCTAATTAATTTAGATATCGTTAATGTGAGATGGTTCAAAAGTGAATACATATTTTTGTCTCGAGTTTACAATGGCCGAAACGTGGTCCTTTACTGTGGGCCAAATAAACAAGCTCAAGGTCAGTCTGCGTGATAAAATCCAGAATGAGGAAATCCGTAGACTAACGAAGGTCACCGACATAGCTCGACGAGTCAGTGAGCTGAAGTGGCAATGGGCAGGCCACATCGCGTAAAAAACTGATAATCGGCGGGGAGTAAAGGTTCTCGAGTGGCGACCACGTACCGGGAAACGTCTACCAGGCCGTCCCCCTACTAGGGGGGACCGACGACCGTTAGAGTCGATGGGAGTCGCTGGATGCAGGTGGCTCGGGACCGGTCGATGTGGCGTGCCATGAAGGAGGCCTATGTCCAGCAGTGGACGTTTTCTGGCTAATGAAGAATGGTGATGATGTACGTACAATGTGGACCATGTGCCGGGGACGTGGTGGTCAACTGGTTGACGAAATATAAAGTATCTCACATGTGTTGGAAACTGGTAGCCATATAATATGAGCTGCGACTGACAAGACACGACTTATCTTGATATGAACATCATCATGACTCAGCCAATATGAAGTGTAACACTTATCTTATAAGAGTTCCGTAAAGCAATAATATGATCGCCCTTCATATTATTATATTTTATTAATATCAAAAGACGCAGATTTCTTCCAAAAGAAAGAAAGAAAAACACGATTGACTCTAATGGTCAGTGCCAAAATTTTTTTTTTTAAAAAAACTTCAACTGCCCTAGAAGTCTATTTTTATTAAGGCAATGCTTGTAAGTCAGCTGTCTAATCTAAATCTGTCTAACATTCCCTATCTCAAAAAGTACTGAACCGATTTCGATGAAACTTGCAGTCTTCCCTAAGACGAACAACACCTAGTTCAACAAGTTGTACAACTTGGGAAGGTCTGGAAATATTACATACATACAGTTCGAGTTGATAACCTCCTTTTTTAAAGTCGGTTAAAAATAAAACAGGAAGCTAATACATTTAGCAATTTCTAAGTAATAAGTTGTAATTTAGCTGTTCTGAATCGTGAATTTACCAGATTGTTGAGATAGAATGCCAAAATGGAAAACGATTAAGGAAGAAAAGAAATGAAATGAAAAAATGAAAGATGAAATATTGGCTATTTTTGATTAATGACTGATGAAAAAGACAATAATGTATTAAATCATAAACCGCTAAAAATGTAATGAAAAAGATACTGTATAAAAAGTACTTATATAAAGTACTATAATCAAATATGAACTTAGACGAAATGCTATCGAAGTGTCATTTTAAAACTATCAAAAGAAGTACAAGTAATATGGTACTTAGATGTATGCAGAACCCCACACTATTTTAATGTTGAGTAGACATTGGAACAGACGATCGTTATCAACAAACGTAAACAGTCACTGCGAGTATAAAACATAAACACGCATTAGATTAAATTAAATAGCCGCACCGATAGCAAGCGCGGAGGTTCAAAACTCAAAATGTACTTCAAATCAATTTTACTATTTATTATAAGTGTTACCTATCACAGTGAAGCAGCAAGGATACTTGCAGTGTTTCCGACGCCCTCTATAAGTCATCAAGTGGTATTCCGACCTCTGACACAAGAACTTGCAAAACGAGGACATGAAGTAGTTGTTATTACAACAGACACAGCATTCCCTAAAGGAGAAACTCCTGCCAATTTAACAGAAATAGACATACACGATATTTCCTATGAACTGTTTCAAAGTAAATTTTTGGCTGTGGAAAAAGGAGTGCAAAGTAGCTTGTTTAGACAGATGGAGACTGGGATTCGTACTATAACGGAAGTGGTGGGATATCAGCTTCAATCGAGCCAGGTACAAGAAATTATCAATGATAAGAAACAACGTTTTGATTTGTTGTTACTTGAAGCTTGTGTGAGACCGGCGTTAGTGTTTTCGCACATCTTCAAAGCTCCCGTCATTCAAGTCAGCTCGTTTGGACCTATTATCGGAAACTACGAAACTATGGGTGCACCAACACATCCTATTCTTTATCCTTCGAATTTGCGACAAAAACTGAATGACCTTACACTATGGGATAAAATAAATGAAATGTATACACATTACTCATTCGTCAAACTCCTAAACGACATGGAGGAAAGTGAAACTCAAATGCTGAGGAAAATCGTTGGACCAGACGTGCCTGATGTAAATAAATTAAGAAATAATGTTCACATGATGTTTATTAACTACAATCCCATATTAGAAGGAAATGTTCCAGTACCACCCGGCGTTATACATATGGGAGGAATACATGTCAAGACACAACGAGAATTACCAGCGGTATGTTAAGAACTGCATTGTTTGTATTCTAGTAATTTGAAGTGATTAAGAGTCATGTCTGTGACCACGGTCAAGGTCCCAGGGAGTCATTGGATGCAAGCGGCTCGGGGCTATTCACGGTGGCATACGATGTTCATCCGTGGACGTTTTACAACTAATAACAACAAGAAATTGTCCAAAAGAGTTGTTTCAACTTGAAACTTTAAATCCTATCAGTCTCAAACCTGCAATTTTTAATTTATATTAAAATCTAATGTTTTCTGATTACCAAGAATGCTTATAAAACTATTTAAACAATCAATATAAATTACATCAGTAATCGATTTAAATATTAATACGTATGTTGAAATATATGTTTAAATATTAATACAATATATCGAACATATATTGTAAATAATTTTGTAGCAGGTTGGTACTACATAGTAATGCTTGAATTATTATAGGAAACAGTGTCTTGAATCATGATAACAGTAACTATATTTTAAATCTAAAGGAAAAATATAGTGTAATCTCAAATGAGTTTAATTGTGTCTTTTGACTCGCAATACACATATTTAAATATTGTTTAGAAAATTTCGCGACCAGTGCTAGCAGCGCTCTTATATAGTGTTAGTAGTCCCCTTGTCGATTTGTGTATGTTATCAGGTAAATTAATTTAAAATTCTTTTCCCGTAGATGTTTCTCTGATTTTACTCAAAATCCATTTCCGTGCAGAGTGTCTGACTATGGAACTCTATCCCCGGCTGGATACAGCCACCTTCATTGTACCTTTTATGTTCTGTTCTGTTTTTGTGTGTGTGTAATAATGTTTCTTTGATTTGATGTTTCCTACCTTGATCAGTACATTATACTTCTATGCCTTAGACATATGATATTTATCTCTTTCAACTTTATCACTTAAAACCAACGATATGGGTCATAATAAAGGAATTTGAACAATTATTTTGTTTCAGGACCTCAAAGCTTATTTGGATTCTTCAAAACATGGCGTCATTTATTTAAGTTTTGGAACTAACACTGTCACCTCTTCACTGCCAGCTGATAAGATTCAAGAATTTGTTAAAGTGTTTTCTCAGTTACCTTATGATGTTCTGTGGAAGTGGGAAAAAGATGAATTGCCTGGTAGAACGAGTAATATTAGAATAGGCAAATGGTTTCCGCAGTCAGATCTTTTGCGTGAGTATATTAATAATGAATTTTTAGATGTATGATTAGACGGCCTATCAATTAACAAAGTGTGTACGATAGTAAAAATGTTAGCGATTTTTTGGCGAAAAACTTTGTCATGTTTAAGAATGCCTACTTACCAAATTTAAGTTTTGTTTTCCACTTAAGAAGGTTTAGGCGCTTATTCAGTTAAATACATTGAAATGACTTGTTCAGGTAAGCGATCCTTGTACAAGGGCACGCTCTTGTTGAAATTTGATACAAAAATCCTCAATAAACATACCATTAATGACATACATTTTTTTAATGTTAGAACGTTGACATACGTATTCTTCTAAATAACATAAAGCTTATATTGAAAACATGAGTGTAATTTGTTGATAATATTGTTGAATAAATTCTACTGATTGATTATATTGAAATATTAAAACCTACTAAGTATATACCTCGATTTCAGGGCACCCAAAAGTCAAACTGTTTATAACACAAGGAGGTCTACAGTCCACAGATGAAGCTATAGAAGCTGGAGTCCCACTTGTTGGTATACCTATGCTGGCAGACCAGTGGTATAATGTAGAGAAGTATGTATCTCATAAAATTGGCGTCAGAGTAGATTTTGAAACACTAACTGAAGATGTTTTTAAGAATGCAATCAAGAATGTTATCGAAGAGAAAAGGTAAGTAAGGCACTGATATCAAACTAATTAAAATCAAAAATAGCGCCATCTGTTAGAATTTCTAATAATTACGTCACGAATGAACGTGCGATGCCTGAGATTACTGCCGAGACCGTTGACATTGAACGTAATCGGTGTGCGATTGATTGACACTTTGGCGCTAATTGGTCACTTAGGACCAATAAGTTGGTGCCATCGTGAGTGTTATATTATTTCAAAGTGTTTTTTGTGTGTGATGCGTTTGCACTTGGCCTTCATTTCACCTGATGGTAAGTAATGATAGGGGAAGGGTCCACTTAAGAGTTTTTATCCAGAAGCCTCAATCTGATGAGGCTCTGGCTGTGCTACCTTTCGTACCAGAATACAATAGTGTCTCACTGCTGTTTGGCAGCAACATGGTGGTAGCTAGTTCGGCAGACATAAAATGCCTACCACCAACAAAACCGGTTAAATAAAATTGTGTTATATTTATGTTACAGCTATCGGCAAAACATCGTGAAACTTCGCACTTTGATGAGGGATCAGCCACAACCTCCACTAGAGCGCGCCGTCTGGTGGACGGAGTATGTACTACGTCACGGCGGCGCGACTCATCTGCGCTCTCCCGCCGCGAACATGAGCTGGAGGGATTATTTAGAACTAGACTTAATTTTAATACTAACTGCTTCGGCGTTAGCAGTAATGTTACTGATGTCATATATTGCTTATCGATTTGTTAAGTATTTATGCAAGAATTTCGTTACTACTAGTATTAAACTTAAATTGAATTAATATTTTCTTATATATCCCGTTATCCCGTTTCGTAATCGAGAGTTCTATTGCCAGTGGGGTAAGCTCGGTAACTCGGTTTGGTTGGTGGTACGGCATAGGGGGTAGGTCCCATCTTGTTACCTAATTTAGCCGCTAAACAACAGTTTTTTAAGTTTTAAAAAGATAGTAGAAAGGTAAAGCCAGCTACAGGAAACGTCCACTGCTGGACATAGGCCTCCTCCATGGTACGCCACATTGACCCAGCTACTTGTATCCAGCGACTCCCCGTAACCTTAAATAGGTCATTGGTCCATTTAGTAGGGGGACGGCCCGGTATATGTTTCTCGGTAAGTGGTCGCCACTCGATAACTTTACTCGCCATCGGTTATCCGTTCTTCGAGCGATGTGGCCTGCCCAATTCTATTTCACTTCACTGACTCGTCGAGCTATGTCGATGACCCCTCTTCGTCTACGGATTTCCTCATTCCAGATTTTATCACGTAGAGAAATTCCCAGCATAGCTCGTTCCATTGCTCGCTAAGTGACTTTGAGCTTGTTTATTCGGCCTGTCCACACCTGCCCGCTGCCACTTCATCTCACTGACTCGTCGAGCTATGTCCGTGACCTTAGTTCGTCTCCTTCTCCCGGTTTTTGTCAATTAGAGAAATTCCAAGAGAGAAATTCGCGTACATATACCGTCCGCCTTCTATTCTAAGCCATTTCTATACACTCGTACCTACCCAGTTATGCATAGATAATATTTAATACGCGACACCCTTTCGGATACAATATCTGAGGGGTGTTTACCTAAATCTTAAGTCCCTTTCAAGTTGTTTGAGTTCGGGATAATTTCGCGTCTTTCACAGCCTTTGAATACCTTTATCCTTGGAATTTAACTATGTAAGTATAAGTACGCGCGGATGGAATTTCTCGTATCATAAGATGAAATATATTCCAGATATCAATTCCAGTTATGATGTCTTCAAGGTCTTTGGGAGGAGGCTTCTTCAAGGCGAACGTGACTTTATTCGTAAATCGTACATTAAGTGTCTGTTATTTACTTTCATTTGCTAATTGCTTTCTGATAATATAATTCTTCTCGATTTTATCTTACACTAGTATTTTGCCCTTGACGTCGCTTGCGTGGACTTCGGATGCGATTACATACAAGAACATAACTGTGCTAAAAGCACTGATGTTTGGCCTTAGACTTAGGTAACCAGACGGACATATAAAATGCATTACCACTAATCAAATCGAGTACCGACAGATACCCCCTCTGAGAATCAAAACCGGGACCTCTGGATTGCGAGTACAAATATATTGTCGAGCTCACATTAGGACAATCCTGTCCATCCCTTCCCATCACTCCGATTTCTATTCCTACTCATTCACGGTTCATGCAGCCAGATTGTGGAACTCGTTGCCTCACACTGTACGCGACAGCAAAACTGTTTCCGCCTTTAAGAAAAACGTCAAGGAACATTTTCTATCACTATAAGTTAATATATAATTATAGTATGTAAAGTATGTATGTATTATTATTGATATATATTAGTTTGTTTTTGTATATCGTATTTATGTAATCGTCTATTATATTTATTATATCGTACACGCCTAACTGCCCTCCTTTCTTTAATATTTCTCCTTGACCTAGGACTGCTGGAAGAAATTTCTTTTAGAAATAAGCTGTTCCTTTTGTATATATTTTTTCTGTTTCTTGTGTTATGTAATGTTTCCGTGTACAATAAACTGTTTAAATAAATAAAATAAATAAAATATTGCCACAAGGCCAGGAATAGTGAAGGTATTGTAAGAAGACACGCATGTCTAAAATCCAGATATTTTTGGTACAATTTCTACAAATAGAGTACCTATAAAATGGCTACTCCACTCATATCATCTCCATTCTAGACATAAGAAAGTGTTTATTGGATTTACTGATCCTATATTGTATTTGTATGGACAAATAGTCCCTTTATATGTTTACCTCAATGGCACAAAGATGCTTATCGAAGGAATATAGGTTGATCTATGCTTCTGTTGAATTAGGCTTCAAGTGTTACTAATCCGATAGGAGGGTGAGAGTTTTAGCAAGCGTTGTATGTATGTTCAAGTTATGTATTGTGCTTTAATGTGGTACCGACTGGTCTTATCCCTACTTATATAATATATAATTTAATTATAATAATATAATATATTATAATATAATTATAATATTTTTAATATTATAAATGCGAAAGTAACTCTGTCTGTCTGTTACGCTTTCCCACTTAAACCTCTCAATCGATTTTGATGAAATTTGGCACAGACAATCTTTAGACCCTGAGAAAGGACATAGGCTACTTTTTATTGCGAAAAAAGGGTTTTAAGGGTTTGTTATGACGTAGTTCTCACGGGATAAAACCTAAAGTCCACGCGGGCGAAGCCGCGGGCAGAAGCTAGTACTAAATAAACATGATATTTTGACAGAGTTATCATGAGAAGCGTCGGTGGCGCAATGGATAATAATTGGGTTCCGGGTTCGAATACAGACGTGTACCTATGAGTTGTTTTTCAATTCAAGTACATTATCCGATGATTAACGGTGAAGGAAAACATCGTGAGGAAACCTGCATGTCTTGAACATGTGAAGTCCGCTAATCCGCACTGGTCCCGCGTGGTGGACTATGGCCCATACACTCTCTGTAGGAGAGTAGACCTGAGTCCCTGCAGTGGGGACGTATGTAGGCTGATGATGCTCATACCCGCGACGTCGCGTCGCTGGCGTGGATTTATGCAATAAATAAAATCTAATGGGAGCCACTGAATGGCTCACGGTATACGGAGCATATATCCTTGTCCATGGCATAGGATACTCTTATTCTAAACTAGCTTCTGCCCGCGGCTTCGCCCGCGTGGCCTTTAGGATTTATCTCATTGGATAAATCAACTACATAACAAATATGAAACTGACGTAACGCTTTCGGGCAACGAATAATTATTTGGAGATTATTCATACTACAATTATAAAATCGATATTAAAATATGGGGGTAAGAAGGTGCAAGATTCACACACAAAATTTGGTCTAGCCGTTTCGTAGAAGTGCGACCACAAAAACCGTGTCATTTTTATATATTAGATTGTTTCATTATGTGTGAAACTACGTCACTCTTAATTTTTATTAGTAAGGCTAACTACCCATTTTCATGCTGCTGACTTCGGAAAACACAGAGTTCCCATACAAACTTTCAACCCCTATTAACCCCCATTAAAAATATGCGGAAACACGTATTTATCTATTTCTAACCACTTAACAATTTTCTTGTTATTATCTTCAAAAATGAGGAACTGAAATTTTAATTTGCATCCCTGATTACACCCTTTAGAGGTTGATTTTTCTAAAACACTAAAAACGTCACCCTTAACTGTAGTTCATGACAATGAGTATGAGTTTTCATGCTGATGACTACAAACACATCAGAGTTATCATTCACACATTCACACGGCGGAACACGTATTTCTTTGTTTCAAATCTAGCCACTTACTAAGTATCAATTTTCATGATATTGACTTCAAATACAAAAGAGTTCCCATACAAACTTTCATCCCCCTTTCATTCCCATTAAAAATTCGTGAAACACGTATTTCTTTATTTCTAATCTAACCACTTACCAAATTTCATTGCATTATCTTCAAAAATGAAGAAATTAAATTGAAACTTGCATCCATGATTTCACCCTCTGGAAATCACTATTAATTTTAGTTCATAATGCTGATTATCAATTTTCATGATATTGACTTCAAAAACAACAGAGTTCCCATACTAACTTTCATCCACCTTTTCACCCTATTAGAAATCCGTGACACTTGTACTTCTTTGTTTCTAATCTAAACACTTATCAATTTTCATGGCGTTATCTTCAAAAATGACGAACTTAAATTTTATTTAGCAATTCTAATTTTGCCCTGTTTAATTTAAAACACGTTATCCTTACTTTTAATTCATAAGACTGAGTATCACTTTTTATGTTATGGGGTACAAAAACAACAGAGTGCACATACAAACTTTCATCCCCCTTTTCACCCCTTTTGAGGATAAATATCCAAAAACTGTGAAACACTACACCGAACAACTACGTACAAATTTTCATGGATTTATCTTCACAAATGACGGACTTTCGTACAAACTTACATCCCTTATTTTACCCTGTTAGGGGTGGAATTTTGAGAAATACTTTCTTAGCGGATACTTTCACTTTACAAAGAACACAGCCTCCAAATTTAATGTCTATAGGACCAGTCGTTTAGGCTGTGCGTCGATATATAAGTCAGTCAGTTAGTCAGGGCTTTGAATTTTATATAGATTGAAATCCAATGTGTACCTAAAAAATAATAATTACATATCATGTACACCATATAATACATCATCATCAACAGCCTATATACGTCCCCACTGCTGGGGCTCAGGCCTACTCTCCTACACAGAGTGTATGGTTCATAGTCCACCACGCGGGACCAGTGCGGATCGGCGGACTTCACATGCCTGTTCAAGACATGCAGGTTTCCTCACGATGTTTTCCTTCACCGTTAAGCAATCGGATAATGTACTTGAATACCTATTGTTTAAAAAACTATCTGCCTCCGTGTCTTAAAAATGGCAACACGTTTGTACTAACAACCCTGAGGTTCCATATTTTGATTGATTTTTTGTTTTTGTACATACAGTTTTGACCATAAGTCCCAATACCTATCGGTGCTTGGTTTGGATGGTGGTAAGGCATTTTCTCGAGACCTGTCGATGTGACACGAAAGAGGCCACGAAAGAGGCCTATGTCCAGCTGTGGACGTTTCCTGTCTAATGATGATGATGATGATGAAGGCATTTTCTATGCCCACCTGACTTTTATTATATTTAGTCTGTTATGTGAATATTGTTTGAAATGTATTGTTTTGTCTATAACAGTTTGTTTTGTCTATTAAAATATTCAGTTTTTCGTTAAAATTACCTCCATGTTACCTAAGTCTTCCACCAACCAGAATTGTTAATAGCATTGTTGTGTTCCGGTATGAAAGGTAGCAGAGCCAGTGCCTGTATTAGTTTGAGGCTCCTGGGTAAGCAAGATTTCTATCCAACGGCCTTGCGTGCGTGCGTACAGCTAAGCAGTGGAATTCCCTGCCGGCTGTGTTTTCCAAGCGATACAACCTAGATAACTTTAAGGCCAGAGTGAATAGACTATTTCTATGCAACCGTGAACGATCCTAGACCACATCGTCGCTTAACATCAGGAGAGACAATCATGTTAGATGAAGGTCAAATACAAACCCATACAAAAAACAACTATTTCCGAACTTTTATACAAACTTATATCGCTAATTTTACCTCACATTCCGTTAGGTCTTAGTTGTATAAGCCTTTTAAGAAGATGGGTAGCAGAATCTAGCTATGTAACTACAACATCTTACTGCGATCACCAATCCGCCTACCAACAGTGGTGCTTGTTGCAAATCCAATCATATAAAGTTTAATGTGGCGTTATATGGGGAGAGGGGCACATGTCCAACAGTGGACTCATGCAGCCAACCAGGTTGTGGAGGGATGGCCCGATACACGTTACACGGCAATTGCAAACTTTAACACAAACTTGCATCACATATTCTTTTTGCGGAACTATCATAAAAGGAACATAATGTCAAAATCTCATAACCCTACATGGTTTCGTCTCTCAGTCACTTCTAACGCTGAGGTAATGTTTCAAAAACACTTTTAAACATTAACCACTGAAGCACCTTATTTTGTATTTGCTATTTGAAATTAGTCAGGCATTGTAGCAATTCTGGACAGAACCCACTAAATTGGTTTTTGTATTCTATTATACTACCTATATTACCCTCAAACAATTTTTGGCAAACCTTTTCAATGTACAGATAGACGCGTCGATTCTCCATATAGAGGTAAGTCGATTCTACAGGTTTTTTGAAGATATCTTTTTATTGCGTGAACCGATTTTGATGAAATAAAGCTTAGATGTTGCCTTGACCTACGCCTAATTTAATTGTGAAAACCGCATCAAATTTGGTTTTGTAATTTCGGAGATTAGCCGGTTCAGACAAACAGACAGACAGACAAAATGTTTAAAAATGGTCCTATTGTGTTCTGTTACACTTCTTATGTCACCCTCAATCAGTTTTGGGCAAAAAATTCAATGTACAGACACGTCGATTCTACAGATTTATTATAGTATAGAAGATAGATAGATAGATAGAAGAAGATAGATAGATAGAAGAATAGAAGATTTCATCATGATTGGTTTAACAGTTAAGGCGGTTCCCTGAGCCAGACACCCCGAGTGCCCACACTATAAAAAGAAATTTGAAGATTTGTAGACGTGGAAAATATACGAGTATAAATGAATTTTGATGAAATCAGACATGTATGTGAGAGTTTGATGTCCAGCTGTGGACTTAACCAACTGAATAAGCTTATAAATGTCAAATTGCTGTACAATACTCTCTGGTACAGCAAGCAATCTCTGTAGCATTGTGGAAAGTGGAATTAGTAGATTCATGAATTTTATTAACAACTCGGGAGTGAAGTTAAATCGAGTTTTCATGTCTTCTTATTACTTGTCCGGAAGCGGGCGGTCGTGGACCGGCGACGGCTATTCTCGCAGCTGTAGAAATTCACCGCATTGGACTTTTTAAATAAATTACGAAAAAAAATATTCTATCTTTTGAAAAACTCTGCGTCAGAACACACGAGTACTGTGATAGTTTTTTTAAGATTCGAATATACGAAGGAATAGACGATGAGAAAACAGAACCCGTATAAAATCTGTGTGGTGCTATTAACTTGTTTCAACTGAAATAATTTGTCAATTTCATATTTCGCAATAATTGTATAGCTTCTATTTCATTATTACTCTGCTACTTGGTTATATTTCAAATTTGTTACATTAAAAAATTCAAAATTGTTTTATGGCATTTCACAAAGTTGTTTACAGAAACAAGGTTGAGACCTTCTTGTAAGTATAAAAATACCTGTAACAGAGGGTCCCACTCTTCCATAACAAAAATAAATTTATATTTAAGGAAATATTTGCTTAGGCTAACATGCTAATACATATTTTAAATTATAACAATAATTGATAAAATATTTTCATTCTTATTAGAAATGGACTGAAAAACGGGATCGAAATTTCAACTTGTAGTTACTAGGTCAAATGAGATATCATATGAAAGGTCTTTACCTAGTCGAACATTCTCAAATATGTTTTTTCATTTTATTTGCACCATAGTTCTTCTTGACTTATCCATTCCATCAACTTGTAATCACTAGGTCAAATGGATTATCGTTTAAAAGATCTTTACCTTCCTCCCTACCTTAAGAGGGAACAGCAGATAAAAAATTTCATATGAAATTAAGGGTTTGGGATATAGCTGTTTTCTCAACGAAACGTTAGCCAAATTCAATCATTTTGATCTTATTCTCTTTATCAAAGAATAATCTAGGCCCGTTGGTTTTGCTTTTTTCAATATTTTGTCTACAATTAGAATTATGGGCATCTCAAAACTCAAAATTTCAGAAAAAATTTCTTTCAACTTATGGTACTCATTATTTAGAGTAAACGTAACATTTTCAGAAAAAGCAAAACCAACGGGCCTAGATTATTCTTTGATAAAGAGAATAAGATCAAAATGATTGAATTTGGCTAACGTTTCGTTGAGAAAACAGCTATATCCCAAACCCTTAATTTCACGGCAAAACTAGGCAAATACCAAAAAAAGCTTCAACTGTCCTTCTCGCACAGTTCGGTTCGGGAGGCAGGGTACACTATATCACAACTATATACTGTGTATTATATGTATAAAAATAAAGTAAGCATGCATTAGTGATGTCAATAAGCTTTATCGATTTTTTCGACTAATAGTGGTGGGAAAAATATATCGATAGATACCCTTTCTCGAGCTATAATGGTTTTACCTGTTAGTTTTAATGTTTAGATTGATCTAAATAAACAAATATAAAGACAAATAATTCTAAGGAAATTTATTTTATCTCTAGAACAGAACATTTTCCCTGAAATTCTTAGTTGTTGTTACGTTTTGTTACGTGTAAATAATTAAATATGATTTATGAATAAGTGACTTATGTTTCAAATATTTTTTTAATGTTAAAGTTCGAGTCGGACTCGCATACAAAGGGTTCCGTACCACTGTAAAATATCTAAACAGAAAAAAAACACAGAAAAAACATAACATTTATTGCATGGACATCCGTTTATTTATAACTTTTTTAAAAGCTTTTTTATATTATTTTTTGTTATTTATTATTATTGAAAGTCTTGAGAGAGAACGAGAAGTTATATGGACATCGCATGTACAAATCGCTACGGAGACTATATGACCCGACACAGATATCCCGGAGATCAGCCAGCAAGAGCTTGAAATGGCTCTCCAACAACTCAAAAACCGGTCAAGAGCAAGTCGGACTCGTGCACCGAGGATTCCGTACAGAATATGAATTAATGACATACTGAAAATCATAAATAATAGGTACGGTAATATGCACCCAACAATGCTCTACCGAAAATGAAATTCTAAGCTAAATTACATATTACGAAGTTAAGTTTGTAAACATTAAAAAATCAATTTTACTGTGCTACAATTAAAAAATTCAGATTTATTCCTATGGTTGTGCTGTAAAACCTTTCTTCTTGCCAAATTTCAAGATATTAGGTCAACGGGAAATACCCTATAGGTTTTGGTTCCATTGCATTTCGTACGGAAATGGTCTAAAATACAGCTATATCTTTTTATTGTGTTGACCTATAAGTTTCATTATTTCACAGATGTAAAGGACAGCAGACTTGAGTATTCGATATCAATTTCAACTTGATATCTGTACGCGTTACTGAGCAAAAGGATCTTGACAGACAGACGGATAACAAAGTGATCCTATACGGGTTCCTTTTTTCCCTTCTGAGGTACGGAACCCTAAAAATAACGGAGTTACAACAGTGCTATTGAAAATGGTTGTAACACGGTACTTTAGTCCTTCGGAAGCTGTTTCAACCGTTTTACCACGCAAGAGGCATGTAACAGAAGCGTGGTGGTGCTATTCATTAAGAAAGTCGACAAAGCCTTACTGAAGAACTACCGACCGATATCTCTTCTGAGCCGCATTTATAATGTGTTATATAGAAATAACAGGTGCTAAGAAAATATTCTCTCTCGAACTGACATTTTCCTCGGTATTCTTGGATCTATCAGCTCTGGTAATATACATTGAAAATAAAATGATTTTAATTTAGGCTGCATTTTTAGTGTCCAAAACTGGTCGTCTCTTTCTATTTTTTCGTACATCAGCCCTTTCGGTGTCCAAACCACAAAATAACAATATTGCCTGCCAGTCACGTGAAGTTGTGAAGGTTTGTAGAATGGAATCCATGAGAAAACGATATACATCCTTAATAAAAGTAGACTTATACGACAGTTAAAGTTGGTTTCTAGTTCTTTTTGAACGCTTTAACTTGTTAGTCCTTAGACTCTAGCACTCTATGTACTAAAACACCTCTAGGTCACCTAAAGTATTGTTGGAAGACGAACGTTCGGATATGGCGAAACTAAAAGGTTTTCTTGTTGACTGTAGACCCCTAAAATGGCAAAGTCATAATTTATGTTGTATTTATATGTGATAGGTACTTACTAGTCAATTATATCAAATACAACCACAGTGTGTCGAGACTAATCCAATATGCGAACAATAATTTCTCAAAACGTGAAAAAAGGGTTGACGCACGCTCACGTCAAGTTTATTATAATTTTGAAAAATACACTCTAGCCAAGCGTAGAGCGATGACTGACGAGGCGAGGGGTAGCGACTATGCGCAGCGCGGGGGAGGGAGGCCGCGTTGGGAGTGAATGCAGCGTTATTTGTGTGAGTGAAAGCATGTGAAAGGCTGTATGTGTGCGTACCGAATCGCGACAGCAATAAAATATTGAAATACCTACTATTCTACAGAGACTTTGCTTCATATCCCTCTTAAGATCTTGGCTTATACATTCCATACCGATGTAAGGCTTTCAACTGCAAAGGTAATGTTTAACTTATTTTCAACTGACTACCTATTACGGTTCGTGAGATACACTCGCTGACAGACATACAAGGTATTTTGGATATTTTTATATAATTATGTACAACTAGCTTCCGCCCGCGACTTTGTCCGCGTGTACTTCAGGATTTATTCTACTTGTTCGATAGGCACAGATGGCATCTATCTCCATTTCCAGCATAAGGTACAAAATAGTGTTTATTCTGTTACGTAGGCGTACGTAGTTTAAAGAAACAAAAGAAATTTCAAGATCTGACGTAGTACATTCAAATAGTCTTCACGAATTACATATTCTATGGTCGGTTGCTAGGCAACGCGTTTTTGTTATGCCCAAATTGCCCATGTAATCCCACTAATATTATAAGTGTGATTTTGTACAATTTACACAATACGGCTTTATAAATTATAGCCTATATGTTATTCTGATGTATAAGCTATATTATTGTAAAGTTTCATTCAAATCCATATAAGCAGCAAGCATATAAACTAGGCCGAACCGATGCTAGTTTCTTCCAATGACGTTTTAACGTTGACAAAGTTGAATCTTGACAAAGAACAAAAACATTTATTAATAGAAAACAGTCGACGAAATTTCGAATGCACGAGTTTGATAGTCGACCCCAACTGGTGTTTAGGTTGAAGCAGTTTTCCTGTTCTTTCAGAAATTTTTGTTGTTTTTGTTTACAAAAATTTTTAGGGGCAGTTTTTTTAACTCTGAAAGGAAATGAGGAAGCGTTTAGATTTAATAAACAGGGTTAAAATAAGTTATTTAAATATTACATTACGAAAGTATTCGATGGAGAGATTCCTCTTGGTATTTTATGATTTCTGTACTTTTTGATATAGAATTGAGATTATTTGTAGATTCCTTAAGATTTGTGGACATGCCAAAGATCAAAGAAATAATGTTTTTGTTTTGTTCATATTAATAATAATAAGGCTCCATTACTTCTAAGCTTCTTAAAAAGGTTAATCCGGGAAATTCAAAGGGTATACACAAAAGCCTTCATTATCTTACTGATATCAGCAAAATCTTTTTTTATGTATGATGGGGTTTGCACTTGGCCTTCATCTCACCTGGTAAGCGTGCGCACCCAGAAGCCTCAACTTAAAGAGGCGCTGGCACTGCTACCTTTCATACCGGAGCACAACAGTGCTATTAGCACTGCCATGCAAATATGATATACTGTAGTGGGTTATATTATCATCATCAACAGCCGTGTACGTCCATACTGCAGGGGCTCAGGCCTACTCTCCTACAGAGAGTGTATGGGCCATAGTCCACCACGCGGGACCAGTGCGGATTAGCGGACTTCACATGTTCAAGACATGCAGGTTTCCTCACGATGTTTTCCTTCACCGTTAAGCAATCGGATAATGTAATTGAATTGAAAAACAACTCATAGGTACACGCGGCTGGATTCGAACCCAGAACCCTCAGATTGAGAGTCGCGCGCCTTATCCATTGCGCCACCGACGCTTCTATTATAGTACAGGGAAAATCAAAACCACAAAGCGGTTGTTCTCTTCAAATACATACACACAACAAACGCTAGTCCTGTGTGTATATGCGAGCATATATATAACTACCAACATATCTTGAAAGTCTCGTCTTCACTAAATATTTGATTTGCTCGAGATGAGATTTAACTCCACCGCTCGAATTATGAATATCATCGAGCGAGCTCGGGTATACTCGGGAAGGCTCGGCAGAACTCGGGTTAGGATAGGTTTACATTTATTTTACGTGGGGTCCACGTAAAATAAATGCCTTGCCATTTAAATACCCATGTCTCGACATGTCGCCAGTCGAGTTCAAAAACTTCTGATACAACCATTTCAACATTGAACATCTATTCGAGTGGGGCTCATTCGATTTGACATAGATTAGAGGAGTGGATACTAAATTCCATTTTTTTTAAGTATTGGGTATTTGACTAAAAAACTATTTTTGTCTCATTCGATAGTCCATGTAAAAAGATAAATAGCTCTATCAATTTTTTTCCCATACAACTAACACTTTTTTTTGCACAACCCGCCGAAAAGTGATTCTAGTGACGCGGTGCTAAAACGCTCCATATAAATCGGGCGTGTTTTGTGACGTCACATTACTATATTGGAGCGTTACATGTATGAAGCTTGTTAGATATTTTGAGTTATCTAGTAAAATAATGTTTTTATGTGTTATACACCCCTATATAAAAATGTTCAAAATGCAATGAGAAAACTAAATCTAATAAGCATTTTATCATTGGAGGAACTATAATTTTTGCAATTTTTGAGACTTTAAATTCTTTCCAAATCCAAATAAAAAACGAAATATTGGGAGGCTTTCTTTGTATGTCCGTTACGGTGTAAAATAAAATTCAACCCCAATCTAAGTTGGTGTCAAGTACCCAATTCTCCTTACATATTGTGTCACTAGCCTTACTTTCGAAGTCAAAGCGAACGACATATATATCGTTCGTCGCTTATTACAGACGCAGGCAAATATAATTTTAGTTTGATTCCCGTTCGCATGGGCGAGCCGCAAATAAATTACATTCAAATTAGGTTTATAATTGCTTGTGTTTACGAATTTATTACACTTATTGCCGTGCTTACTGTTGGCTCGTGATTTCTTACGCGTAGTTCTTCCATTGCCAATAGTGGGAAGAGTTGCGATTGCGTACCACCGTATAATATACTTCTCATCAGAAAAATCGAAACACCCAATACCCAGTGTCACTTTCGCAGTAAATACCAATCTAATAACACCTCTCAAGCTAAAATTCATCGAGCCATTTGGGCTGTCGTACGGGCCAAACCATAATACATACATACTCGTACATACATCTCGAAAAACATAGCCCTCCTTCTGGGGCAGTCGGGTAAAGACTGGCATGGAATGTTTGACGTGGTGATTTATGAGAGACAATCAAATTAATGGCAAATTTTTCTTCTAAATGGATGGTTTTCTGCAATGGATGATGATGGATCTGCAAACAAGTATTTGATGAAATATTTTTTACTTGTTACTCTGTTATATATGTATAGGTTGCATATTTGAAATATAATTGTCTCGCCAGCACATAAATTGGCCACGTCCGCGTCCTTACACTATGCCTGCCTGCGTACAACTGCCTTCTGTCTGTAGATAGTTTTTGCTTCGGCTCCATCGTACGGTATTTCATAAAAAAAATTGTGACAGGAACTTAAACCAAGCTGAAAATCAGTACAGACGCTGGTAAATGTGGCATATTTCGAGGCATCGCAGTGAGGTGACTTTGTGACTTCTGTATGTATAGAAAAAGTTTAGTGTTTAATTGTATGCACTGTCATGTGTACCCGTTTTGTGTTGATTAAAATATAATATTTCTGCTGCTTGAATTAACGGACTGTACTACATAGCTTTGAATCAAAACTCGATCGTTTGTTGATGTAGATTATAAGTAATACCTATATCAAAAACTGGAGGTACAAATTATACAAACTGAAAATCTGCGCTTGCTCCCCCGGAAGCAAGCACACGATGAGTTTGCGGCCTATTTTTGCAGCTGCATGCAGATGTTTATATAGAATTGTAGATAACTAACACCTGTAAATCTAGTAATAAGTAAATATGTGTTGATGATGTAAAAATAAATCTATCTATCTATCTAAAACGCTACAATTTATTCCTACTCTATTTTGTGTATTAATAGAGTTGACCTTGAATTTACTTGGAACGGATTTACCCAAGAATGAAACAGAAATCTATTTGCTACATAAACGATTTAGATTTCAATCTCCAGAAAGGGGTTAAGACCTAACAAATTGACTGTCTTTACCGTATTCCAGTTAAATCGGGAACAACCTCGCTGCCATTTATCATTCCACCGCCGTATAATTTGATATTTATCAACGTCAAAATATTCCAGAAAGTTATTGATCTTGTAAGTACTTTTTCGGCTGGGCAGCGCTCGGGGACTCATGGCTATTTGGGGAACTGGATTTTATAACTTTTATTTCATACAAAAAATTCTCTATGATAAAATCTGGAGTTAGGAAATCTGTAGACGAACTAAGGTTACCGACACAGCTCGCATCGCTTGAAGAATGGTTAACCGGTGGGCAGTAAGAAATCTCGAGTGGCGACCACGTACTGGGAGACGAGTCGATGGAACGACGACCTTGTAAAGGTCGCGGGGAGTCGCTGGATGCAAGTGGCTCGGGACAAACCATGAAGGAGGACTATGACATAAATGTGGAAGTAACTCTGTCTCTCTGTTTGTTGCGGGCTGAACAACTGAACAGGTTTCAATGGAATTTGGCACACACGTAGAGTTGCAGTTGTTTATCCCGATTCTATTTCCGAGGGATAATTAAAGTATGGGTAACTAAGTTAGATCTTAGAAACTGTATTAATAAAACACCTAAACATCGTTCCAATCTTATAGAAATTACGAAATATGAAACGAAAACAAATACAGTAAAAATTCTGTGATACTATAGTTATACAGCAATGGCAATATCCAAGTATTATTATTATAAGCTTTCGCCTGGAACTTTATCTACGTGGACTTGATAGTGCATCCCACGGGACTACATGCTCGATCGGTATAAGTTGCCTGTTTTCTTTTCGGTTCCTTCAACTATCCCTATACAAAAATCAAGACATTCAAACTCTCTGCTACGACGTAAAGGAAGGACGAATACACAAACTCACTTTTGCATTTAGAGGGTATGCTGTTGTCAAAGCGCCCATACAAACGTAGTCCAGTCATAATTTGAGTATTAAGCTATGAAAATCTATGAAATTTTCAAGACACAATCTAGAAACAAATATCTGTGTCGGTGGTGAGTCAGATTTTCGTTTAAATATATACTTCCAGAGTTACAGAGCGTCAAAGTATTGTATTTTTCGGTAATAAAAAGCTTAAAAAGGTAAAAAAAACTTTGAACCTGTTTTACAAGAGTATTAACCAATTTAGAACAATTCGGAAAAACCACCGACATCTGAAATTTCATTAGTATACTGTATTGAAAAAATGGCTACATAATATACTGTATCCTTCAAATGATCCCTGGACTACGAAACATCCAAATAACGGGTGGATAACTTCGCGTAGTGTATGCTGTCTCACCGTACGCGCTCGGGTAGGATAGGGCTCGGAGAGGGACAGCTACAAAACAATGCAACCTTGAACGCGGCCACGTGGTCTTACCAACATAGCCTCTTAAGTAAGTATAGTATGGATGTGGATTATGGAGAGTGGCGGCTCGTGCCATCAATTACAACCTGTTTTGTAGACATACTGCATTCGGCTCCAATTCCCCAGTATTGACTATGTGTAAAACTTATAATACCTTTGTTATGGAGAAAAACAAGAATTTGGATGTTTTTTGCAATTCTTTGTTTAAATTTCATCGAATTGAATTTTCTTATGTAGATTTATAAGTATTTTTGAGTAATTTTTTATCATTATTATCGGTACAACGCTGTGTTTACCTTTAAGTTAGTTGCATATATGATACTATTGTTTTGTAAGTTTAGTTTTTTGTTATTGTGTGTAATTAGTTGGTAATCCTTAATAAATAAATAAATTAGCTTGTGAAAGAGCATTATACCGGCAATATTACGGCGGTCATTGAAATGGACTGTACATATGTATTTAAAGATGGGAACAGAATCGAAATCGGTCCAAAGTTTACTGAGCGCGGAACGGGGCGGGCGGGTGTGTTACTGAGGTGGCAGAAACTCTATTTTATACCATGCTAACTGGCAACCAACTGTATGAAAGCTTGGCTTTTTTGTAAAAATGCATTTTCGGTAGTATTTTATTTGTCATCATCATCATCAGCCGGGAAACGTCCACTGCTGGACACAGGCCTCCTTCATGGTACGCCACATCGACCGGTCCCGAGCCACCTGCATCCAGCGACTTCCAGCGACTCTAACCAGACCGTCGGTCAATCTAGTAGGGGGACGGCCTGGTAGACTGTTCACGGTACGTGGTCGCCACTCGAGAACCTTTACTCCCCACCGATCATCGGTACTTCGAGCAATTGCCACTTCAGCTCACTGACTCGTCGAGCTATGTCGGTGACCTTCTTTCGTCTACGGATTTCCTCATTCCGGATTTTATCACGTAGAGAAATTCCGAGCATAGCTCGTTCCATTGCTCGCTGAGTGACTCTGAGCTTGTTTATTTTATTTGTAACAGAGAATTATTCGTTATTTTACGTTTAAGTGTTGCCTGTTTTCTGTTTTGTGCGTTTTATATATCGTAAAAAAATCCACGAAAAAGAAATGGAATCGAACCTCTCGAATCTCCGTTTGTTTATAAGTCCAATAAGCGTGTAGTCACTAGACCACGGTGATTAAACTTTCGCGTTTATTTGTGCTTAAACATTGCTGTTTTTAAAATTTACACAAGAACGAAAACAATGAATAAATTTGGGTAATAGAAAATATCCCCAGCACATAGTGATGACAATCTTAACTTAGTCATAAACCGTTGACCGTGTAAATAAAAGCTCCAAATTCACTCACCGAACTTTGGAACGCGCTATGTTCGGAATTTTTCAACGTGATAAACTTGCAAAAACTAGTCTGCAACATAGCTCAAGGAGTGAGAAAGCTGTATTGGTAACCTTTGGGTCACATCATTAGAAAAACGAAAAAGGATCGGGAATTCTTGAGTGGCGAACACACCGGGAAACGTGTATGGGCTGACCCTATCGGATCAGCCGAGAGCCGCTGAATTCAAGTATTTCGGGGCCGACATTTTAGGCTTTTTAGACCTTTTTTCTTTGAGTCCTATTTTCAACAGTGACAATCGGAAAAGCCCCTTAAAGTATCTCCATTCTGTGGGTTTCTTAGTTCTTTTGAACCCATTATTATAGTTAGCTTTTCCGGTTTATAAATCAGCTTAGATCATCATAATCGGCTGCATAAGTCCACTGTTGGACCTGTGGAAAGGGATATGATCGGAGTCTCTCTGATGGACCGCATTCGAAACGAAATGACCGACATAGCTAACCGTAGAGCTGAAGTGACAGTGGGCTAGTCATATTTGCCGAAGGACCGACAAATGCTGGAGCAGACAAGTCCTCGAGTGGAGACCATGTCGAGGCAAACGTAGTGTAGGACGTCCCCCGGCTAGGCAGAAATACGACTTGTGGTTTCATTTTAAAGCTGAGACTAGGCGGCAAAAGTTATAGTTATGCATTTGAACTCACAATCCAGAGGTTGTTGGATTTAAAAATAGAGTTGAGTTCATATCCGTTACAGTATATTTCTACCTCTTTGGCAGAGATACATCTTTAAATTTTCACCACTGAACTTTAGTCCACTCACGCTGCACCGTTGTTGCTTCGTAATAAGAGTCAATTTAAGAAGAATTGTCAGTCAACGACAACAAATGCAACTTGGTTAAGCTGTACAAGAGAAGTCGATTTAAGTTGGCGGGTAACTTCGTAATGATTTCATGAATTACAAATCAAAACTTTGACTTTGGCGCTTCAGAATTTTGACATGTTTCTTGTTTGATGTCGAGTTTGTTACAATCACGCACCAAAACTTGGGAAAGTAATATTTTGATTTGATTATTTTCTTTGATAATCTTTTGGCTTAATTTCACGGACTAGTTTGACAGTACATCGGAAACAAATGCAGCCATAGTTCACCTAGCACGTCCTGATATTTAATTACACAATTTTACTAACTAAGCATTTACTGATTAAATGAAATATTGTTATGGGTACTTTACTATTTAAAATAAAACAAATTTTTGCCACATTTTTCTACACACACTTATGTCAAAGTTAGTTAGTGAAATTCTGGCTTTGAATTTAGTGTAAATAGTATTGTTTGTATAGGTAATGAGAGAAACAGACAGTGTATCATTGAGGCTTCTAAGTCAGCTTTATCACCACTTGCCATCAAGTGAGACGAAGGCCAAGTGCCAACAGAAAGTACCTTTAAAAGTATTTTGTTTTATTTTCATTTTAAAGGCCTCGAACTTGTATATATTTAGTATGTGCATATATTGATTTGGATTCGACATTACATCGTGGTGTAAAAAATATTTTTAAAAATCTAACAGACACCCAACTTTCCTGCACCTCCGGCCCCCGCGTGCAGTATCTAAATAAGGCACACACCCCATTTATCAACTTGCGCGACAAGGATGCTCCGTATATTTTATTCAGCTTTACAGCGAGTAAACTCTATTGAAACAAATTGAATGGAATCGGCAGAATTTTTAACTCGATAAACACCTCTGCAAAGCGCTAGCCACGTGGCGGAGAGCGGACTTGGTTATCAGATGAGCGGAGCTGTAAACGTATGTATATAAATTAAATAGAAGACTAATAAATGTATATTCGACAGTCATCTACCATGACTTTACGCAGGCGATAACGTGTATCGTTAACTAACGCTCTGTCCTTGTCACACGCATCTCGACTGAGCAGCATTTCCGATAGTATTCGATATACGTTACCGCCTGCGTAAACTCGTGGTAGACGCACAGCAACAAAAGACCGTCAATTGATTAACAAAGGTACATAAATATGAGTAGATAATGAAATTTTCTTAGCCGCTTGCATACAGTCTTTAGTCACAGTTTATTGACGTGACAACGTCTTATAAATTGGTTTGCCGGGTGACACTTCAAGAAACTGCGTTACGCTCCGCTCACGTTATGCGCTCACAATGAGAGCGAGTGAGAGGCACGCGTCCCTTCCACTCGGGCATGGTTAGCCCGCCTAAGAGCGAGAGAGACAGACATAAAAAGTGAAAGGCACGCGTCCCTGAATGAATATTCACATTAAAATTATTTTACCACTCAAAGTCGTTGTCACGTAAAACTTTCGCCCGTATACCGACTTTACAGGCAACCAATTTTTTAAATATAATCGTATTTATTTGCATTTGCAGCTCTCCGGTGGAATCCGACGGTCACCACACTCTAAGTTGCAGTCGATGTGCTGGGAAATTTCCACGCCACCACGCATTCAGCGCCACCACCTGGAGAGCCCTGGTGTCTGCTGATGTACCGTATCTTCTCAAGTCCACGGGACTCAGCTATACCGATAGGGAAAGTCAAAAGAAATGGTTGTTGGGACAGTGAAGCTAATGGCTTGGTGGAGGATATAGGCCGCGGCTTGAGGGAAAGAAACATCAGGTCCCCGCTCCAAGTGGCTCCAGATGCAGAGGCTGTCCACAGCCGTAAAACGAGGACTTGCCGCCAGCGTCTTGGGTACTTTTACACCCGGATCGGTGAGGGGCGGACTTGTAGAATAAGTGTATATATTTGTTTAAATACCTATTTTATTATGTTTTAAATTTATAACTTAATCGTTTGTAAAGTATAATAGAGTTTTTTCAATGATGATGGGTTTGCATTTGGCCTCCATCTCACCTGATTATACGTGACGATGCGACCGTTGGATGGCAAGCGGGATCTCATGGCTCAGACTAATGAGGCACTGGTTATGCTACCTTTCATACCGGAACACAACAGTGCTATGAACACTGCTGTTTGGCAACAGACTTAGGTAACATGGTGGGAGCTAACCAAGCGGACATAGAAATGACCTATCCCCAACCAAACCGAGTATTGATAGGTACCGCTACTGGGAATCTAACACGGGCCCATATTTTGAGTCCAAGCGTGTAAGGCTGACGTTGCAGTTTGTTTGTAGTAGCTGTAAAAGCTCGACAAAACCATTTGAAATATTAACCGTCTTTAGTTCAGTGGCAAGAAATACTTTTCCAACCCGCTACCTTCCATCAAAGCATCCGCACCCCCTCCAAACTTCCACCCTATCATTTACAGCATCCAACCGTCAGTTCCACCCGTATCTCCGTACTGGGAGGACGCTTCTACCGCCCCTCGCTTGGCGGGAAAACTGACAGCTGTTGCGAACTTTCTGTTTAGTTTTAGAAAAGTTTCTCTTGGTCTCGAGGACTGCATTGGACTGTGGTGTTTGAAGTGACTTTCTGAGTTGGACAGTTGCTTGTTGTGGATTTAAGGTATGCTTTATCATATTTACTGTATGGTTTTAAATTTAGAATACCATGCTACTTCTGTTCCCATGTGTCTCGCATAAGACAGAGATCAAGATAAAAGTCTCCTTATCTATAATCAATATAAAGTAGTAAATACATTGAAACTGAAGACTTAATTGATTGGATAAAAAGTATGTGCGTTTCTTCTGCTTTTCAGTCAACCTGTTGTTTGTTTTGAGTTATATTTTAAGCGATTTACACTAACAAGTCTAAAATTATTCCAAACAACATGCGAGTTTATTTTGCTTTTGGCCTTTGGCTAATTGGCTGTTTGTAATAAGAATGAGGAAATCCGTAGACGAACTATGTCACCGACATATCTCGACGAGTCAGTGAAGATGTGGCAATGGGCAGGCCGCATACAAGAACGGGTAACCGACGGGGAGTAAAAGTTATCTAGTGGCGACCACGTACCGGGAAACGTGTACCGGGACGTACCCCTACTAGATTCCCATTCAGCAACGGTCTAGTAAAACTCTCGGGGAGAAATTATGTTTTTTTAGTGAATTTCACCCCAGAAGTATTATTTATGTGTTACTAAATACTACTTCAGAATGTGATTTAAAATCAACATACCAAATGGATACGAAAATTGGATAATGATTAGAAATTGTATATTCACTTATCGAGACAATAAATAATATCCGATTGTAATATCAGTACATGAGCAATTGTATAGCAATACTAAAATATCGTCTAGACATAGTAAAATTGTTTGTTTGAACAAATTCGCATGTACTCGGCCTTCTATTCTCACCTAGACGAATTTTTTGCTGAGGTAAACAGCTGTGACAGAAAGACACCAAAATGAAATTATAAGGGTTAAATTTTTTCTTTACCCTAAAATTTTAAACTTTTTAAACTTTATTTATTAAATTTTTAGATAACTGTGATCTATTTTTGTTAGTAGTAAGGATAAGCTATTTTAGTACTTATATTCTACTACAATAGCAATTTTAATAAGATGCCACATCAGTGGGCAATCAAATCTTCCCGCTATCACCCTCAGAACGCTGTTAGTGCTTCCTCTAACTCTACGTAGCAGCGACGCTGCTTGCTTTCTTATGATAGCGCTAAAACCTTTCTCATCAATCTCATCTCGGATAATTATTGCACCAAATCTCACCTCACATCTCACAAAGTTTAGTGACGATAAGTCCGCTAAAAATTATTTCTACTCAGCAACGAACATTTCATTGACCTTTTTTCATCCTCTCTCTTATATAAGGTGCCCCATATCAGAGACTACGTAGCAAAACAATAACTTATCCTTACTTATGTTATACATATATAAGCCCGGTGGTTGTGTTTGTCTGTCTCGTGAACTGATGTGGGTATTATCTCTGTATACGGGACATTTCTAGATTGTTTCTCTGCACTACATTCGCTGTATTAGAGTGCGATCTCGTATTGCCCTTACAGGTATTCATTCGGAATGTTTCCATTCCGTTTCTTTTCAAAAACTTGCGGTTCATAGATATAATTTTTACTGTATATAATAAAGTTCCGTAAAAATTTAAATCTCATGACATTTACACATTTAAAAAACAATTGTTTGACTATTTGCTACAGAAATGCTATTATAAAGTTAATGAATTTTTAAATGACTAAGATTGTGTATAGTCTCAATACTGACATGTTTTTGTAACAATATAAAATAATTAGTTTTAAGTAATTTTAATTGTATAAACAACCAGGTAATATTATTATTAATTACGAGTATACTAAACATTTGCACACCTGAGATAGGTAGTCAAATAGTGTCGGCGGAGATTTGGGTTTTTATAAACTAAACTTAATCAAATGAACAGTTTTTTGGTCGATGTTAGACTGATCTTTTATTAACTGAATAAAACTTAGAGCTAATGCCTTATCTACTCCAGACGCTAACTAAGCATTCTGAGACGCAGCCGGCGCAGCGGCATTTATCCTGACTATGCCCTCTATAAGTGGTGGGACCTTGTAACTAGGTAGGATGTATTATGAACAACAACTTTATGTAACATCTATGAATCAACATGCATCCTGGCAAATACATTTTCATTTCATTTCAAAAATATATTAGAATTGTATGACACAACAGTGCTATTAGCACTATGCAGCGTAATGATCGTGTTATAGTTATTTAAGCAACTGTTGTATAATAAGGGGTATTAAAACACTAATGTTGGTTTATCACACAGCCAAGTGATAGAAATGGTCTAAAAATACGAATTAAACGGCCATTTATTTTTATTGCGTTAACCTAGAAGTTTTAAAAATCTGCAAGCGTGGGTATTCGATATTAATTTCAACTTGATACCTCTACGCGTTCTTGAGAAAAGTGTCTTGATAGACAGACGTACGGACAACGAAGTGATTCTATAAGAATAACTATTTTCTTTTTGAGGTACGGAACAATAATAATTGGTTTGTTTGTGTATTCTAAAACGGATTTCTTATGAAGAAACAGTGGCACGTAAAGGTGCTACTGACACGACTGTATTACCAGTCATACTAAAACACAACAGTGCAGCACTGCTGTTTGGCTTCAGACAGTAATGGTAGTTAGCCAGACGGATATACAACCATCCAAATCGAATATCGACCGGTAACTTGACCATCAATCTAACCGGGACCTCCAGATTATGAGTCTTATCGTGTAGCAACTCAACTATGGAGCCTTCAAAATAAAACCAACTTCAACAAAAGTAATTACTCATTATCGATGTTTCCATTATAAAACAAAAACATTTGAACAGATTGCTTTATATCTCGGATCCATAAAGAAGCAATAAAAAGGGCCCCTGGAGACGATTCATCCCGAAGCCACATTAATTTCATCCTCAGCCTCTCTCATCACCATAAATCACTATCAAGAGACAAATTGAACAAAAAACTTGCCTCCTAACTAAAACGTGGCACGGTGATAAATAAAACTCCAAATAAAACGGATGTAATACGTATAGATTCATCTTAGCTGCTTACGTGTAGTCTAGCAGCGGTCACGAGTTCTATTCCCAGTGGAGTACCTATTTGTTAATAGGCTTGGTTTGCGGATGGTCATTTTTCTATGCCTGCCGCCGCCTAGCTAGCATGTTCAATTCAATAAAGCTAAACACCAAATACACAATGACAACCGGCGGTCTTATCGCTAAAAGCGATCTCTACCAGACAACCTTTGGGTAGAGGAAATAAAGCATAATAGGCTGGGTGAAGGTGTAACATCAATATTGATAAATAATGATTAAATACTTGAATTTCGAAAAAGAAAGACGAACGAAGGTCACCGACACAGCTCGACGAGTCCGTGAGCTGATGTGGCAATTGGCAGGACTCAGCGCTCAGAGAACCGATAACCGGTGAGGAGTAAAGGTTCTCAAGTGGCGACCACGTACCGGGAAACGTCTACCAGGCCGTCCCCCTACTAGATGGACTGACGACTTTGTTAGAGTCGCCGGGAGTCGCTGGATGCAGGTGGCTCGGGACCGGTCGATGTGGCGTACCATGAGGGAGGCCTATGTCCAGCAGTGGACGTTTCCCGGCTGATGATGATGATACTTGAATTTCCTTATGAATTCTAGCTACAAGAGCTAGTTTTCCATCCAAAACGGCCTCATGAGATGAGATTAAGACAAAGTGGTCAGTAAACCCACCGCAATTAAAATAGAAAACAACAGATGTCCATTTGGATCCTTGAATGTATCAATAAGACGTAGAAATTAAACACACCCATTCATATCCATAGTTTGAAAACAATAAGTTTAAAAAATCATTTTGAGAGATATGACGACAAATTTAAAACCTTGTCCTCTCGGAACCACCCTATAGATCGAAAGGAACAAAAACATCCGATAATCCATTTATGGGTGTAACAAGAAAAATATTTTTTCCACGAGTCCAAAAGCGGATGAAAGAGGATAGAAAGATTATACATGATCAAAATGGATGAATACAAAAAAGCATAGCATCATCAAGCAAAACTTTAAAAACTTTCAAAAATATCTACAGCACGTCTGTTCGGACACCGAAACCAACAAGCAATGAATCATCGTTGCACATACATTTAGTGTCCGGACTATAATTTCCCCGGAGAGCGACCCGTATGAGCTTTTTGGACATTTTATTATTATCTCACTAAGTTGCTGGACGATGTTTACCTATCTTTTTAAATGTTGCTTTCATAGATAAATAATTGTATTTAAAAGATCATACTTACCTTTCAATGTTTGTATATTTATATACTTAGGTCAAATCTTTTAAGCTGAATTAGAACCACGTGCTTGTATCAGATTGAAATGAAATGCCACGTTCCGCGAATGTATGGAGGTTTTGTACACTCATAATTTTAAAAGGCCATTATCAAATAAAAGTGATTTAGTTCAAACTTTGTATCCGAACGGGGTTCGAACCCGGATCGGACCTGTGATTGACATTATTGTACCTTGGCCGCTTGAACACGATGCTTGAAATAAGCGTCCATATTTTGCGTCGAACAATACGAAATAAAACCAAGTGAAAACTTGAAACATGCATTTTCCCAGACATAAGAACACTCTAGATAGATTTGTTGCCCGATAACCTACATACAAAATTTCAGTGAAATCATTAGATACGGTTCCGAGAAAGCCGATATATATAAATAAATATACAAACATACAAGAATTGCTCGTTTAATATATCTCTCGTATTAGATAAATATATTTCAAGTGTATAATATAAGTGTGAAGCAATTCCATACCAAAACGTTATAAAATGAGAGCGTCCGTAGAATTTGTCTACGATACTACGATTCAACTTAAACACTTTGCTGATAAAACGGAGCACAGTGAGACTCGGATTAAATGAGATTTATTTATTTGTCAACTTTGAAGCTGTAACAGTATTAAATCGTGCAGAACGGAACGATATTTGTCTTTGAAATACTTCTTTCGAAATAGAATTAGGGAAGGGGAGGGATTGACATCTTAAAATTCACATTTCGTATTTTTGTCGTCCTTATTATTAACAAAGTTTTTCGCACACGGCTCCGCCTGTGTGTTAACAATAAAAAATCTTTCAATGGGAAACGTTTAGCGAGATATAGGAAAAATGTGAGTCATGTTTCATTAATATCGGTTCAGATATTTAGTCATGAAATGGTAGCAAACCAATAGACAGACTGAGCGACAGATTGACGGACAGAGTTAGTTTCGAATTAATTTTTTTCGAATTGCTTCTACTACTGCCATTTTACTCATTTGTTAACGTAATTTCGATATCAGTTTAGTATTTTTTTTATATCTGAAATAGTTACGGAATAATCGCACTTTGGTCTGTATTTTCTCAACTTTTATGGAAGCTACACGTATGAAATTTGGACAGTGAAAACTAGAGGGCTTTATCGAGTAAACTTTAGAATAAAAACATTATTGGTGTAAATTTTCTACAGAACTTTATTGTTTCAAATCACATCTTCTAACACGCTTATTTCGTCATATTTTATTAATAAAATTTTATTTGTAGGCAAACTCAGTACCCAGTAAATATTAAAATTATTTTCTCCTACACGAAACAGTTTTTTAATTATTTTTACTGAGTATAGATCAACGCTTGGCCACGATCTCACCTGATGGTAAGCAACGATGTGGCCTACGATGGTGCGCGTTGGTCTAGAAGGTGCCTGTTCACCCTCGACTTGAAGACCAAGTTATAGTTTTCAGGGAATACAGACGCCGGCAGCGCGTTCCACTCCCTGGCTGTACGCATGATAAAATTAGAAGCAAAGTGCTTAGTGCGAGCCATAGAGATGTCAACTACGTACTGGTGGAGCCCTGCTGTTCGTCTGTTGGATCGATACTTGATATTGATATAATAAATTTACTATTTGTGTATTATCGCTACCGTTATTTTAATTCGGTCAGCATTTCATTAAACCTTTACGACTTCCGCAGAGAGAACGGATGTGCATTGTTTTGCATATGTGGCTTACGGTTAAATATTTCTGAGTCGTACCTCGTCTTAACGATTACGCCCTTGACGTTATTACCACGCCTCGCTGGACATCCCCGAAGAAACGAGTAGTTTCCCATCACTACTAAATCCCGTTGGCAATCGAATTATGTAAGTCCTCTAAGCCCAGCAGCGTTAATTTGCAAGATATCTAATTTAACTAGAAATGGTTCCGATCTTCGTTCGAGCAATAATTGTGCAAAGGCACGGACTTCCCTCTAATAACTGACTTTGTAATTACTAGAGTTGCGTCTAAATTACTAATGTATTATTGTTTACTAGCTGTTCGAATTTCGAACGCGTGGTATTTGGTATACGATGAGTAGCTACGACTTTTAAAAAGAGTACTAAGTTATCCATCACATGAACAGACTATATACGTCCCCACTGCAGAGGCTCAGGCCTACTCTCCTTCAGAGAGTGTATGAGACATAGTCCACCACGCGGGGCCAGTGCGGATTGGCAGACTTCACATGCCTGTTCAAGACATGCAGGTTTCCTCACGATATTTTCCTTCACCGTTAAGCAATCGGATAGTGTACTTGAATTGAAAAACAACTCACAGGTACACAGCTGGATTCGAACCCGGAACCCTGATATTGAGAGTCCGCGCCTTACCCACTGCGCCACCGACGCTTCAAGTTATCAAGTTATCCATATTTTATAATCATATTATAAATGCGAAAGTGAGCTTGCCTGTGCTTGCTTGCCGTTGTAACGAAGGGTCAAAGTTCCAAATACCCGGTGCTAGTTACTACATATTTATAAAGCTTATAAAACGTCCCTGACCTAAAATCAACTATCCAATCGAACCCCTATCGAATCGTAATTTGACGCTTCGCTCATTTAACACAGAAAACAGGATAATATCCAACGAATTCCATTCCGCTCAACGAAGTTATAACCTTATTAAAACCTAGATTTCAGCCTAGATCCAATAAAGCACTAACTCAGGTAGAGCTAGGAAGTTCTGGCTCACAGTTAATTTCATTTGCAACTACAAATCAGGTTATGTAGCGTTGGCAGAGACAAATTGACAGAGCAAATGGTTTTACTTGGTGCTTGCTGCACTATATATTTTGCTGCGTAGTAAATAGCCGTCTCTCTAGCTGATAGTTTGCTAACTGGACACATAATCTGATGGTTTCGGGAGTTCATGCCTAGACGGATAATAATAATGATAATAAAATGTATTTATCCTCCAAAGAGTTACAGATTACTTACACACTGGCTAAACATAAAAAGATTGCACAGAACAAATAGTCAAGTCCTGTTTTACTATATTTTTATATAGAGGTATATTTTCATTAAATATACTGACTGACGAAACATCACGCGTTATTAATAAATATAATTTAAAAAATTAAATGTGATCAGCTGTAGCTAAAAATATTTAAAAATTAAGTAAAAAATATCCGGGTTAGTTACACCATTTATGATCTTAGATTTTTTGAATTTGTCTCCGCTGCGAGTAGCAGAATAATTTATTATTGAAACACGGGACACTTTCACGAACAGTAATCATTTTCGCAAATCAGAATGACTTGATTTTTGTAGAGGGATAGTCGATAGGCCTAGGAAGTCCTTTGAGTATGGGATAAATCCTAAAGTCCACGCGGGTGAAGCCGCGGGCAGAAGCTAGTCAATAATATTCTAATATAGGTGCTAACAGTTTAGAGATAAACCTAAATAATTTTAATTTATTTGTAGTAGTAGTGTAGCTGCAACAGAAATATATGTACATTCTGTGAAAACTGTAAATATTACGGATCATGAGGTACAGACGGACGGACGGACAGCGGGGCTTAGTAATTAGGGGCCCGTTGGTTATCTTTTCAGTACGAAACCCAAAAAGCTAACTTTTTAACTATGCAAGCCTTGCTAGAGGAGTGTATCTCTCTACCATTTCACGCAACAACCAACCAAAATAAAGCCTAGTAGTTTTTCTTACACAGAAGTTGTTGGGCTGTTAAGGTTGTGTTTGAGGCGTAAACGCGATAATAAAAACTGTAGGATGTATCAGCTGCCCGTTCAAGATGCGATCACACCCTCATGAATAAATTTGCAACGGTATCCTTGGAGCAACTGTGCTGTGGTGTGAATAGTTGTGGCTTAGGGGGCGATATTTTTTATGTAAGGAATTTACTTGACCTTGGCCGATGGGAAATTTTGCTCACCCAGATGCCGAAGAGAATGAGGTTCTGGCTCTGCTACCATTACCAGAACACAACATTGCTGTTGATATTATTTTGGTAGCAGACTTAGGTAACGCGGTTGTAACTTGCCGGTCGGAGTTAGAACAATACCACCACGGACCGTGAATAATCATCAGCCGTGAAAAGAAGTCCACTGTTGGACATTTACCTCCTCCAAGGTATGCCACAATGATCAGCCTCTAACCACTTGCATTCAGCGACTCCCCGCGACCTTTCACTAGAACTGATTGTCCCATCGTTGTGAACCGGCGACCACTGGAAGGCAGCGGTTGTAAGGCGTGGTCCCATCCCGCTGCATCCAGGAGCTGCCGAGTTGTCGTGGCTAAAACGCCAGGGGGAGCAAAGTGCGAGAGGAGCACTGGAGTTCCCAGGGCTCCTCGACATGCGCAGACGATGACCACCGAGGGGGTTTAGTGGATAGAAATCACACATCACCTGCCTTCACTCCTATAGAGTAGGGTATCTTTAACCTTTTAAAGTGCCGTGGACCGTGAATACTACCAACAAAACAGAGCGTCAGATACAATCCGCACCGGGAATCGAAGCTGTAACCACTGCATTGTAATAACGACTGTGTAGTCACAAGGCACAAGTTTCCTTCCAAGGTATCCGAGACTCAAGTGAATCTGCCTCGAACTTGGCCGGGTTTCCGATCCGTTCCATAGTCCAGTCCATCTAGTTCGAACCAGTAACATGTAAACAATCCGCGCTGTTTCGACTTGTTCTATCGCTTCTTGTTCCCGAACGTTTTGATTAAAACGTCGGGCAAGTTTCGGATGTTTTCCATTTCGTGTTCGTTCGAATACACGAAGGCATATTGGTTCCTGAATTACTAAACTATGTTAGATTGGAAACTGGAATTCATTGATTACATTACAACGTGGTCCTTTACTGTTGGTGGAATAAACAAGGCTGTAGTGCCCTGAGCATACACCGTCTCATGTGTCACTGTTTGGTTTCCTAAACGTCAGTCTTCTTCTTCTCCTTCCCGCACCGCTCCCATACCTCAGGAACAGACTCTTTGCCGAGCCAGTTGAGTTGAGCCAGATACACAAATATAGGGATCAAGTACTTCAAAGCTCAAAGTCACTCAGCGAGCAAAGGAACGAGCTATGCTCAGAATTTCTCTACTTGGTAAAATGCGGAATGAGAAGATCCATAGATGAACTAAAGTGAACTATAGCTCGACAAGTCAGTGAGCTGAAGTGGCAATGGACAGGCCAAGCCACATTGCTAGAACGGATAACCGATTTCTCGAGTGGTGTCCACGTTCCGGATAACGTGTCAACGGCCAAGCTTCTAGGTGTTTCTGTTATAGGCGGTTCCCTTTTGTTTATTTCATTTCCAGTGGTGGCAGCTGGTATAGAGATATAGAGAAGGAGTGGAGTAGCGGGTAAAAGCTTGTTTACATCGAACTTGTATTCATTTATTTCAATCGAACTCTCGTCGTTTTGCGCAGTCCAAAATAAATGAATTCCGTGAAAGTGTATTTCTGGTTGACTTGTCGGTCTTCTTAATTAATTTAATTTATGTATGTGTGATTGAATTTTCATCATGGAAACATTAATTAAACGGTGTTTTTTGTTTGTTTCAGATCGATGAAGTAAAATATGAATGTATTTTGGATTTTTGTGGCTGTGTCTACACTATCAAATGCAAGTAAGTAATTGCCCTAGTTGTTAATTTACTAACCTATAAAAATTGTGTTCAAAATTTGACACGGACAAAATTTGAACCTTTTTGATTTACCTCTCAAATTGTCAGTGTTTCTCTCTTCTATATTATGCATGTATTATATATATAAACCTTCCTCTTGAATCATTCATCGTTTAAAAAAAACGCATCAAAATACCCATACATAGGGACAGACAGACTAACAGACGGGAAGCGACTTTGTTTTATACTATGTAGTGACAGTGATATATGTTGTGGCATTACTTAAGTTGACGTCACATAGCCAGTACCATTCACGCCACTCAGAAAAATCCAAGGACACCTCACTTCTCAAAATCAATCCAAACAGTATATGATTTTCGTGTATTTAGGATCACGTCAACACACTTGCACGGCACACACAAATCATTACTCTTCCCACAGCCACGTAAAAAGGAATAGCAAAGCGAACCGGGTGAACTGAAACGATTTTCAATTCTGGGAAATAAATCGCACTATCTTAAACGCTCCGCAAAGAATTACTGAAGTAAAATCCCAATGAAAAATCTGCGAAAACCTTGCGTTCGATATGAATTTTTCATTAGTTCCTTAACGTTTCTTTGCCATTCGCTCGTTAAGTTAATTTAGACGGTAACTTCCTTCCTCTGTTTTCCAATTAAATTGAATTAATTTGTTTATAGCTCTGTTTACGCTGGAGGAGCTTAAATCGAGTGTTTAATTTGATTCTGGATTTAGTGACTTTGATTTTAATTGTTTACTAATTTGTTTTAAAAGATTTTTCTTTGTTACAAAGATTTTGTAGGTGTTTCTGCCGATAAACAGCCACACATATAACGAAACGACGAAAGTCGAAAGTAAAGCTAAAAAAGTTGTGCGTCAAGTGCGAGTCGAACTCGTGCACCGAGGGTTCCGTACAGAATATGAAAAATTAACACACTGAAATTCATACAATCAGTAAGATAACAACCAACGAACAAATATCTTACGAAAGTGTAAGTCTAATTGAAGAACAATAAGTTTTCAGTTGAAAAAATGTGATACATCTACAGCACGTTTAATTGTCAACTGTAAATGTAAGTTTTTAACTTATATTAGCTAGATTTACTGTGATATGAATAAAAGTGGTCAAGAACCCTTTGCGTGAGACTATGACTCGCACTTGCCCTTTTTAACCAACTTCAAAAAAGGAGATTCTCAATTCGACGGGTAATACTTTTTTTAAATGTTTGTTTCTTTTATTCTTTTTTATTTGAAAGCGGGTGCTTTGCGTGTGGTCCCATTTCATTTTGGTCCAGTTCTGACAATGGCATTCTTGAGAGAACCAAGTAAGGCTTAAATTTGCAGGGCAGGTGAAGTCAGTGTCTAGTTCTTTTTGAACGCGATTAACTTATTTCAAAACATGTCTGTTACGAATTAACAGTGCTATTCTCTTATATAACTCTAAGCCATACAAAAACATAAGTATCCTATTTTAGGTTGACATCATGTTATTATTTACTATGCCACAATTTCTACTGGCGTAGAGATACTATTCATACAGAAAGAAGGCTAGTTTTCGTGCATAATTGGCTGCCCTTATTTAGTAGACTAAGGCCAAGCACTCTCTGTAGGAGAGTAGGCCTGAGCCCCTGCAGTGGGGACATACCTCTATATAGGCTGTTGATGATGATTTAGTAGACATGCGTGAAACAGCGCTTTCTAAAGTAATGTTGTCATTACTTTTTGTAACGCGTGATATCACTTCGAACCATTACGCATCACTCGAAACATCACCTGAAATACGCACCGCGCGATGACATGCTACATCGCAAACATTGCTTTTATTATAATATTTGTAATGAATGACATGATCACTAAACATCACTTGCTCGGAATTAAAATACGGAATGTAACCCTTATCTGCTTAGTGATGATGTAATGATGATGTTTGAGATAGTTAAGTGATGTGTACTGAGACAGTATGAGGTCGGGTGATGTCACGCGTAATGCATTACTCGCATCACTTACACATGTCTATTATTTAGCTTTTTTGACACATCCAAAAGTCTACAAAACTAGCTATATGCGAGTCGTCTCGCATCGTTGGTGCCGTTTTGGAGATCCGGATTATATATACAAGAATTGCTCGTTTAAAGGTATAAGATTTAGGTAGGTTCGGATAAGAAGAGCGGATTCTCCTGGCACAGGTGTTGTTATACTTACAAGGAGATTACAACCTTGTTTGCTGCTTTAGAGAAGTTTTAAAAGAAATAAACAATTTTTCATTTTTAGTGGTAGTGTTAAATTAAAATGCATAATTAATTCTGTAAATAGTAACACCCTTAAAATCGTGTTGTTAAAATGTTTAACAATTCAAAATAACATGCCTCTGAAGGTGGAATTGTAGAAACTAAAATTTTCTGTCGTAATGTAAGAACCATGTTCGATGGAAATAAACTTGTATGTACCCACGCAGCAATGAAATTGACAACTCGTGGTGGACTTGTTCACGAGTAGTAAAAAAATAGGTTTTTATTTCCTTTCTCCACAACGTCATATTTCTAGTTACATTTTAATATTTTTTACAAGTAATATAGTAGTTGTGGGAGAGCTGGTTCCCAGACTAAGCCTGTGCTATGGGTAACCAGGTCTCCCCGCACGGAATTCTTGTCTCTGTTGTACACATGTACGTGGAGTGTGTGTGGTGTGTTGTGTGCGTGTGTGTGTGTGTTGTGTGGTGGTGGTGGTGGTGTGTGTGTGTATGTGTGTCTGTCTGGCTGTATGTGCACGGGTGTGTGTTGCGGGAAATGGCCATAGAGTAGTGACTTGGCCGTAACATAATGTCACTGTTAATCGTTACAGTTCTATCCAGCTACCAACAGATCTCTTACAAGAGTCAGGCAAGTCACCAGCATAACTTTGTTAATGAACCTCCCATTGGAGTTTGAGCCGTGTCTTGCCTCGGGCAGATCATTTTGGGTCACCCTCCCCTTCCCCTCTCACCCCGACCTCGCCCCCTTGTCAATACCACCGAGGTATCTACGACGTCAATATGTTAGCAGTTGATAGTTTATAGTTTGTGAATGTTCTAGCAGGCTAAGGGTCAATGTTCAGTGATCAGGAAAACGACAGATTGACTTTTGTTTTTACTCGACTACAACAGGTTCGCAAGCATTATGCGGTCTTGCTTATTGTGTGCGTATGTTTAGTACACAATAATAATAAGTTTATTCATTAATCATCTTATACATATTTCAACTTAGATCTAACAAAATTAATTTACACATCATTAAATATTCAACGAACTCTGTTGTAGGCAAAGCCTGTGTCAAAGAGATCTACCTTAAAATTTATTTTGTTAAATGTTTCTGCAGACAAATCTAATATAATACTCGTATAAACAAAACAAAAGATAATTATGATTATGAGAGAAATGTTATGTAAATATTTTTAAGGCGGCACGAGAGGGTGTGTGTGTGTGTGAGTTCTGTAAGTGAGAAATTAAGTTTGTGTGTGTGTGTGTGTGTGTGTGTGTGTGTGTGTGTGTGTGTGTGTGTGTGTGTGTGTGTGTGTGTGTGTGTGTGTGTGTGTGTGTGTGTGTGTGTGTGTGTGTGTGTGTGTGTGTGTGTGTGTGTGTGTGTGTGTGTGTGTGTGTGTGTGTGTGTGTGTGTGTGTGTGTGTGTGTGTGTGTGTGTGTGTGTGTGTGTGTGTGTGTGTGTGTGAATGTCATTAATGTTACTTTATTATGTAGAGTATCTGTTCTGTTTGAGTGTTACTTATAGAGAACAGATATTTGATGAACTTTTCTTGATATTAATGCTAAGAAAACTAATCTACATTGATAGTTTTATTCATGAAGGTACCTGTAATAATTTTTTAATTGTATAATCGGTTTGCACTTAACATTCATTTCATCTGAAGGTAAGTGACTAATGGGTCGTTGGCTAGAAAGAGTGCCAAAATCCTCAAAGCAAGTGAAGTGCTGGCTCTGCTACTACAGTGCTATTAACACTGCTATTTGGTAGCAGACAAATGCGCTACCATAAACCAAATCGAGTACCAATAGATGCCGCCGGGGATCGAACCCAGAGTTGTGAGTCCAAGGGTGTAGTAGCTATTAGGCCGATCTGATGCCTTAGGAGGTAAACGAATATATTTTTCCTACTTCTAGGACTATAGCCTTATTCATATATCGCCTCGTAAGAGATCAGACAAGCTTGGCAAGAGGATTGATGATCGCAGTCAAAAGTTAATCACATAGGCAGATGCCGCTGCCCATCTCTGGAAAATATCTTTTAGTCGCTTTGTACGACCAGCCTGCGTAGCATGAGTCGCGTGAGAGTGAGATATGTCATATTTAAACGTCAAATGTCAATACGATTTGACGTTAATGTATGACAATATCTCACACTCACCACTCACATGCTACGCAGGCTGGGATTAAATACCTAAATGCTGTCATGTCATATATCTCTTTAACCTTTCCGAAATTGGCGATAGATTCCAAAGGTTTTGAATTTGAATACATTTTGTTATTGTAACAAGTATTATACACCACTTGCGTGACACAATTTATCTCACATCCGTATTTTCTAGATGTTGTAGTACTCGTATATCTCTGACGTTAGGGTTTCGTATTTTTTACCCAATTTCTAGCTAATAGTTGTACATGTACAATAATTGTATGGCAATGCTAAAAGGTCGTCTAGAAATAGCAAAACTGTTTTTTAAAACAAATTGGCATCCACTAGGCCTTCTATTCTCATTTAGCCGTTTTTTTATGAGGTAAACAGCTGTGACTAAAAAACACCAAAATGAGATTATAACCCTAAAAATCTTCTTTGGTATCATCTCGTATCTCGAATATTATTGTACCAAATCACACCCAAAGCTTACTGACGATAAGTCCATGTGATAAATAAACAAACTTTCAATACTTAACACTAAGACATACATACATCTCTAATAATTTTTTCGTGTAATGAAGCAGAATTTCGTTGTGTGGGTCTCGCTTAAAACTACAACACGTTTTCAAAACCTTTTTTTGGCCACACAGCAAAGAGGAATTCAGCAATTGTTTTTTTAATTTTTTTGTTCACGCCACACTTGCTCGGTGCGAAATAATGGCGCCCATTCACTCATTCGTTCACAAGTTCACTCACTCGTACACGCTCACGTGTGAATGTTCAGAGTTTTGGTTGGGAGTTTGTTTTTAATGCTTTTTGTGCATTTCAGCAGTGTTTGAAATTAATGAGTAGCATTGTTTTTGCTGTTATTATAAAAAATAGCGTTGAGGAAGCATTTGATATTACTGACATCTGGAAAAGGCGAAGGGTAAAGGTGTGTTTGTCTATCCCTTTGTAACATACAAATATATGTTCGTAGCTTCAGTGTCATTTTAGTCTGCTATCAAACTGTAGGTCCCTTTTGGCTATATTATTTAGTTCATTCAAACCTCCATAATGTATATACTACACAGTGAGATTGATAACGGGTCACAGGTTTAATTGATAATGGATCGTAGGTTCAATTGATAATGGGTCGCAGGTTTAAACGATGACGTGTTGCAGGTTTAAATAATGACGGGTCGTAGGTTCGGATAATAACTGGACGCAGGTTCGCATGTATAACGCCTTCCTCCGTCAAACTAAGACCTTTTTATTTTATTCTTAAATTAGTTTCAACACACAGTGATATTGATAAAGGGTCACGAGTTCAATTTATAATGGGTCGCGGTTTCAATTTATGACGCCTTTCTCCGTCAAACTAAGGACTTTTTACTTTATTTTTAAATTAGTTTCATCACACACCCAGAGTTCAATTTGTAATGGGCCTCGGGTTCAATTGATAACGCATTTCCCCGTCAAACTAAGGCCTTTTTATTTCATTCTTAAATTAGTTTCAACACACCATGATATTGATAAAGGGTCACGAGTTCAATTTGTAATGGGCCTCGGTTTCAATTGATAACGCATTTCCCCGTCAAACAAAGGCCTTTTTACTTCATTCTTAATTAGTTTCAACACACATTGAGATTGATAAAGGGTCACGAGTTCAATTTATAACGGGTCGCAGCTTCAATTGAAAACGCCTTTTCCAGTCAAACTAAGGTCTTTTTTTGTATTCTTAAATTCGTTCCAACCGGGAGTGAAATTGTTAACGGGTCGGAAGTTCAATTGATAACAGTTGCGAGCTCAAATCACAGAGGACTTACTGGTGCTATTTTTGATATTTTCTGTTAACATTTTCCCCGCTAAACTAGCTTCTTTTTTAATAATTTTTTAAATCCGTTTCAACACACAGTGATATTGATAAGGGGTCGCAGGTTCAATTCACGGAATTATTCAGAAAAACACGTCTCTACATCACATACCCTTGTACTTGTCACGAGCAGAATCTGCCTCTACACACATGATAAACTTCTCGGTAGCACTAAACTTTGCATTGTTTAAACTTGGTTAAAACTTATAACGCCTCAAAGACGAGACGGGGGTTAATGAAGCTGAATACGGTAATTACTACACCCTGTGCATGGCTGAACTGAGCTGGAGGGAAACTTTGTGACACCCTGTAAATTTCATTAGGCGAATAAAATCTTTGACGATGCTGTCGGAAATTCCGGTGCAAAGTTTTCGTTTAGATGCGATACAAGATTGTGTAAAGGCAGAGTGTTTTTATGTAGTTGAGAAAACGAATTATAATTGTTTTTTTAACTTTGTTATCGTCTTTAAGAGTTTAGTGTTAGATTTGACGCTTTCCTCATAGATCGTCATCTGCGCATAGATCATAAATCTGCGCATAGATTGTCAATTTGCGCACAGATGACGAATTTGCCTCAAAACAACCCTGCTGGTAACTGAACTCACGATTTCCGGATCATAAAACGATTGATGCAAATGCCGTTCATTTTTATTACAAATACATTTCTACCATACCTACTTACGAATTTTAGTATTACTATTTAGTACAATATAACAGCCTATATATGTCCCCACTGGAGGTGCTCAGGCTTAATCTCCCACAGAGAGTGTATAGTCCAACCACGCAGGCCCAGTGCGGATTGGCGGACTTCACATGCATGTTTAAGACATGCAGGTTTCCTCATGATGTTTTCCTTCACGGTTAAGAGGGTATGCTGTTGTCAAAGCGCCCATACAAACGTAGTCCAGTCATATTTTGAGTATTAAGCTATGAAAATCTATGAAATTTTCAAGACACAATTTAGAAACAAATATCTGTGTCGGTGGTGAGTCAGATTTTCGTTTAAATATATACTTCCAGAGTTACAGGGCGGCAAAGTATTGTATTTTTCGGTAATAAAAAGCCCCAACTTTGAACCTGATTTACAAGAGTATAAATCAATTTAGAACAATTTGGAAAAACCACCGACATCTGAAATTTCATTAGTATACTGTATTAAAAAAATGGTTGTTACATAATATACTGTATCCTTCAAATGATCCCTGGACTACGAAACATCCAAATAAAAATAAAATAAAAAATAAAAAAATAAAAAAAATAAAAAAAATAAAAAATAAAAATAAAAAAAGCCTTTATTTTGATCTTGCTACAATTAAATGTTGCTTGATTTCATTTTCACGAAACATCCAAATAACGGGTGGATAACATCGCGTAATGTATGCTGTCTCACCGTACGCGCTCGGGTAGGATAGGGCTCGGAGAGGGACAGCTACAAAACAATGCAACCTTGAAACTGACCACGTGTTCTTACCAACATAGCCTCTTAAGCAATCGGATAATGTACTTGAATTGAAAAACAACTCATAGGTACACGGCTGGATTCGAACCCGGTACCCTCAGATTGAAAGTCCGCGCCTTGTCCAATGCGCCACCAACAACTGTTGTGTTTTACTATTTATTTACATTTAAATAAATACAAAATGTCTGAAGCCCTCGGTGCGCGAAGCCTGACTCGTATTTGGCAGGGATTTTTGGTATTTTTTAAATAGAAATTGTTTATTGCAGTAAATGTGATGGTTTGCTCTCAGGCAAAGATGTTCCGTCATGATGAAAGTACAGCACATTTAGCCATATTAATGGCGTACAAAATATTAAATCACATAAGACAGGTGTACACAATTTATTTCTTTAAAATATCTGTTACTTTATACGCAATCCTTTCTCTGAGCCACACGGTATTTTTTTTCGTAAATACTAGTTTTGGTACGAGTAATTCTTTTATTTTGTTAGGCATAGCTAATTTTTCAGATATAATGCGGTTTTAGGAGCTTTGTTATAGATTAACCTGTTCAAATTTCTAATGCTTCTCGTTTGATTGGGACCTCTAATAAATATATGTTCATATAATTTAACAAAATTTGCAACTTCTAATATATCATCAACATCATCAGCCGGGAAACGTCCACTGCTGGACATAGGCCTTCCACATGGTACGCCACATCGACCGGTCCCGAGCCACCTACATCCAGCGACTCCCTGCGACTCTAACCAGGTATTCGGTGCATCTAGTAGAGGGACGGCCTGGTAGACGTTTCCCGGTACATGGTCGCCACTCGAGAACCTTTACTCCCCATCGGTTATCGGTTCATCGAGCGATGTGGCCTATATATTTAATATAAACATCGATGGAAGTGTAAGTATATTTGACTTTTTGAAGTATGGTTAGTTTTGTTGTTATAATTTTGGGGATTCATCGCTTCATACACAATGTAACCAGATAACGTACATCAACCAATTATAATTACTCAGAAATCCATATTCCTTACTTATACAACACAATATCCCATTTATATACTAAAACACATCACCAACATCGCACACCGGAGCTGTATCCGAATACAGCTAGTTAGACGGCGAGCGTTCATTAGGCGGGTATTGTGCGGTACCACAGATACCGTTCGGTGTTGCAGCCAGGGCGGGATTTAGGTTGTTTTAAACGAGATAACAATATATATCAACGCTTGACCTCTATCTCACCTGATGTTAAGTGACGATGAGGTCGACGATGTTACGCGTTGGTCTAGAAGGTTCGTTTGAAGATTCCAAAGTTGTAGTTTTCAGGGGACACAGAAACCAGTAGTGTATTTCATATTTTAGCTGTACGCATGATGCGAGCTGTAGGAATATCAACAGTATACGGGTGGAGGTCTGGAATTCCGGTACAGAATGGCAAAGGCGGGATAAAAATAGCTCCTGCGCACACTCTCCAAAATCATTTACAACCTGTGGCAGTCCTCTCTTAGACATAGGCCTCTCTCAGAGTGCGCCACTTTCGTTCCTCTGCTCTCCGCATCCATTTACGTCCACACTACGTAAATCGTCTTTCCATCTAGCCGGGGGACATCCTACACTACGTTTGCCTACAACTAAAATATGGAATACACCACCGGTTTCCGCGGTCTCCTAAAACTACAACTCGGTAATCTTTAAACAAATAGTAAATTGGCACTTTTTAGTGACACTTTGAAGTGAATCCACCACCACGCCCTGAATCCATATCTGGACAAATGTGTACTGTACTATAAATCGTACTAGATTATGTACTGCAGTACAATCGGATATGATTGATACAGACCCGCGTTGGTCTGAAACTGTTAATTATTGGGGTTAATACATATGTACATGTAGTGTACATGGTTTCGTCCCAATGCATATTAATGGCGGAAATCACGACTAATTATCAGCCGTCACCTCAGTCAATATGGTTAGTTTCGAGTTTATAGTCCCTTATAGCGGCGACGTTGGGGAGCCGGGTGGCGTGGGATGCCGCGGTCGCATTCTGTGAGGCCGTCATGCTCCAGAAGGAGGAAGCAGAACGTGACCGCGAACGTTCTGATCCCACTCGTAGACGGCGACGACGGGGAGGCGCAGACGCTCCCCCGCGTCACAACGATGCCCCAGATTAGGGGCGCCTGGGGTCGCGGGCGGCCAGAGTAGGAGCTCTGGTCGTCCTATTGGTGCAAACCGGCGACCACTAGACGGCAGCGGTAGTACGGCGTGGTCCCATCCCGCTGCAGCGCGGAGCTGCGGAGACGTCACGGCTCACTGGCCACGGGGAGGGCTGCTTGCGAAGCGCTAGAGGAGCTACTATTAGGTGTGGTCCTGAGAGATCCCAGGGCTCTTCGATTTGCGCGGACGATGACCACCGAGGGGTTTTTTGTGAATGAAAATTTCACATAACTCCTTACGAGAGAAGATTTGCCCCTCGAAAAAAAAAGGTGATCTGGCAATGTGATATCTGCTTTACAATAAATTCAACCCATGCATTCCGTGGGTGAAAGGCGACAAAAGGAAATTTCGGATTATGGACAGGTATTATCTATTTATGATGAGATAACTGCCGAGGTTCTTTCCCGCGCGTAAATTGCATGATTGGCTGTTACAAAAAAGTTTATATTCAGTTAACAAATTCCTGGTTCCAGTTCATAGATTATGATAGTTGAAGAATATTTATCTTATCTTTATTTATCATATTTATAGCATATTAAAATAATTCTAGTTCGGTATAAAGAAGTGGTATTGTTAAAATAATATGCATAGCTCTGTAAATAGTTATATCTGAAGTGCAAGTCTTCAAAGGAATACACAAAATATACTGAACGTTTTGGTCTGTATCGGAACACTCACATGTATACCACAACTTCATACATTTTAATGTACGGGTCGGGAAAGTGATAAAGAAGGCGATATATGTTTGCCTAAGACATTACGTGTGCTCTTGCTTCTACCCTTTTTGTGGTATTATCTCTTTGGAGGGAATGTGTGTTCTGTATGGATTTTATGTACTAGCGGTCCGCCCCCGCTTCGCACGGGTGGACATTTATTTTGGCATAAACGTAGAGTACGAGTAAATGTAATCTTTCTAGATCATAACAAAAATTTTCAGAACTTTCCATAAGTTTTCATGTGAACTTCTTCAGTCATGTGAAGTTCACATGAGTTAGACAAGGCCAGATATATATTTTTCACATTTTTGCCACTAATCGCGACCAAACTCCCTTACTTTCAGCAGGAGACCAAGGGGTATTCACTACTCCAACGGGAAGTTGATCGGAGTTTGTGGTGATAGAGAAAACTCTGTCTTAACGTACTAACATTAGCTTTATATATAAATATAAGATTTTTAAAACGACTTCAGAAAAGGAGGAGGTTATCAATTCGACGGGTACTTTTTTATGTTTGTTTAACCGAACTTTAACTTTTGATTTTAAAGATTCAGATTTTGAAGATTAGGAAGATTCTTTTTTTATTTGAAAGGTAGTGCTTCCTGTGTGGTTACATTTCAATTTGGTCCAGTTCTGACAATGTAATCCATGAGAAAACTATATAAATCTTACATTTGTCTTAATAAAAGAAGACTTTTAGGGCAATTGAAGTCGGTTTCTAGTTCTTTTTGAACGCATTTAATTGTATTTTACCAACATTGCATGTACAAGGCACATATAAAGCTAAACTCCTGTAGAGAGTCTTTTAGTCGTATATTAAATGTTTTATACTAGGTACTAACATGACAACAATGAAATCGTGCTTGTGTTAATTATCATTTGAAGATGTCGAAAGATGCTATTAAATTAATGCTCGTTGCTTTGAGGATAGAATACGCAAGTGGGAGGATACAGAAATGTCGGTACGAAGTTTTGTAAATTAAAGTCTGCTACTATACGCATGACTTATTTAAGATTAGCCCGATATTTGAGCAAAGGCACATCATCATCATGTACAGTCTTCGGCAGTCCACTGCTGGACATAGGCCTTTCCCAGAGTGCGACACTCGATTCGGTCCTCTGCTCTCCGCATCCATTCACGAGCAAAGGCACACTCTTGCTGAAATTTGAATAAACAATATATAATTGATGAAGTCTCAATAAGTATCATAATTTTCTAGATGTCATTCACATCAACAGCCTATATACGTCCCATCTGCAGGGGCTCAGACCTACTCTCCTACAGAGAATGTATGGGACATAGTACATACACAACGCGGGACCAGTGCGGATTGGCGGACTTCACATGCTGTTCAAGACATGCAGGATTCCTCACGATATTTTCCTTCACCGTTAAGAGGGAACAGCAGATAAAAAATTTCATATGAAATTAAGGGTTTGGGATATAGCTGTTTTCTCAACGAAACGTTAGCCAAATTCAATCATTTTGATCTTATTCTCTTTATCAAAGAATAATCTAGGCCCGTTGGTTTTGCTTTTTTCAATATTTTGTCTACAATTAGAATTATGGGCATCTCAAAACTCAAAATTTCAGAAAAAATTTCTTTCAACTTATGGTACTCATTATTTAGAGTAAACGTAACATTTTCAGAAAAAGCAAAACCAACGGGCCTAGATTATTCTTTGATAAAGAGAATAAGATCAAAATGATTGAATTTGGCTAACGTTTCGTTGAGAAAACAGCTATATCCCAAACCCTTAATTTCACGGCAAAACTAGGCAAATACCAAAAAAAGCTTCAACTGTCCTTCTCGCACAGTTCGGTTCGGGAGGCAGGGTACACTATATCACAACTATATACTGTGTATTATATGTATAAAAATAAAGTAAGCATGCATTAGTGATGTCAATAAGCTTTATCGATTTTTTCGACTAATAGTGGTGGGAAAAATATATCGATAGATACCCTTTCTCGAGCTATAATGGTTTTACCTGTTAGTTTTAATGTTTAGATTGATCTAAATAAACAAATATAAAGACAAATAATTCTAAGGAAATTTATTTTATCTCTAGAACAACATTTTCCCTGAAATTCTTAGTTGTTGTTACGTTTTGTTACGTGTAAATAATTAAATATGATTTATGAATAAGTGACTTATGTTTCAAATATTTTTTAAATGTTAAAGTTTGAGTCGGACTCGCATACAAAGGGTTCCGTACCACTGTAAAATATCTAAACAGAAAAAAAAACACAGAAAAAACATAACATTTATTGCATGGACATCCGTTTATTTATAACTTTTTTAAAAGCTTTTTTATATTATTTTTTGTTATTTATTATTATTGAAAGTCTTGAGAGAGAACGAGAAGTTATATGGACATCGCATGTACAAATCGCTACGGAGACTATATGACCCGACACAGATATCCCGGAGATCAGCCAGCAAGAGCTTGAAATGGCTCTCCAACAACTCAAAAACCGGTCAAGAGCAAGTCGGACTCGTGCACCGAGGATTCCGTACAGAATATGAATTAATGACATACTGAAAATCATAAATAATAGGTACGGTAATATGCACCCAACAATGCTCTACCGAAAATGAAATTCTAAGCTAAATTACATATTACGAAGTTAAGTTTGTAAACATTAAAAAATCAATTTTACTGTGCTACAATTAAAAAATTCAGATTTATTCCTATGGTTGTGCTGTAAAACCTTTCTTCTTGCCAAATTTCAAGATATTAGGTCAACGGGAAATACCCTATAGGTTTTGGTTCCATTGCATTTCGTACGGAAATGGTCTAAAATACAGCTATATCTTTTTATTGTGTTGACCTATAAGTTTCATTATTTCACAGATGTAAAGGACAGCAGACTTGAGTATTCGATATCAATTTCAACTTGATATCTGTACGCGTTACTGAGCAAAAGGATCTTGACAGACAGACGGATAACAAAGTGATCCTATACGGGTTCCTATTTTCCCTTCTGAGGTACGGAACCCTAAAAATAACGGAGTTACAACAGTGCTATTGAAAATGGTTGTAACACGGTACTTTAGTCCTTCGGAAGCTGTTTCAACCGTTTTTAAATCAGAGACTCGTAGTACTAAAACCTGTAATATATAGTAGTATTTTATTATAATATTATATTTGTATTGAAATATTTTTTCCCAGTTATACATCTCATATACTTACAACGGGATTTTTAACTCGTCTATTCCATTGTGTGAAGTGTCGTGAAATTACAGCTTTTTAACCGACTTCAAAAAAAGAGGTTATCAATGCGACCTGTATGTATGTAATATTTCCAGAACTGCCCAGTTTTCATATATGTTAGTCTATATCAGCTTCTAAATAAGTGTGCCAAATTTCTAAAGTGTATGTATGTATGTTTGTCCTCGCATATATCCGGAACTACAAGTTCGATTTAAATAATCCCTTTTTTGTTTGTATTATTAAACTTAGGAAAGACTGCAAGTTTCATCAAAATCGGTTCAGTAGTTTTTGAGAAAGGGAATGTTAAGTGTGTATTAGTTAAATGTTTGTTACCTCAGAACTTTTGACTTGACTGGGTGAACCGATTTGGATGATTCTTTTTTATTTGAAAGCTGGTGCTTCCCGTGTGGTCCCCATTTCAATTTGGTCCGGTTTGTAGAATGGAATCCATGAGAAAACGATATACATCCTTAATAAAAGTAGACTTATACGACAGTTAAAGTTGGTTTCTAGTTCTTTTTGAACGCTTTAACTTGTTAGTCCTTAGACTCTAGCACTCTATGTACTAAAACACCTCTAGGTCACCTAGAGTATCGTTGGAAGACGAACGTTCGGATATGGCGAAACTAAAAGGTTTTCTTGTTGATTGTAGACCCCTAAAATGGCAAAGTCATAATTTATGTTGTATTTATATGTGATAGGTACTTACTAGTCAATTATATCAAATACAACCACAGTGTGTCGAGACTAAACCAATATGCGCCCAATAATTGCTCAAAACGTGAAAAAAGGGTTGACGCACGCTCACGTCAAGTTTATTATAATTTTGAAAAATACACTCTAGCCAAGCGTAGAGCGATGACTGACGAGGCGAGGGGTAGCGACTATGCGCAGCGCGGGGGAGGGAGGCCGCGTTGGGAGTGAATGCAGCGTTATTTGTGTGAGTGAAAGCATGTGAAAGGCTGTATGTGTGCGTACCGAATCGCGACAGCAATAAAATATTGAAATACCTACTATTCTACAGAGACTTTGCTTCATATCCCTCTTCGGATAATGTACTCGAGTTGAAAAACAACTCATAGGTACATGTCATTAGCGGCTCGTAAATCGGAAACTATCGTATCTTATACAAAATGAATTAAAACTCGTAGCTCTTCAAATTACACGGAAACATCGTTTATGTAAGAAAACATATCTCTAAACTCCATTAAAGTCATAAAGAACCGGAAATTCCCATCAACCACGAAAGAGACGGAGATAATAAAACCATTTCAAATCTTCCCGTCTTCCCATCTCCGGGAAGCTAAGTACTTTTAATTTGTTCCTGCGCCCCCTGAGATACCAGAATTTCACAGAGTCATCGTTTCCCCATCAAAACGCTTGGAATAAAGAATGCTGGCAACACCTCGTAAATATTTATAAAGTCTAGCAACCTCCAGACGGCTCGGTGTTGCTAAACTGTTTTTCATTAACATACACTTTAAAAAAGTTTTTCTCTCTTTTTCCTTTTTTATTTAGCGGCTTCGGATGAACGGTACAGTTAAAATATCTTTTTTATTGCTCGCGAGGGATGTTTTAGAGTACTTTAGTTTGAAAGTATATTTTAAAATGCCATATTTGTTTAAATATATTCATAATGGTTTCTTGTAATGGCAATTTAGGAAACCGGCACATAACAGAAAAGTATGAGTTTATTAGTAGAAATAGAATATATACAATAAACCTTTTTTTAATGTAACTGTTTATAGGTGTGTACAAAGGGTGTGCAGCAACTTGTAAAACTATGTATATAAACCGACTGTATTCTGTCACACTTAAACGGATTAGCTGCTTATACTATTTATAGCTTTTAAATTTAGCAGTTTTTTTTATGTGCTTTGCACCCAGTGCCTCAATCTAATGAGGCTGGCTCTGCTTTCATACCGTAACACTATAGTGCATTAAACACTGCTGTTTGGCGGCAGACTAAGTTAACATGGTGGTAGCTAGCCAGGTGGACATAGAAAATGCCCTACCACCAACCAAACCGAGTACCGATAGGTACCTCCACTGGGAATCGAACCCGGGATCTCAAGATTGTGATTTCAACATTGTATCCATTAGGACACGGAGGCGGTTGATTGGTAACACTTGTCTGTAAACACTAGTATGGATCAAGCTGCAGGATGCGCGACACACAAAAGTCATAATTAAATCAGCAACCCTTTGCAAAAAACCGTATGTAAATCGGTCAATCCGTTCTGGAGATAAGTGGCAACATTGGTTTGTATGTACAAACAAACAAACAAACAAACATCCTCTCACCCTAAACGCATACACTGTCTCCGTTCCGTCGTGGGTAAAAATGGGACACTTGACAGCTTCCTACAGATTGTCTGCGGGCGTAGGCGACCAACTTCCTTAGTCTATGCTGTCACATATATAATTCTATCAGCGAACGACATTCTAAAACATTTAGAGCACGTAATACCGCATGAGACTTGCTAGATGACCTAGCAGCTAGGGTCTAAATGCGCGTCTGGTACGAAATATACCGTAAAAGCCCGGGCCCGAGTGTGCGAGGTCTAAGATCTAGGCTGATAACGACTTGAATGACGTACTTACAATGGGCAATGTAGGGTGACCATTTCGCAGCGTTATTTAGGATTGTTGTCTTGTGGTTTCTGTTTTACAATTATAGACACACACAGAAATAATTTGACAGACCCGTATAATGATGTATTTTGAAAGTATTAAATGATACTCAACTTTTTACAAAAATAAAGAAATGTTGTTTATACCATACATAAATTAGATAGAACTGAGTTTATTTTTCTCGATATTTTTACAATATTTAAAATAATGACAATAAAAATACGTAACTGTTAAGAATCATTGCAAAATATGTGGGAGATTGGAGGTCAAGGATGTAATTTGTCATATATTTAAATGCGATTGCCATGCGACGGGTCGTTAGGTGTGATTCGTAATAAATTACCTTATAGTAGAAATCATGAAAAATGATAAATATCCAATATAATTTATGATGTTACTCCTCGTAACTAATTATAAATTTAAATCAAGTATACCGCATATGAAATGTTACTTTAAAGATACTTTAAGAATTTGCTATAAGTGTAGATAGACGGACAATATTTACGTTTCACTATAAATAAACTGGAATGTCGGAAATTGTGGTCACCCTACCTATATCCTGAAAAATGTATGAAGTCGGTCCCTACCACTATCACCGTAATAGCGTAAACAGCTCGAGGCGAATCCCTTTGTTGGGGGTAATTCGTGGCCACCCTACGACTTTGCCTTTGTAAACATTTTGTTGTTTTTATTTTTGGGTGTGTTTCCTTTTGTTTTTGTTGTGTTTGTTTTGTACAAAATGCTACTTGCGTAAGTGTACCCACCACCACCCAAATGCCAATAAAAACGAGTCAGGAAAAACATTAAGAAAAATACCGCACGCACAGAAGAGTGAACACACTTTTTTTGTATCCTTATATACGGGATATGTTTGAATACAACAGTGCTATTAACATTACTGTTAGGCGGCAGACTTAGGTAACATGGTGGTAGCTAGCCAGGCGGACACAGAAAATACTCTACCACCAACCAAATCGAGCATCAATAGGTACACCCTCCGGGAATCAAACCCGAAGCGTGTGTAAATTAGGCTACGAAGGCCAACGAGATTCATTGTATACGAATCTCATCGACGGAGTCGGTTAAAATATATATTTCCTATGCAACTCATAAAGATTTGTTTCAAAGTTTCATTCGTGTTTTCTTCTGCGCAGAACATACTTCTAAGTTCGTACTGGAAATTGAAAGTAAATCCTTATCGTTACGGGCTGCATAAGTCCACAGTTGGACATGATCCTCCTTCAAGAGTCACACAGTGGACTCTTCATGACATATGCCACAATCACAACGTTTTGGATACATAAGTAGATGTTGCCCATCACCTGTTTTTTCCTGGGGTTCTATTTTAAAGGCGAGGCTACACGGGCTATCAAACTAGATAACGCACCAGTCGCGCCCTTATTCGTTTTTTTTAATGTCTTCGCAGTTAGACAAAAATTCCTACAACCAAGACAATACCAAGACAGTTCAGTTTATCAGTCATCATTATTTCAATTTAGATTCTGTGTAGTTATTATAAATTGTACCACCCTAAAGTGGTCACTTTTAACTGCTGATAGTAACTGCACACAATCGATATATCCAATTATCCATTCATGATTTATCGATAAGCCAGCAATATTATCAGATAATGCCGGTGAAATGAAGAAAAGAGTGACGAGGGCGCCACTGTCGCTTTTGTTTCAATTGTAAACATGTATAAATTTTGGAATATACAACCAGTTTTGGTGTTTCATTAAACAGGAAATAGTTATCTTAAGATCGTTTACATTGTTCCAGTATTTTAAAAAGAAAATCAAAATGTAGATAGGAAAAAATATATTGATTTCCCGTTAATACTGTATCATCTACAAACGCTCAAGCGTGCAAATATCATTAATATTCCTAGCTGCTAGCTAGTATACGGATGCTTCGGTCTTGTTTTTTATAATATACGAGTACACTGAAATAAATTTAATTGGGTTTGCTTTAAACATGTGTGCGACTGAAATAATTTAAGATTACAGTCGTGTTTCAACTTTTTGTGACTTGGATCCTTTTGGATCTTTTTATGTTAAAGTTATTGTATCATCATCATCAATCTATATACGTCCCCACTGCAGGGGCACAGGCCTACTCTTCTACAGAGAGTGTATGGGTCATAGTCCACCACGCGGGCCCAGTGCAGATTTATCCCGATCCCGGATCCGAATTTCATTACTACTATTTGCAATATTTTACTTTTCCTTCTAAACATAACAAGCACACACAGAGAGACACATTCACCCACACTACACACACATACACAGTATGTACGCACACAGACCCTCTAACGGTTAGGCTTACAAACTGAAAATCAGCGCCTGTTCCCCCGGAAGCAAGAACAAGCTGAGTTTGCGGCCTGTTTTTGCAGTTGCAACATATGTTTATGTACAATCGTAGATTAACTAACAACTGTAAATCTAGTAATAACAAATTTTCAATCATGTGTTGCTGATGTAAAAATAAACCTATTTAAATTGTTTGGTGTCACGGTTCCGTCCGTTTGCGTCGCCCCTTACGAACGGAAGCAACAATCCCATGCATAATTTAGACACACTCATTGCTCGTGCATCTTTCATTACACGATCGAGTCTGTTGCTGAATGTTGCAACGTATCGTTTCTTTCTTATTTCTTTCATTGCTTCCGCTAGTATTCTGTATTCTGATGTATAACGTTGTTCCTTATATCGATAAAATATTTCAAATAAGTAATAAATATCTGGGCGACCGAGCTTTGCTCGTAGTTCTTTAAAAACAAACAAAAACTTTATTTCTGCCCCTGGTTAGCCATAAAGAGTGAAAAAATTTGCCACTTAAAAAATAATAATTACAAACTGGAATAAATAAATAAAAACACACAAAAAACAAAAATAAAAGCAATTTTCCAACCGAGATTTGAACGCGGATAGAAATTAATGGAAAATTTAACCCAAACCGTGGTCTAACGGATTTTTGTGCTAATTTAATTACACTACAAATTAAAAAGTGCAATGAAATTAACGAATTCAAATCTATTCTGTATAAACACCTGAGAACAAGGCATTTTTACTGATAAACAAACACTTCCATCTTACTTCTATGCTGACCTTCTTTTGACATATTTTTAAGTATATTATAGTATAATCTTATGTTCTGTAAGGACGAAACATAGCAGTTCTATAGCTGTTAGAAAAATGTACAACTTATGTTTACGAATAAAGATTTTACTTAAAACAACTACATATCAATAAAAAAAAGCAATGAATTATTTATAAAAGAACAAATGCCAAAAGTAATAAGTGTCAAAATAATAATTATTATGTCAAAGGGTGATAGTTATGTAAATGCCACCTAGTATATTATACAGTAGTTATCTAGTATCTGTAATATTTCGTATGAGATCGGGTTTCCCCGTACTCTAAATTCGTCAACTCTCTAACTCACTTGATTTATCAACCTTTCACCTATATTCTGAGAGTCGGCCTTTACCAAGGCGCACCAGCCAGCCCTGGATTTGATGGATATATATAGCTGTGCGACTCTATTGCTACTGCGAATTACAACAATGTTTTATTCCAGGAATAATATATGTGATACGAGGTGTTCCGTGAATATGTGGAGTTGGTATGCATTCCAACGAAAAACGTCCGTACAACCTCTCGGTCTATAGTCGTATTTGCTGACGTAATTCGACAATGATCCTTGTTTCCTATGAAACTGTACGTAGATATTCGTAGTATCCGTGAGCCATGATGTGATAATGTTTATCTGCAGTGAAATACGCCTCTGAACTTTGCATACTTATATTTAATGTCATCGTAACCGAATAATAAGCATGCAGGTATCAAGTTGAAATTGATATTGAAATCTCAAATCTACCGTCCTTTGAATCTGAAAAAAAAAATCAAACGTACAGGTCAATCCAATAAACAGATAGCTGTATTTTAGACCATTTTCATACAAAATGCAAGGGAACCAAAAACTATAGGGTACTTCCCGTTGACCTAGAACCCTGAAATTTAGCGAGAAGCACGGTTTTATAACACAAACATAGGAATAAACCTGTTAACCAAGAGTTTTTATTATAACACAGTAAAAATAGCTTTTTTATGTTTACAAACTTAACTTTGTCATTAAGATCCATAAATCGGGTATGTTATTTAGCTGCAACAAGCGTCGGTGGCACAGTGGATAAGGACTTTCAATCTGAGGGTTCCGGGTTCGAAACCAGCCGTGTACCTATGAGTTGTTTTTTCAATTCAAGTACATTATCCAATTGCTTAACAGTGAAGGAAAACATCGTGAGGAAAACTCCTGAGAAGAAATTCAAACGTGTGTGAAGTCTACCAATCCGCACTGGGCTCGCGTGGTGGACTATGGCCCATACACTCTCTGTAGGAGGGTAGGCCTGAGCCCTTACAGTGGGGACATATATAGGCTGTTGATGATGATGATTTAGCTGCAGAGTAAAGTTGGTTTTTCAATCAGAATCACATTTTCTGTAGAGCATTGTTGGGTGCATATTACCATACCGTATTTATGATTTTGAGTATGTTAATTATTCATACTCTGTATTCCCTCGGTACGCAAGTCCGACTCGCACTTGACCGGTTTTTTTTTTCAATTAACTTGATACTGTTGGTCTTGCCAATATTACAGCTTTACCCGATTCTAGCTTCAATTTGTCGTCCGCGGAAGGCACTCATCCGGGTGATTTTGCAACCGGCCTATTTGCGCCCGTTTGGTCGCGAACTGGGCTTAGAGTTGTTGCTTTGTGGTGTGAGTATGGCACCAACCGGGCTGATTAGTACAGAAACAAATTTGAACAAAATAAGCACCCAAAAAATTAAGTTGATTTCAACGAAATTACATGTGACGATTTTTTAAAATGAAAGTTGGGTTTGCTCTTGGCCTTAATCTCACGTGATAGTAAATGACGATAAGACCGTTAGGCCGCGTGTGCTCCCAGAAACCTCTAAACTAAAGAGGCCCTGACTCTGCTACCTTTCATAGCGGAAAATAATAATGCTAATAACATTGCTTTTTGGCAGCAGATTTAGCATGGTGGTGGTTAGGCAGGTGGACATATAAATTGCCGCAACTTGGAATCGAACCCAGGTCTTCCGGTTTGTTAATCCTACATTTATCCATTAGGCTACGGTGGTGGTTAAATAGTAAAGAATGATAATGATTTATAACAAACACAAAATTGAAGTAGCAACTTTTCCTAATCTTCAAAAAAAATGTTAAACTAACTTCACTGATTATAATCTTGTTTATAAATAATAAAAAAAGACGATTTCAACGAAATTACATGTAACGAATTTTTTAAATGAAAGCTGTGTTTGCAGTTGGCATTAATCTCACGTGATAGTAAATGACGATAAGACCGTTAGGCCGCGTGTGCTCCCAGAAACCTCTAAACTAAAGAGGCCCTGACTCTGCTACCTTTCATAGCGGAAAATAATAATGCTAATAACATTGCTTTTTGGCAGCAGATTTAGCATGGTGGTGGTTAGGCAGGTGGACATATAAATTGCCGCAACTTGGAATCGAACCCAGGTCTTCCGGTTTGTTAATCCTACATTTATCCATTAGGCTACGGTGGTGGTTAAATAGTAAAGAATGATAATGATTTATAACAAACACAAAATTGAAGTAGCAACTTTTCCTAATCTTCAAAAAAAATGTTAAACTAACTTCACTGATTATAATCTTGTTTATAAATATGTCTCGAAGGTATTTCATCATTTAGATCTAACAGTAGAGCACACGGGTGGGTACCCGGCGGTTCGGAAGTCGTGTAAACGCGTCCGGCACTTTGCAGATACCCTAATGACGTCGTTCGTTCTACCGTCGTGTCTGTGGTTCAGCTGCTCTGTGATGTCGTGAATTTATGATATTCTGGTAGTAAATATTGTAAACGTGTACTAAATGATATTGTTTACTATTGGTATCTTTGTCAAAAATATATTGATGGGTATTTAAAATTACAAAACATCTTTTGATTTGACAAAGGAAGGTACTTTTTTATGTATGGAGAAAAGTGTAAAATCTCTTATTAATATTACTAACTTACAATTGCAGTTGAGCATCACCGTGCGTGATATAGACGAATGTATGGGGTATAATTTTTTCAACTGGAAAGTTAAGTTTTTTTTGCCTATTATTTAAGATTTTCAGTACGTTAATTAGATTTGTAAGATGCCTTTACTGAAATCGAATAAAATGGAATGTCTATTCTGTACGGAACCATCGGTGCGCGAGTCCCACTTGAACGGATTTTTTTAAGAATAAGAGTGAAGTAAATCGTAAACAAGCAAGCTATTTTTCCACCATTTCACCTTGGTGAATGTGATAAGTTTCCTCATGGAAAATTCGTTCGTTGTAGCGATATATGTGGAAGAGAATACTAACAAGAAGTCGATCACTTAAAAATAATGCCTCACTGAGTGCTTACTTAATTAAATATGAAAATGAAGTACTGGCTGTTGCTGTTTAGTTTACGTCCACTCTGTAATTATTAATCGACTTCAAAAAAGGAGGTTATCAATTCGACTCGTATGTATGTAATATTTCCTGAACTGCTCAGTTTTCGTATGTGTTAATATATATCAGCTTCTAAACAAGTGTGCCAAATTTCAAAAGTGTATGTATGTATATTTGTATGTTTGTCCTCGCATATCGCCGGAACTACAAGTTCGATTTGAATAATAGTTTTTTTTGAACTAGATATTGTTCAACTTAGGGAAAACTGCTAGTTTCATCAAAATCGGTTCAGTAGATTTTGAGATAGGGAGTATTAGTTAAATTTTTGTTACCTCAGAACTTAGACTGTGTGAACTGATTTGGATGATTCTTTTTTATATGAAAGCTGGTGCTTCCTGTGTGGTCCCATTTCAATTTGGTCCAGTCCTGAAAATAGCATCCATGAGAAAAGGATATAAATATTAAATTTGCCTTAACATAAATTGACTTTTAGGGCAGTTGAAGTCGGTTTCTAGCTATTTTTGAACGCGTAAACTTTTTTTTCATACTCAGCTAATTATTTTTAAGAAACTCATAGTTCCATGCCAGGGTCGAATCTAGACCTAATTTCGAAGCACCAGAGTCCGTATACATCAGTATCGGCTACAGCGACAGTAAATTTAAAACGAGCTCACACCACACCGGCCGTATTTAATTACTCTAGCCCAGCATTTACGGCCGACGGTTTCCAGGTCAAATTTAATTATATGCGTCGAATAATTATTGTGCAATAGGCGGCAGATACCGTTTTATTGATCGCACTGTTATGCTACATTTAAAGCTCAATTTTGTTGCTGATTGACGTCATTATTCTATGTCCGTTTACGAACATGCTATCTAAAATTGTCATAGAAAAAACTGTTACTAAACCCGTCATTCGCATTAACTTACTTAATTTAATTTATATGTATTTACTTTAAAACTTACAAGCTATTGTCAAATTTTTAAATTACAAACTAATATAGACAAAGTTTCATACAAAATTTATGTTGCCATAATCTTTTAAAATATAATAGCTGGATTTGTGTAGTAACTATCTAATAGTAGAACATCAGATTTTGATGTCGCGAAATGAGTATTATATACATACAACTTCACAGTGAATCACAATTTACATTTTAAACACTTTTTTCGATTTTTGTTCAAAGCGTCATCTATGAACCATTACCTACGTAACGGCTGTTGTAGCTAACTATAAAGTTGTAAATTAATGATATTTATTTCGCGACACTGTAATTTCATATTCTATTTTTAGGTAATTACTTATCAAAGCCAGATATTCCATTTTAAAAGATTATGGCAACAGAAATTTAGTATGGAAGCATTAGGTGAGGGATAACGTCAACCTCTTAAATTTTACAGCGCAGCGTAATATTGTAAAACTAATTCATATTATTTTTTTCGAGAGATAGAACCAAAAGACGAATCGCAATTTTTCTTCTCCTCGTGTCTCTAACACTTTTTCCAACATTTGTCACTGATCGGCCCGTGTCTCTCCACTGGTGGATTTAGGCCTTTCACAGGGTATGCCACTCCTTCCTGTCCTAATCCCCTTCATAAACTCGCTCCCAACCAACGTCTTCAGGTCGTCATACCAGCGGGCTGGATACTGTCCCACACAGTGTCTCTTGATCTGAGGTTCGTTCTGCTTCTGTTACCGTCCTTTCGTCACCATATGTGGCTTGAAATTGCCACTTTTACTCGCTGATTTGGGTAACTATCTGAGTCACCTTTTTACTTCAGCTAAATTCATAACTCCTGAATCTACCGCTCAAGGATATTCCAAGAATAGCCATCTTCATACCTCGCTGTGCAACTTTAAAGTGGTGGACAAGCCCCTATGCAAGCGTCCATGTCTGCTGCGTAAGTTATGACCGGGAGTAACGCTCTAGACATCGTTAGTTTAAAACTATTATATAATCTGTTCACTAGTTAATAAAACTTCTATTATGTTGATAAGGATCCAAGGTCTGGGCTTACAACATACATTGGCTTCTTGCCACCCCGTAGATATGGGTAAATAGATGTTTAAGTTCGCAACAAAATTGTTTGACCCAATCGTAGTTAGGATTAGTTCATCGATTAAATTCAGGGTAACATCGGTAACTGTTCATGTCAGAAACATTTGCTTACATAACGTAGTGGATCTATGGGGTTTGTGGACGGGTAGACGTAATCTATTGTCAATTAAAGTTGTAATAAGATATCTGTAGCTTTCTACACCATCTGGTATAACATTGACATGAGTGGTAGGTATTGGGTAGGTACGTCATTCTCTTTTCTGAACTAAGCTGACACATATCCCTGTTGTACTAGCAAGGCCGGTGGAGGTACGTCATTGTTACCAATTATGCCGATTAATATTTTAATAAATAAGTTTGAGTGTTACCATTTAAAAATAAAAAATCTCTAAGGGGGAAATTGAAGAGATAAATATTCTCGGCAATTAATATTCCATTCCTATTCAAACAATATTTCACCCCAATGGGATTAAAATAAGAGGGGAAAGCAGTTCATTGCCATTTCACCCACAGTAGGCAATTTTACTTGGTTCCTTAGTTCTTTTTTCATACATTAATGTTTTCTTTCCTGTCTATCTAGAATTCTAGATTATACTCGATGCCGTCGCGTCATCGCCTTTTGTTCCGAACTTGGCTTAGACACTGCTGAGCGCAAGTCCTCCACTCGCAACCTCATCGAAACGAATAGCTTTAATTCTACAGCTATTATCAACCCAAATGTGAACAAGCAACGCAGCCGGCGCAAACGATATGTGTGTTATAATGTGCAAATTAGTACAAGCTCTGCACCATCGCCGGGATAACTAGAATGGCGGTTTGCATGTGTTACCAGTTGAAAAGAGGTTTTTAAAATTCGGCCTGCACTTGTACACTACATATTTAAAAAATCTAGTAAATAACTAAATATATAGAGGAAAATAGAAACACATTTTTGAATTTGTTTTTAATTGTACCAAATCATTCTTTTTGTACTAAGTGACAGCGTCAAATGTCATTTTATTGACGCCATCTTTGTTTTGAACGTCAAGTCTTACATGTTTCGTGCGTTTTATATGTTTTTGTACAAATAAACTAAACCAAAGTATACAGAAATGGTAACTAAATCACTTTTATATGATAATGGCCTTTTAAATTATAGTGTACAAGACCAGGTCTTGGCTCCATACATTCGCGGAACGTGTCATTTGTAGAATTAAGTCGTAAATTGCATTGGATGCTCTTCTGAATTTTTAATTAGCGGTGAGATATACTAATGAGATTACTTACTAATCCCAATAATTCAAAATATCTCCGTTACGAAAATGGCTACTACTACTATCAGTACTATTAAATTAGTTTGTCAGCTAATCTATTTTTAAAACGTTATCACGAAAATCAAGAAAAAAAGAAACTTGACTTTATTTCTTCGATCACAAATCACTTTTTCGGTCGGTCATGCTCGTCAACCATCGACAGTCTCGATTTTTTGACAGATTCGTAGTACTAATAAGTGATGTTATTACTAATATTCTAATCGATTATCATACATTTGTAAATTAGTCGATATCTCGATTATGCCCATCGCTAGTTTTAATCATACAGTCAGCTAGATTAGCCAATATGCAGCTAATTGCCCCTAGATGGCGTTTTTTAACAATAATCAAAATAGTGTGTAAAAATGGAAACTGTGGTTTACTTAGAAGTTATATGTGTGATACTCATCATATTTTTAGATAACTACTGCACAAAGCCAGCAAAAATTTTGTATGAGACTTTAAACGTTTGAATTTATTTCAGTCAACGCCGTAATTACTCAAAAAAGTCTAGTTCAATAACATTCTCATACCTACATTATTTTGATATCGGCCCTGAAATTGAACATTGATCAAAAAAATAATGAAAAAATATTTGTCCGAAAAACAAAACCATTGCGTTCCCCTAAACTCGTAAATCTGCCTCCAGCGCATCATCTGTCAACGTTGTAGCAGTCCCCCAGTCGCTCGAGGAAAGTGTCATTTTCACAGAAAAAGCTGAATCGCTCTTTAAGTGTAATGAGATTTATGTGCAGTGGACCACAGTATTACTCTGGGAGATGTTTTTAAAGTGATAAAGGCTCACTTAATCTCAGTTTCAAAAATTTGTTGAAGGGATAATGGGAAAGACTGCAACGTAGGCTCCATCACTGCATAAAAAGCGACAGAATTATCTACCGTGATACCTCACCTCTTCCCGCAAGAAAGTTCAACGATCTGTACGTGCTAACATCATCCATTCGATGTCTGAGAATATCACGACATTTGTTTGAAGTGTCCGACCTGTGCTCCTGCTATAACACACAGAAAGAGATGGCTGAGTGTGGCGACAGTCCTCTCCTTCTCTTCATCATCACCAGCCGGGAAACGTCCACTACTGGACATAGGCTTACTTCATGGTACGCCACACCGACTGGTCCCGAGCCACCTGCACCCAGCGACTCCCTGCGACTCTAACCAGGTCGTCGGTCCATCTAGTAGGGCGTCGGCCTGGTAGATGTTTCCCGGTACGTGGTCGCCACTCGAGAACGTTTACTCCCCATCTCCCATACTCCTTCTTTTACTTGCACCCAACCTATCCTATACTTTGCGATTGCAGGTTTTCTTCAGGATTCATTTCGGGTAGTATGCGCTTTGACTATGCGACCGACCTGATTCCATCTTTCATTTTGTCGGACTATCAGAAGATCGTTGGGTTCCATCTGCATTTAGTTCCACACAAAGCGTTTCATTTCCATTATTTTCATTTCATTTCAAATTAAATTTTCATCGGTTTTTCTGTTAATCCTTACAACAGGTAAGCTTGCAAGGTGTTTCGATTTTTCTGATGAGAAGTCATCATCATCAACAGCCTATATATGTCCCCACTGGAGGGGCTCAGGCCTACTCTCCTACAGAGAGTGTATGGGCCATAGTCCACCACGCGGGCCCAGTGCGGATCGGCGGACTTCACATGCCTGTTCAAGACATGCAGGTTTCCTCACGATGTTTTCCTTCACCGTTAAGCAATCGGATAATGTACTTGAATTGAAAAACAACTCATATGTACACGGCTGGATTCGAACCCGGTACCCTCAGATTGAGAGTCCGCGCCTTATCCACTGCGCCACCGACGCTTTGATGACTCTGATGAGAAGTACCAGTATATAATTGGTTGTTTCTGATGAACCTACACACCGTAAAATTTATGTTAATCGAGTAAACATATTAAAACCAGCATGGTGCAATTCGGACGGAAAATGACAAGGCAATATGTACCAAATTTAATTATTGGAAACTAATTATCGCTTTATATGCCGCGGGTGCTTATGTAGACTTACACTGTGGTACAAGGCATAAGCACTCTTCAAGATAAAAACAATCTAATACGGAAATTTAGTTTATTTATTTATTTATTATACATCTTATGATCTTACACTATCAGTTTAAAACTTTACATGTAAGAATTAGTCATATTATATTATATTATATTATATTATATTATATTATATTATATTATATTATATTATATTATATTATATTATATTATATTATATTATATTATATTATATTATATTATATTATATTATATTATATTATATTATATTATATTATATTATATTATATTATATTATATTATATTATATTATATTATATTATATTATATTATATTATATTATATTATATTATATTATATTATATTATATTATATTATATTATATTATATTATATTATATTATATTATATTATATTATATTATATTATATTATATTATATTATATTATATTATATTATATTATATTATATTATATTATATTATATTATATTATATTATATTATATTATATTATATTATATTATATTATATTATATTATATTATATTATATTATATTATATTATATTATATTATATTATATTATATTATATTATATTATATTATATTATATTATATTATATTATATTATATTATATTATATTATATTATATTATATTATATTATATTATATTATATTATATTATATTATATTATATTATATTATATTATATTATATTATATTATATTATATTATATTATATTATATTATATTATATTATATTATATTATATTATATTATATTATATTATATTATATTATATTATATTATATTATATTATATTATATTATATTATATTATATTATATTATATTATATTATATTATATTATATTATATTATATTATATTATATTATATTATATTATATTATATTATATTATATTATATTATATTATATTATATTATATTATATTATATTATATTATATTATATTATATTATATTATATTATATTATATTATATTATATTATATTATATTATATTATATTATATTATATTAGTCATATCGAATTTGATGATTTTTATTTTGTTTGGTAGATCATACGTCAGAGATGATCCCATACAATTTTTATCAAAATTGATTAAGCGCATTTAGAGAAAATAAACAAAAACAAAATATGTACCCAGATAGTTCTACCTCTAAGGGTGAACATTTTAGGGGACGCTGTAAATTTTTAGGGCAGTTGAAGTCGGTTTGTAGTTCTTTTTAAACGCGTTTACTTGTTGTAATTAGTAAGTTGTAGAACAGAGATCTAATCAGACTTATAACAATAATAATATGGGTCACAGTGAACTTCAGCTAGATATTCAATCAACGGATCCTAGAGGACGGAGCGGGTTCGTTGTTTGTTTACGTTTATTTGTATTAAACTGAATCGGAGTTTACGAGTACATAGTTCAAATTATTAAAATTAATTCAAACTAATTGAAAATTGAAATTTTAATTGAAAAACTCAGCGAGCAATGGAACGAGCTATGCTCGGAATTTCTCTACGTGATAAGGTCCGGAATGAGGAAATCCGTAAACGAACGAAGGTCACCGACATATCTGGACGACTCAGTGAGCTGAAGTGGCAATGGGCAGGCCACATCACTCGAAGAACCAATAACCGGTGGGGAGTAAAGGTTCTCGAGTGGCGACCACGTACCGGGAAACGTCTACCAGGCCGTCCCCCTACTAGATGGACCGACGACCTGGTTAGAGTCGCAGGGAGTCGCTGGATGCAGGTGGCTCGGGACCGGTCGATGTGGCGTACCATGAGGGAGACCTATGTCCAGCAGTGGACGTTTCCCGGCTGATGATGATGATGAATTGAAAATTTCCAATTTCTTGTGACTTTCACCAAACACTTTTTGTACATACCTACTTAATTATCCAGCGGTGTTATGAAATTGCCGCCTAATGACGAATTATAATCGACAGACCAATTAATATACATATCTATGTATATATGCTTCTAATTACTAGTAGGTAGCTAGTAGTAATCCTGTACATTATGTGCTGATACTGGTATTACAGACAGACAAACTTATAAAATTTAAAAGTATACTGTTGAAATATCTCACACATGATGACTCTTTTTTTCTGCTTTTGTAAATTATATATTTAAAAAAAAAAAAGGTCAACTGCATTCGCACTTGCGTACCCAGGGCTCCGTACAGAATAGAGTCCGACAGAAAAACGAATTTTACTTTGCGGTTACATTATATACAAGATGTATGGCTTTCAACTACAAAGTTATGTTTGTAAACACAGAAAAGCTACTTTTACTGTGTTATAATTAAAAATTCTGGTTTTTAGATTTATGCCTATGGTTGTGCTGTAAGACCTTGCTTCTCACCAAATTTCAGGATTCTTTGATCAGAAATACAGCTATATCTTTTTATTGCGTTGACCTATAAGTATAATTTTTTCACAGTTCACTGCAGACACCGCAGTTTTGCGTCTTCGATAATAATTTCAACTTGATACCTTCACGCGTTCTTGAGAAATTTTTTCTTTTGTAGTACGGAACCCTAAAAAGATATATCATGTGGTATATAAACTTCTGAAGTGCACTCAGACGAAGCTGAGGCAATTGCATAAAAATAAGGGATGGACGTCTGCAAAACAAGCAACGGTGGCTCGACAGTGTCTAGGCGAGGGAGATGAAATGCGATCCTTCAGGATAAACGATCTGTTTTATTGCCAAAACCACTTTGCGGTGTTTACAGCACTCAAGCACACTCAACTCTGACGCCTCCGTTAATGACTAAGATTCTCAGTCCAGTACATCGTTCATCAGTCCATTCGACTGCGCTCTCCGCGACTCTGCTTGGGCTTCAATCATAAGCGCCATCTCTACGGCACGGCGTTGAATTGTGGGAGACAGCCAGCAATTCAAACATCATGTCCTTGAAAAAGGCCCAAAACAACATCCTCAGAGTAATTTCCGAAGCACTGAGGTTCTTAAAACCATTGAAATCTACCAACTCCCCAATACAATCATAGTTGCTGAGAAAACTCCCTTCGCAGAGGCAAGCACCGAGAGCGGCTTGAAGCGCACCAGAATCCCCTCGCCGCTAGTCTATTGGAGTGTCCAGCGACGTAAATAGAAATAAAACCCTGTGATACAGAAAGGAGATCTGGCACTGGCCGGATCTTCTGCGCATATATTCTCCAAGCAACACATCTAATTACCTATAGTTTAATGTCTGATAGCAGATTTTGAATAGATTTTTTAAAATTTACACGGACCTCCGTGGCGCAGTTGTCTGTAGTAGGGGAGTTCATGATGCTAAATGGAGATGTACTCGAACGTCGAACGCGGCAGATTAAATCTGGGGATGCCTTACACTGTTGACCACCACAATATTTAAGCCCTCTGTTTAGAGGTGCGCGTATAGATCAGCCAAATTTAAAAAAATCTATAGATGGAAATAACCAAGCGCGTCAGATTAAGGTATGCCTTACACTGTTGACCACCACAATATTTAAGCCCTCTGTTTAGAGGTGCGCGTATAGATCAGCCAAATTTAAAAAAATCTATAGATGGAAATAACCGAGCGCGTCAGATTAAGGTACGATGAACTAAGTACATGCTAAGATGTGAGTATTTCATATTCTGACGATTTGAACGTCACGTCAGAGAGTGATAGGGTAACAAATTCAACAGGTTTCTCTAAGACACAATCGAAATGGTCTAAAAATCTAGTCTACTTTATATCGCAATGAAACAAACAGTTCACGTGGGATAGTTTTATAAAAAGAAAGGATAAACAAACACAATTTTCATTTATGTGGATTCCAAATCAGCCGCTTTTCAAGCTGGAAAACAGGACAGAACAAAAGAGATAAACAATAAATTGCCAAAGCCAGACAACCATTATCTACCTCTAGAGTCTCTTATCACGTATATGTCGCTGTAATAATTACATAATCGACCTTATTGGAAGCTGTAGGATAAACAAATGAAGTTGAAAATGGATAAACATTTTTAGCCCCAACAGTACACGACTTATTTTTTTCTATTTTTCTTATTTTGTGGCACGGAATACCTTAAAAGAATCTTCCAAAAATAGTTGCATAAGTGTGTATTAACCTTCTAGTCTTTCTTAATCACAATCTGTTTTTTTTTAAAATAGCGGTAGGTATTACATTATACTACTTCGAGAGAGTGCTTCAAAAACGTATTTTCAGTAAGAGCGGAGCAGAAACACTCGCCGGTAAAATCTTAGCGCGCGGTCTCAGACGCCGTGTTACATTAATGAGACGAGAGGTCCGCAAGTTTTGTTGCGTTTAGACTTCATAAGCGCCGTGGCTACTGGACGATTTATTTGTCGCACGTTTTTTTAAAAAAAAAGAAGTATTTGAATTAACGATAAAGCCGTTGAATGGTAGGCGTGCGCACCTAGACGCCTCATGCTAATGAGATGATGGCTCTACTACCTTTTATACCAGAACTCGACACAGCTATGTGTTTGTTGTACATGGAAAATGTCGTAACGCCAACTAAACTTTCGAATTTTGGATCACACTATGCCATCCCATGGAAACCGTAAAAGCAATAATGTTTCAGGAAATAGATGGCAGCTTACTATGTATCAACACCATGTAGTGAAGGTATATCTTCATAATTACAGCAGCAACAGTCCACCGCTGGACGCGAGCCTCCCAAATACCCACATCGCTCTTTCCTTAACATTTTTTTCGAAGCACCGTACGGGGTCTTTTTGATGTATCTATCTCTTGATGATTTCATGACTTTTTTAACCTTTTTTCGATTACTACTACTTCTTCCAATTATGAAGTTGAATTTTTTGCTTTTTTAATAATAAAAACTGGATTGCACAAAATCGCTCGTCTGTACAGAACCCTAGGTTCGTTTTAAACATTTTGGTTTCAGTCCATTACTTTTATTCAATTCGTTTTTTTTATTGTTGGTTTATCATTGGCTGTTTCAATCTACATTATTTAAATAAAATTAAAATTGCGCAAATGTAATTCAAAATAAAAACAAAATATCTCTTCTATATACTTTTGTTGATGATATAGCACTTTTTACTACATTTATTATCAAGCTTTATCCTTGACAGCGGTAATAAAACGTATCAGTTTTATGTAAATATAAAATATGTATATATACGAGTAGGAGCATAAAGAGGCCCTACATGAATAGCTGCATCGTTATGTTCATATGCTAAACAGACTGCTTAGCGTCTCTACAACTGCTACTATTCTAATGACATATCATGGAAACGTATCATCCCTACTTAAAAATTAACTCATAATTTGGAGAAGCTCTACTGAACTTCAACAAGTACTTTAGCGCAAAAAAGCGTGTCCGTGCAATAGGCGGTGTATCTCCTAAATACTCTTCAAAACCTTTGCTTAAAGAATTTGAAATTCTGCCACTTCCATGTAATTCACTTCCATTCGTAAAGTGGCATATTTTGTCAAAAGTAACCTACACAACTTGTAAGCACCATATTTATTGAAAAAAAAAAATTTTTTTTAAAAAAACTTGTCATTTATACGACGCCTTAGGTTTTAGCAGGCTGTCCGCCAGGAAAAGGTTTCATGTTTTAACAATTTTCTATTTGCGCTGGGTCTAAAAATATTTTCAGTCGCATCGAAAGCGTTCGTCTGCGCAATCCCTTCAAGTCCGTCCCCCTTTTAGTTTCAGCCCATTTCTCGTATTCTAACGCTCCTCTTTGTTCTAGTCTGTATAATTTAGTTGCTATTCAAGATAACGCTTTTGTTTGCGGCCGTACCAGTACTAGTATAATATGAATCGTAAACATTTACGTTCGCGATTGTACGTAATGATTTAGTGGAGGTATAATCATTAATATAATTGTTATTGTATGATAGGGGATTGGGATTCAGGAAATCGACGTTGTTCAGAACAATGTCGCGGACAAACCGAGACACTTTGTATATAGGTAGGTATATACAAAAGGCATCGTTGAATGAAGGATCGATATACGCCTTGATCTAGAAACTTATAGATTTAGAAAGCCCAATAGATAGATTATGAAATCAATATCCAGAAAACTATATTTTAGCCTTTCTAACATCATTGAATTGACATGAGACAGAATGAGATAACTATACATTCTCTGTTGCAAATATGTGTCAAATTTAAGCGAATGGGCGCCATTTGGGTTAATATTATTTGGAAAAATAATAATTGATTCTTTAGTACTGCATTAGTTAACCTACAGGATAACTAACAGCTATTTCAGTTGTCAAAAACCAGGGCGATGTGTTACAAGACGTACAAATGTGGCTATTGGTATCTCTTTTTAATACAAGAAATTGTCATTAAAATGATGAGGATCCAGTATCGATAGAATTGTTCAACTTTAAATACTTACGTTACTGCTTAAAGCGTTTACCTGCTTTTGTTTATTTCCTGAAACTAATTTGACCTGATCTTCTTTTTTTCTAGACGTTGACGTACTAATAAAAATGTTGCCGTCTTGTTTTATCATTCAGCGGATTACGTGCGCGAAAGTAGGATAGATTTACAGACGCAAGTTTATCCTAAATTGAATTTACAGTAAAGCGTAATTATGTAATCTATGTAGAAACTTCTTTTTAAGGTTCTGAGCATCTGATAATAAAACGAAACCCTTATAATCTCACTTTAGTTTCTGTTCTGTTTGTCCATCTGTCACAGCTAATTATTTCAGAAACTATATTTAATGCTATGGAAAATAGAATTAATTCTAATGCGTTATAGAAAATGGCGATCCACAAGGGTCACAACTGAAATAATGTTAGTGACATTGATATTTTTTACAGTAACATTTAAAAAAAACGTCCAAGTGCGAGCTTGACTCGCGAATTAACGGTTCCGTACCATATCTATAAAAACGGGAAAAAAAATCATGTCTGTCGTATGGGAGCCCCCTTAGATATATATTGTTTGTTTGTTTGAATACTCTTTATTCATTCATAATAACTTAAATAATTAAAATTTTAAAACTATAATAAAAGTCGATTTGGCGGACTTATCCCTATATAGGGATCTCTTCCAGTCAACCAGGGCGAGGAGAAAGATAAAGGGGTGGTGTGGGGAGACATAATATACAATATAAGAATAAAAGATGTACAAACAAACAGATTTGAGAAGGAAATAATTAAAACAACATATACTTATATGAATATAATACATAGATATAATATATATACATACAGAAATAAATATATTTTATTCTGTTTTTAATGTTTGTTGTTATAGCGGCAACAGATGCACATTACGGGTATCTGTGAAAACTTAATCTGTCTGACTATCACGGTTCATAAATACAGCCTGATGAAAGAAGGACAGACAGACAGACGAACGGGCAGCTGAGTCTTAGTAATAGGGTCCCGTTTTACCCTTTGGGTACGGAACCCTAAAAACTCAAATTCAAATCATTTTATTGTGACACACAGGTTATAAATACTTGATGTTAAAATTAAAAAAATAGTACTCCGTGGTCTACCAGATGGCATACAATATTTCTAACATTATTCTCCGTCAATAATATAATATATAATAATGTCACGTTCATTTATAGTCATTCTTAAGTACAGTCATTAAAAAATTCTTGAGGGTCATAGTATGCTTTTTCAATTAAATATTCGTAAAGTTTTGTTTTAAAAATAATGCAATCTTTACGTTCCCTAATATTTGTGGGGAGTTTATTGTAGATCTTTGGTATCATTGCAAATACACTTTTATAGCAGAGTGCAGTTTTTATTAAAATTTTATTAAATTATAATCACAGTTGAAGCTTTTTTATTAAAAAATTGTTTCAGTAATTGTATCAATTCTGTATCATTCCTTCGAACAAGCGACGTAATGAAGGATCTGTGAAAATAATCTGACGTAAAATAAGCTTGAAGAACGAACATGGAACCAATTTGCCTGAAGGTAAGTTATTCGCAGGTGTTACCAGCGTATTACGCAGAGTTACCTTTTTCCTTTTTTTTTCTTCATAAAAAATAAAACGACGCGATGACAGACAGAGATATATGTAGTATGTATAAATAAGTGTCTTGTTTTGTGATTTGCTGGAACTGGATGATAATACCTAGCTTCTTATTAACTGACTTCATAAAAGGAGGAGGTTATCTATTCGACTGCATGTGTTTTTGTGTATGTATGTTACGCGATAACTCCGCCAATTATGAATAGATTTAGATGGGCCTTTTTTGTTTGGTAGAATCTACTTCTGAGGTGGTCCCATATTTTTTTATCGAAATTGTTTCAGCGGTTTCTGAGAAAATCAACGAAATCCAAATTGCGGTGATTCTTAGCTATATTTGGAAAACATTCTTCGTGCGCTTATTGCGTAAGGGTAATTTTTATTTAATACTGGTCAAAATACACTACGTAATGTCTCACGATAGTTTCTGTATAAAAATTCTTAGAGTGTCGACCACATACCGGGAAACGGCTACCGGGCCGTCCCCTTACTAGATGAACCGATAACCTAGTTAAGGTCGCGGGGAGTCGCTGGATGGAAGTGGCTCGGGACCAGTCAATGTGGCATACGATAGAGTAATATGTCCAGCAGTGGACGGTTCCCGGCTGAAACAAAATCTCTTGTGACTGTTCACTAGTTTCGAAACAGTTGTCATCAAAAAGTACTTAACTCTGGTTGGCATCAGTTCATTTTCGAAAAGCAAATTCTTTTCTATGCGTATCTAACGATTTAAATCTTTGGTTTCGACCCTTTCCGTAAAGTTGTTTTATATGTGGAGGTTCCCTGAAATAGAAACTGAAATAGGTGATGTCAAATAGTACCTTTTACACCTTCTAAAGCCATTACAAACTGGGTACTCCTGACACTAATGAAGTTACAAGCCAAGCCACAATTAACCAGCGGTAGGAGGCTCCGAAATTATACCTACAGTCCGCGTGCCCGCAATCTGAGACCAGTCGTTAGGGCTCCGAGGTGCGAGACACGACATTGATGTGGTATTTTTGTTTGAAAACGTGCAAATAATTGATTTTTACTGGACACTAAGGGAAAGAAGCGACTAGCAAAGCAATAGTTTTCAACAAACATTAAGAGGATTTGCTGTTGTCAAAGCGCCCATACAAACGTAGTACCGTCATATTTTGAGTAATAAGCGATGAAAGTCAATGAAATTTTCAAGACACAATCTAGAACTAGATATCTGTGTCGGTGGCGAGTCAGATTTTCGTTAAAGTATAAACTTTCAGAATTACAGGGCATCAAAGTATTGTATTTTTCGGTAATAAAAAGCCCCAACTTTGAACCTGTTTTACAAGAGTATGAATCAATTTAGAACAATTTCGAAAAACCACCGACATCTGAAATTTTATTAATATACTGTATTGAAAAAATGGCTACATAATATACTGTATCCTTCAAATGATCACGGGATTACGAAACATCCAAATAACGGGTGGATAACTTCGCGGAGTGTATGCTGTCTCACCGTACGTGCTCGGGTGGGATAGGGCTCGGATAGGGACAGCTACAAAACAATGAAAACTTGAACGCGGCCACGTGCTCTAAACAGACAATCCTCTTAATATTGAATGCTTCTGTAATGGTGGAACGTTGTGGGAACACGCCCCGCGTTTTCCTTACTTCAAATGGTGCCAGACCAGTCGAGAAAAAGTATTTTTTTTTTGTAATTGACCGAGCGAACAAAAGTCAAAATGAAATCAAAATGTCACATCGCTTATTTCTCTCATCGCCGGAATTCACAACGCGTGGAAAGCATTTGTTACCTTCTTACGTTTCAATTATCCGAGACGCCTTATTCGCCGGTTTTGTTTTAACCTCCCGAAAGAGCTTTGCTCCGTAAGTTTATATACCTTGTGTTATTTTGTTAGCTTTACCGGATATACGTAATGAGAATTTATTACATTGAATTTAGTTTGTTTGAAATAGGAATTCTAGTCGACGTAGATCTTGGAATAAGTTATTTTCATTGTGTTAATGTTAATGCCTCGGTCTTAATAACATTACTTGATTTTTTTATTATTATTGTATATTCATCTGTGACTCCATTTGCGCTTCAGTATCATCTGGGAACACGACCTTATATTACCTTATATCCTGAATTTGTACCTTGACTTCCTTTTTTTAGTATTAAGTTTAAGTACTTTCATTTTCATTGATGCATTAACAATATAAAATTGCACTTGCAAATTGCAAAACAAAAGTCTTCAACCAGTGCATCCTACCCGTGATGACTTACGGAGCCGAAATGTGGACACTCACGGCACGACTGATCCACAAATTGAAAGTCGCTCAGCGGGCTATGGTGCGGGCTATGCTCGGAGTCTCTCTGATGGACCGCATTCGGAACGAAGTGATCCGTCAGAGAACCAAAGTGACCGACATAGCTCACCGTATTAGCAAGCTGAAGTGGCAGTGGGCCGGCCATATTTGACAAAGGTCCGATAACCGCTAGAGCAGACGAGTCCTCGAGACCACGCCTAGGCAAACGTAGTGTAAGACGTCCCCCGGCGAGGTGGAAAACGACTTACGCAGGGTAGCCGGACGTGAATGGATGTGGAGAGCAGAGGACCGAATCGAGTGGCGCACTCTGGAAGATGTATATGTCCAGCAGTGGACTGTCATAATTTTGTTTATTAGTTTTTTCTATATAATTAGCAATTTCATCGTGACTGAATTAGCCTTTTATCTTTCTATCTGAGACAATACAAACAATATAGGTCGGAGAAAGCTTGGTGATGTCGTAACAATTTATTCTTCGAGTTTAAAAATGGTTCCGTTCAACAAAATACTGTCCCTGTTATTCTTACGTCGTATCAGCAAAATACTACCTTGTATTATATCTAGCTAGGACATACCTATATAAAAGGCTTCCGGTACATATTGACATACCAATGCGAAGTTATAATATTGGAATTTTGATTGTACAAACCCTTTGATTTTTAGAGCTTCGCACCTCAAAAGAATCAAGTAAATGTGTTCAAAACTGTGTTGGTTTTTAGTCTATTCTGCAAAATTAGCAATGTTTGTCGTGAACGAATTAGCACTACAATGTAGGTATAATTAATCAAACTCGGTTGCACAATCTCGCCAATTCTCTTCAGACATTGCGAAGTAATTAAGTGAGGGCAAGTCGTACATCATGGGAAGATTTCCGAGGGCTTACCTTATGACTCTCGGTGGGATTGAACCAACTATAAATTAACTGGCGGGGGCAATACAAGCGGGGCGGGGCGGGGGTGGAAGATTTAGACAATTGGAGAGCATAATTGAATTATGTCGGAGAAATCTTGGTGATGTCGAAACAATTTACTCGTCGAGTTGAGTCTGTGCAACGAAATACTGTCCCTCTTATTATTACGTCTTATAAGCAAAATCCTACCTTATATCCTAGTTAAAAGGCTCCCGTGACATATTGACGTACCAACAACGCCGAGTTAGAATGTTCGAAATTTGAATTTTTGGGTTTCGCATCTCAAAAGGAAAAAATAAGCCTTTCATAGGATCACTTTGTTATGTCTGTCTGTTAATATCCTTTTTTAACCGACTTCAAAAAAGGAGGAGGCTATCAATTCGACGGGTATGTTTTTTATATATTTTTTATGTTTGTTACCTCAGAACTTTTGACTGGGTGAACAGATTTGGATGATTCTTTTTTATTTGAAAAGTTGTGCTTTCCGTGCGGTCTCATTTCAATTTGGTCCAGTTCTGACCGCGGCATTCATGAGAAAACGATGTAAATCTTAAATTTGCCTTAGTAAAAGAACACTTTTAGGGCAATTGAAGTCGGTTTCCACTTCTTTTTGAACGCATTTACTTGTTACAGGAACGCGTGAAGGTATGAAGTTGAAATCAATAGTTAAATCTGTCGATAGTAAAACGGAAACATGCTTACTAAGTACACTGCGCCGACTGTGCTATCTCTTTCTTACACTTTATTTTCACGTGACTTTGTTCGGATGAACTCATAAATTATCGCACAGGAAGTAATTGTCGATCTGAATACAAACTGGCCTATGTTCTTTTCCGTCCCTTCAACCATCTCTAAAAAATCTATGCATACCGCGCCTGGCTGGCCATTTTACCTTAGTATAAACCGCCAAACAGCAGTGTTACAGGTCGAACGTATAACTGAATCTGTTCCTGAGGTACGGGAGCGGCACGGGGTATGTTTAATAAATAAAAATAAAATAGCCTTTATTGCTGTATATTAAACTAATTTTACAATTTTCTTACAAATAAATATGCTTACTTTATAATAGTTACTTATCTTTTTACGTAAATTAAGTATCGGTAAATCGTTCCTGCATTTCAGCTTGTCTTTCGACATAGGCCTCCTCTAAAGCTTTCCACTCTATTCTATCTTTCGCTATGCGGGTCCATATTGGACCCGCCACTTTTCTGATGTCGTCCTCCCATCTTCTAGTCTGTCTGCCTCTTTTTCTTTACGCCATTACAAAACGGGGTATGTTTACGGAACGTCAAATTATGATAGATTTTTTGTACGGGGATAGTTGATGGGCCGAAATAGAACATAGGCCAATGATAATGTAAGATAAAGACAGCATAGCCGGGACAGTATTCAGATTTGATGACGCATGTTTTCCTCATAGATGTAGTAAAGCACTATCTATCACTAGGAAGAAAGTGTGATTCCCAACTCGTTGTGAATGGCGGCCTTCGGATTTGCCTCGTGCCGCAAACTACACACTCGTCAGTAACCGGACACTTTACTCCCAAGGTGAACAATGTACTACTTTACTCGTCTGTGTCCTGAGCTATCACTTTCAGAAGATCAAAAAGTAAAATAAATCAGGAAGCCTCTCTAGGTGGGTCGTTAATTCCTTATTGTTCCCTCGTCTATAGCCTCCGACGGTAATTAGCGAATGTGGCCCTGGGTTGGGCCACTAAGATACAAGGGCCACAAGGCTAATGGACCCGAAATGCCCATTACGGTACAACATTTGTCGGTAAGGGCCGGCTGCTAACGGGTACAGTTGGCACGCCAAGCCTCGGTGTGCATTTTTGATATCAAATTTTAAATGTACACTCACAAAAATACAATGTGTATATTTCATATGGGTGTATAATTTATCCAGATATAGTTTACGACCCTACTAATCATATGTGAAAACAATTTTGTTAAAACTATTAATTAATAGAGAGATAATCACTTTTAAAAGTACGACCGAGCAGCAATGTATTACGTCCAAATCGACTTGACAAAGAATACACGGTTTATTGAACTCTCATGATATGACGTGTAAAACCGGTACGTGACGGGTAAAAATCTCCTTCAGTCAGAATTTGTATAGAATACAATGAGCTATGCAGGGACTTGCCGGAAATAGATATATTTTCTAACTCATTACCCAAATTTAAGCGGACTTTAAACACGCATCTATTGTTATAATAACTTTCTTTGTATTTAAATTTTATATTTAATTCTATTTAATCTAATCACTATTTTTTCTTGTTTTGAATATGTAATTTACTACATTAATGCTTTAATTCAATTCTAGCGACTGTTGATGCTCCTTAATAAAATATAAAAACCGTCAATCAGTTGATAAATTTAGATGTAGTTAATACATTGCGTGCTAAATTATTTTGTATGGAAAATACACAATTAATTAACGTAGTTTATGTAAATATGTTGTTTAGGACCAACACAAATTACCATCAAATATGCGACCGCATGAAATAGAGGTATATAAGCTGTATATAACCACTTTAGCACCATGTCACATTCTTCCTATCTTGTTCGTATGGAATGTGTTGAGGGAAAGTAAAGGTGCATATGACACGGTATAAAAGTAGATAAATATTTTTGGCTTGGCCTTCATCTCACTTTATGATAAGTGATGATTAGGCTGGTGTGTGTAAAGAGTACATCTAGAAGCCACTACATTATAGCTTCTACTTTATGAGGCGCTGGATCTGTTGCCATTCATACGGGACCACAGTTTCGCGGACTTAGGTACGATGGTGGTAGCCAGGCCGACGTAAGAAATGCCTTACCACTAACCAATATTACTACTATAACAAAACTGGTTTTTAATTTGATTTGACGCATTCCAAGGGAAAGTAATCCCACAAAAAAGGACACGTAATAATTTTATTAACGGGTTCAAAAAGAACGCCCTAAAAGTCTACAGCATCCATCCCCTAAAAGGTTCACTCTTAGAGCATATATTTATTTTAGTGGATTTTTAAAAAAAGAACTGAATCAATTTTTTTTAAATATTCCCACCACTCTATGACGTATGATCAACCAACCAACCAAACAAAATCAAAATTGATGCACGAATTATCACGTAACATACATACAGTAGAATTTTGATAGCCTCCTCCTTTTTGAAGTCAGTTGAAAAGGGGGCCAAAATGTAGTACAAAGGACATGCGGGATGTCTGTCTTTACTGTTGAAATAATTGATATCTAACTGTGTACTAAGTTCCAAAGTTCCTTAAATAATAGGCAGAGGGTACATTGTTCTTTAATTAGTTTGCAAGTAACTTAATATTTAATTTTCACCAAGACTTGCTAACTTTTTACTTATACATGGATACTTTTTAGTTTAAAAAACAAAATCTGGAACGACTTGGACTCGCGAACCAGAAAAAGAAACGCATATTATTACCTAGAAATAAGGTTCATTTTTCCGACCGCATTCAGTCTGTTTGTCATGGTTTTTATACAATATCGCTTACATTTTCTTGTAATATTTGCACAAAAACTTTGGAAATGTTGGGAGAGTAGTATTTTTAGTATAAAAAAAAAACATTTTCAGACTTTTTTGACACAGAACACCCAATTGTTAACCCTTTTTAAAAAAACATAAATAATAAATATTTTAAACATCCAATTGCGGCACCTTTAGGTAAACATTTCCCTAATGTTATCAAATTTCAAGTTGATAACATTAGTAGATACTGAGATCACATTCTGTGACAGACGGACGGACATATAGACAGACACTAGAGTGACATGAGGGTTCAGTTTTTTCATTGTCTTCTCGGAACCTCCAAACTCCATACACTTTGCCTGTAAAACCGTTGCATTGTATTTTCGTTTGGAACAGGACAATACTCTCTCGTTCCTAAACTCTGTCGTTCCTGACGCAACATTTGCCACTAACGATGCGCCCCTACATTAGTAATAATATTGGGGCCGCCTACAAATGTACCGAATGACTATTATTGTAGCCCGCTAAATAAAATATAATGAATTTACGGCCTCCGCTGGAACGTAACGCCGGCCGGGAAAATGTTTTCTATATTTTTTTGGGCACTGAAATTGTTTTCAGTTCGAATTTTCTGCAAGACCCGTTCGCTTTTTTAAAGCTTTTTACTGTTTCATGGCTAGCTTAGCTTTAGAACTCGTGATCAGTTGGTAGGTGGTTCAAATTAAGAACTGATCGGTTTGGTTGGTGATTTTGAATCCAAATAACGAGCTCCCTCAAATAAATGCTTAAAATATATGTATCATCATCATCAACAGCCTATATACGTCCCCACTGCAGGGGCTCAGGCCCACTCTCCTACAGAGAGTGTATGGGCCATAGTCCACACCGTGGGCCTAGTGCGGATTGGCGGACTTCAGATGCCTGTTCAAGACATGCAGGTTTCCTCGCGATGTTTTCCTTCACCGTTAAGCAATGGGATAATGTACTTAAATTGAAAAACAACTCAAAGGGCTGATTGCGAAGCGCTAGAGGAGCTCTGGTGTGTTTCTAGGAGATCCCAAGGCTCTTCGACTTGCGCGGAGTACGACCACCGAGGGGGTTTTAGTGGATAAAAATTTCACATAACCCGGCTTCTCTCCTAAGGAGTCGGGTATCTTCAGAAGATTTCCCCCTCGAAAAAAAAGGTACACGGCTGGATTCGAACCTGAAACTCGCCTTATCCATTGCGCCACCGACGCTTATATGTATAAAGAGGGAAATGCTCCAACAGTATAACCAGTCTAGTAGTTACAGAGTTTGAATAATAATCTGGACGACATGGGTTCCATTCCTTTTCCGTCCTTTAGATTCCCTTGATATTCGATTTCCTTGTGGTACGACATTTTTCTATGTCTGACTGACTATCTACCACTGCAGTTTATTTTTAATTTATATTATCGAGACGGTCAAATAAAAACTGCCGCAGATTCCTAAATAGCCTGCCTTCCAAAACAACGTGTCTAAGATACGAATAGACAACAAGAAAAAGCGGATTTTTCCTGATAAACACTAAGCAGCGTCAATTTTTCACTAAAGAAATGAAGAAATCTTCCCCCAAACACAATGTGACGTATGGTTCGTAATTTGTTATCTTATCAAGGTGCGTTCATAACATCCTCGCGTGTTTCTATGCCCGCAGGAGGGAAATACCCGGCCATGTATGAGTTCGGGATAATACCGTTTTTGTTACACAAGAATTCATACGTATTTTCAGTTCTTTTGTGGCTTATAGGTCATATGTGACATTCTGTCTCATTTCACTACATGGTAAGTGATGATAAGGCCGTTGGATGGAAAGCGTGGGCACCCAGAAGCCTAAATATAATGAGGCTTTGCTACCTTTCATACCGGAACACAGCAGTCCTATTAACAGCTGTTTGGCGGCAGACTTAGGTCACAGAGGTCTCATAGACCCCGGGGATTCCCCAAATATCGACTTGAGAACCGCATCTCCTCCATTTTCGATATGTTACATCAATTTGACAAAGTTCCCTCTACCTCTTACTACAATTTCAATATGGCGTCCCTTCCGTTTCCTGTCACATCACCCACCATTCACGATATTGCTTCCCTACTAAAATATTGGACGATACATTTTACTATTTTGTTTAGGAATTTATATATATTTCGTTGAGTGCTATTGTTCGAATATATCGCTTTAGGATTTAGTTGCGGCTAAAGCTTTGCAATATAATGTTTTGGTCGATTCTTTCAATCATCTGAGTCCGAATAAAGCAGCGGCCAATGGCTCCCTGAAACGTTTTTTGGGCTCCATACTTTAAAAGGAAAAAAAAAACTTGGACCGTTGTAAGACCATTCTTGTGTCCTTCAGTCCGACTGTCACAGAGTTTTTAATCTAGAAAGTACGTACTACATGATACGAGTATTGTATTTCAGGATAGTTGTGAGAGCTGAGCCCAAGAAGTATGGGTGGGTAAATCTAAACAATAGGCTAGTTGACTAAATCTGTAAGCTTGGTTAATTATATACTTTAATGTTTATTTTATCCTAAAATACCTTTTTTAAGGAAAAATCAATATTTAAATTACGTATTTTGTATTTAAAAAAGCAGTTTAGATTTCCCTCGAACACATTAAATGGCGTCTTGAATGACGTCACAGTCTGCGATAACCTGCAGTAACCTGCGCTGTTGTATGAACACGTCAACAACAATAATGTTTTGCGTGGCGTGACGTCACACTTTCTTGCGCCGCGTTCTTCGTGTTCGCTGCCACGTAACTTAATGCCTTTTTTCCGATTTTTAAATATTAGTAATCTTTAACTTTTATGAGAAATAGACTGTTTTTTTCTTATCTACGTCTCTTCATTTATAATTAAAAACTACAAACCAAGCAATTTGTTATTACTGGACACAAGCCTATACTCACCGATTTACGATGCGATGGGAGGCGACGTAAGCTGAAACAACGAGAATGTACGTTTAAGTGTATTAGAAAAGGACAACATGAAAGACATCAACGCGCGTGTCTTAGAATTTTGTAACTTCTAGAATATTTTGTTTCATAAAAATTTCAAAATGTGATACGATATTCTGTGTAACTTGAAGTTGTTCTACAAATTACAACTATACAATATACAAAAATGTTTATTTTCCTGAATAATACGAACACATGCAATTTACATTATCTCCCGCACTACGAGACCTGTGTTGCGGGAAGACAATTTTGGAGAACAAGTAACTTATTTTACATGAGGAAAATTAATTAACTGAATACATTGCAAATAAATATAATAATAATAATAAAAAGTATTTATTCTCCAGAATATTTTGGTACAATTTACTTATAAACTACTTATGTTTATAAATTTTGGACAAAATTAAGTGTAAAGGCCTCCGTTGCTGAACTAGGCAAAAACCTGTGTTTCAGCATCCAGCGCCTCACCCCTCCGGATTATATAATTTATAAGATCAAATAACCAATATTTGGTTTATTACTTAAACACTAAGTTATACATATAATAAAGTATGTGTGTGAGTGTGTGCGTGTACCTCTCGGTGTGTAGGGTGCGTGAATGAAAACGAAATGATAGGGAATTCACGACATATTAGTGTGTGTGAAAGTGTGTGAGAGTGTGTGTTCTGATACTGTAATATTGTGAAGATTTCCTCCGTGGCACTATGATTTAGTATTTTGCTAAAAAAAAACTATGAACAAAATTATAGCATATGCTCAAATGCGTAAACTATTGTCGTCTGCCGGCACGAGCTCTCCACTGGTTATTTATTGTGTTCTGTGACTGGGTAACGACAGTTAATGTCTGAACCATGAACCACTAAACACAGCTGTGGCTTTTCGACACTACAGTTCGTTCGTAGTTCCGTCTTAAAGCCGTCGATTTAATCCCTGTCCGCTTGATAACTTTTAGGAAGTTACCGACTAATTCCTTTTTAAAATCAAGTTACTTAATGAACCGTTTACTTAAATATAATTTGTAATTACTTTCTTGAAAATTACAGCAAATTTCAAACGAGAACTTCCCCCATCAACGTTGAATGCTCACATTAAAACCAACAGAACTTCTACTGCCAGACAATACTCACAACGTTGATATTTATTACATAGACTCACGATTGGGTGTTTGGTACTGGTTTTGGTTTGGTATCGAAGAGTAGGTTTGAGTATTAAGGCGGTTTCTCGAGCTAAATACTCCCTAATGCTCATACTTTGGGAGAAACTCCGATTTGTAGAAATGGAAACATACATATTTTATTTTTATTTATTTATTTCATCAGAATACAAGGTTCCAGTATTTGTTAGTATAAACTTAAAAACTATGTTAATGTCAAAAATTTCTTTATTAAACAGGCTGAGAGCATATGTGCAACTCTGTCCAGTGTCTCTTAAAGGGACAGTCTAGTCTGGCTGCTATGGCTTTCAAGAGGCCGAATATATTAATAGCTTATCTTTGAAAAGATAGCTTCCTATACGATACATACGTGATGCAATATTTCACTGGATGAATTAAATCCCAAAGTTACGTACTAAAAGGGAGAAACTTCAAACAAATAAGTTAAAAATTCAAAAGTGCGTGTGAAGTCTACCAATCCGCACTGGGTTCACGTGGTGTACTATGCCCCTTACACTCTCTGTAGGAGACTGGGTTTGAGCACCTGCAGTGGGGACATATATGGACTGTTGATCATGACTTATATACGCGAATGCAAATAAACAATTTTGATTTTGAATAGTTATATAATCAGTTTCTATTGTACATCTAGATGTAATGATTCTAGGAGTACCTTGGCTCCAAATTATGAGGGAATACACAAAACATCATCACACAAAACACAGCGGTTCCCGTTCCATAATAAAATGCAATTTATAGTCTGGCGTCTCTTTTAATGAGGTCCTCATTCATCGCGACGTGGAAAATGTTGAAATTTCAAGCTGAAAATTTCAATTTTCGCGGTAACAAGTTGTATTCAGAAGGCATGAATGGGACCGTGACAGACCTTCCTTGCTTCCCAGGCGTTCGACTCATTTGGGGACGAGAGCCGTGACGAAATGGGAACAGCCCGGTTGACCTAAATACTTGGATTGTTTATTTAGTATTTGGGAGTCTTCACCTTTCAAAGTGTTAATAAAATTAATTACAACAATTAATAGAAAACAGAAAAATCTACAAATCCTTACTTATAATATTATAAATGCGAAAGTAACTCTGTCTGTCTGTCTGTTACGCTTTCCCGCTTAAACCTTTCAACCGATTTTGATGAAATTTGGCACAGACAATCTTTAGACTCTAAAAAAGGACATAGGTTACTTTTTAATGCGAAAAAAGGGTTTTAAGGGGTTGAAAGGGGGGATGAAAAGTCGTATAGAAGTATCGTTATTTTTAGAGCTAGAAGCTTGAAACTTATTTTTTAGGCTGTTGATTCGATATAAAGTTCTCACGGGATAAAACCTAAAGTCCACGCGGGCGAAGCCGCGGGCAGAAGCTAGTACAGTATAAGTCTGCCACAGCAGTGTTCCAAAAAATACCGGACCCAGTGTACAAAGACTCGTTAATTTGAGCCTTCTGGGTGAGCTCGATTTCCATCCAACGACGGTCAATTTATTTCAAATACCATATTCTATTACTCTCAGCCTGAGCTATCACAAGGCGCCACGTGCGAGCCGTTCCTCAGGGACATAAATTTGAAACCAGAGATAATCTGATAAGAAACTTTCTGAAATTACGTACCAAAGCTAAGTAAGTACGTTTTGTACTTATCTAAGTACGTTTAGTACTTATCTAAGTACGTTTAGTACTTATCTAAGTACGTTTAGTACTTATCTTGTTTTGTCTAATTAGAACTTTATAACTTACAAGCTTCATGCCAGTGACTGCGATGAGGAAGAGAGTTTAAATCAATGTAACATCCGATGACCAGATGGAACATAATCTCATATTGATGAATGTCCGTTCAACTGTCCGTCTGTCTGATTATTTCACAAACGAATACTATTATCGACCTGAAATTTGTTATAGTTTCAGGAAATTGTTTGAATACAATAAAAAGTTAAATTATTTATTCGTATTTAAAAAGGGGCAAAAGTCGGAGGGAGCGGTATAAATTTCAAAGTGTAGTTTCCTTGACGTGTAAAGGTCTTTGTTTTCTAAAACAGTTTTTTTTTTAATTTGCTTTAGTGCATAGTTTTTGACTTATCATAAAAAATGAGTGTAAAAATACCGCCTCTATATCCGAAGTTTCCAAAGTGAAAAATATGTTTGAACTGTAGTAGACAGTTCTTAATGTTAATATTACAGGAAAATCTGAGCGAGGTATTAGTATTTTTGTAGTATAGTAGTTTTTGAGAAATCCTAAAAAAAAGCTTGATAAACCAACTTAGTTATGCGGTCGGAAAAATTTACCTTATTTGAGGTAAAAATATATTTACGCTTCTTGCCATGGTGCGCACGAGTCTGACTCGCACTTGATCGACCGTGGGGTCAGTTTTTGCCCTTGCGGTGGCTAATTTAAATGCAGACCAGATTTCCTGCAAACGTCGGTTGTTGCTGTGAATTGAAGATGATTCATGAAAATTATTCACGGAACTCTGATAGGTTTTGATGAAACAATGAAGTGAAAAGTAATGAAATATGTGCATATAATATGACTCATATTATATGCGAGCTATGCTCGGAATTTCTCTACGTGATAAGGTCCGGAATGAGGAAATCCGTAGACGAACAAAGGTCACCGACATAGCTCGACGAGTCAGTGAGATGAAGTGGCAATGGGCAGGCCACATCGCTCGAAGAACCGATAACCGGTGGGGAGTAAAGGTTCTCGAGTGGCGACCACGTACCGGGAAACGTCTACCAGGCCGTCCCCCCACTAGATGGACCGACGACCTGGTTAGAGTCGCAGGGAGTCGCTGGATGCAGGTGGCTCGGGACCGGTCGATGTGGCGTAACATGAGGGAGGCCTATGTCCAGCAGTGGACGTTTCCCGGCTGATGATGAATATGACTCAGTGTATGCCCTACGGATTTCTTCATAGTAATAATAGTAATAAACAATAATAATAACGTTGAAAAGATTACATTGATGATTAGAAAGACACCTATCATTTCTAAACCAACCCAAGTCTACATAAGCACTCAAAACAACCATATCCCTCAAAGAGATATAATTACAACTCGCTCGTCCGTCCGTATGTCTGTACACGCAACCAGCTAATGGCGCAGAGTCATTAGGCTAATGGGCAAGAAGTAACGCACTTTGAGGTTTTTTCACTCGCTCAGGGAAAATCAGGGGATACGAGTAGTGCAAACAACGGCTGCGTGTTTCATATGTATTAGCTTTGCGAGAAGTTTGATTCGAGATTCCTTCTAGCGCTGTATGGTTACAGGTTACGAAAGAGACAACCATATTCAAAATGTTTGTTAATTTCTTTTAGGGCTAACAGCGGTTTCTTCAATCTCGTAAAGACTTTATTCTTAAACTTTATTGTTCCTGTCCTGTTTCCTTCTTCTATTAAATTAGTAATATAAGTAGATGAAACAGTTTAAAAAATATATATATTTAGTAACTATAATTTAATACACTTTATTAATATTAACTAGTCATAAAAATTGAATGTTTTTTTTAATATAAGGTCATGAAAATGTATTTAAAGTAACACTAGGAAGAGCAGGGCCTCCTAAGACAAGTCATCAGTACTTAAGAGGAGGTCCTGAAAGTATTGTATATATTATTATCCTATAATGAAAAATAAACTATTTTTTTTAATATAATTATTTCCAGCAGAACAAAAATTCTATCACGTTGCTTTATAATTAAAAACAGGGCTTTTAATGCGATTGAGTAAATATATAAGGATACTAAACGAACTCATTGTAAAATGTTGAGAATATTAGGCTTTCTGAAGCCTTCTTTAAATGTAGCCGCAGAAGGTGACATCTTGACATCTACAAGCAGATTCCAAGGCCTCGCTTCCTTCACCGTAAAAGAGTTGGTGTACGTGTGCGTGCTATATACCTTCCTTCAGTTGTAACCTTAAAAAAGCTCATTTAATCAAATGTAATACCGAATCAAATGCCATTTCCTTTTATAGGCGTTCATTTTACGAGGACCCGTAAATGCTTTTTGTTCTTACGCGTTGTAAACTTTAATTGTTTTACATCAAGAGTTTCGTGACAGATTTAATTCGAAACAAGGTTACTTAAATTGTTTTCAATAATTATTACCGCGTGACAACATATTAATAGACTTACGTGTGATTATTTTTAGCTGCAACTCACTCAGTTGATAGTCGCCTAACCCTTTTAAACAAGGGTAAGATTTGAGAACGCATTGCCACGATCTTGTTCAAAACAAAACTCAACCGATTTACGGAGGGGTGGGTGAGGGGGACCGGGGGGGGGGGAGATAGTTAGCAACGAGGCCAATGATACTAAAGAGACTATATGAAAGACCTCAACGCGCGTGACTCAGAATGCTTTATTCCATATTTTTGTGAAACTTAAAGTACCTAGTAGTTCCACACATAAATATTATAGCTGTTTCTTGCGACCTGTAACGGTAACGCACTCTTGATACGTGTAACACTCTCTTCATACGTGTAACACTCTCTTGATACGTGTAACACTCTCTTGCTACGTGTAACACTCTCTTGCTACGTGTAACGCTCTCTTGCTACCTGCTACGATTTTTTGTTGGCACCTACGGAATATCAGCGTAGTGGCTCTGGGGATGTTTTGAGTCACGAAAAAAAGGTTATTCTCATATTAGTTGTAAGTAATTTTGGGTAACCTTAAGTTAGTTTGGTATAGTGATGCAACGAATACGAATAGGAATATTCGTATTCGCCGAATATCAACTTATTAACGAATATTCGTATTCGCCAAATATCGTGATGATATTCGTAAAGCTACTTTTCTACTTTTGAAATAGCATGGTTAGCAATCGGAACGTCGTCGTCGAGGAAGCTGAAATGGATGAACCAGTTGCTATATTTTCTGGTTTGTATATTTGTATATTAATAGATTCTAAATTAATTTCATTTAATATACTTTATATTTTTTTAAGATATACTTTTTAATTAGTTTTTTATTTTTACAGATAATTCGAGTATCAAAAACGAGGTTGACGCTTACCTAAAGCTTCCAAATTTGCTGCCAACCGCTGACCCTTTAGCATTCTGGCGCGAAAATGTACATTTCCCAATTTTAAAAAAATATGCGCAGAATTTTTTTTCGATTAAACCATCCAGTGTGGCCTCAGAACGAATTTTTTCTACAGCTGGAAATATTCAAACCGACAAAAGAAATCGTCTGCAGCCCAACACTTTACAGAAACTTTGTTTTTATTAAAAGCTTTTATTTTTTTAAATAAAAATTTGTCTAATGTGAATTTTAATTACTGAATAAAGATCTACATTCTACGTTGATTGGATATGTTTTTTTTATTGCTTTGCTTATAACATTTTCATTTATTCGTATTAGTATTCGTATTCGCCGAATATTAGTCATTATTCGTATTCGTAAAAGTGGTATTCGTAACGAACAAATGTTTTTCTTTCTGTCTTTCTTAGTACACTTTCCACACCATTTAGTTTGGTACTTAAACAAAAACATCGATATCATTTGCTGTTTGGTTAGGGCTGGGATCTCCGTATGCGCTGTTTATAGTTTTGTTGATTGTGTAATATTTAACATTAATTTTTAATCATTAGAATTTAACATTTCTGTATGTTTGTTGCAGTTTCTTCTATAACTGTCGCGTTAAAGCGAGACAGAAGAAGTCATGCTTCGCTCGAACAACATAAAAGGTTAGTAAAAGAAATTAAGATATTGAAATTTGTACAGCTTAAAATTAGGCTATATACGTAAGATAATTATGCGAGGGGAGACTCCTTCAATAATTGATACTTTAGGAAGGTAGGGAATTACAGGAGAATAAGAAAGTAGCAAAGAGTGACATAATGTGACCTAGTCAGAATGTGAATAGCGGGTGTAGCAAAAGACGTGTATAAGCTAGGTATAGCATGTCTTAATAACAAATCGCTTAGACGTATGACGTTTAAACAATATCTCACACGCATCTGCCTACTGCCGACCTAGTCAGTAGTTTCATTTCTGACTAGCTCACATACTGAAAAGGCCACTCTCTAAATACATATCTGACTTGGTCACATTCTAATCAGATCAGTCCGTTATAACTTTTCCGACAAGGTCACATTCTGATTCGCTCACTCTCGCAGCCCCTTTCTGGCTAGATCACATGCCGACCAGGTTACTCTCTTCACCCCTTTCCGACTAGGTCACATTCTGATCAGGGCACTCTCTAATTTCCTTTCTGAGTGACTATTTAATTATCTTTTTGACTGGGTCACTTTTTGACTAGATGGACGAAATCATTAGCGAAAATTATTTATGCTTATAATTTTATGTCACTTAATGGAATGAGTTCAGTAAAATGATGCTTGAAGTAGGGGCTACCGTTGAAAATCAATTTAAAAATACATTCCCCTCAACCCAGTTAAAGAGTGAACCATCAAAATGGTAGGTACACACCGAGATAACTGAGGGACGGTGGACGCTCGAATAAAAAAGCGCTTATCAGCTGTTTCAGAATGGTCTCACTTTTATTGCCTTTAAAGTTTTATGTCCCCGACTGTACCGCGGTTAAGTTGCGGGTGTACCGGGAGGATGAAAATAATAATTAAATCGATAGTCAACAAAACCATTAAATCAATTGATTGTATCTTTCTCCTGTGGAAACCGTACTAAAGATTAACGTATTTGTGTGTAGGAAAATATAAAATAAACTAATCAATTTTAAAATATTCAATAGCTTGGCGGAGTGGAAAAAATACATAGTTCGATTTTTTTTGTCTGTAAATGTTGAAGTATATTCGTTAAATTTTAAAATAAGAACGTGTTAAAATGCATACTAATACATATTATAAATTCGTGGTGGGTTTGTCCTTCCTTTACATCGCAACGGAGAGTCAAAATGACTTGATTTTTGTATAGGGATAGGCGAAGGGACGGAAAAATACAGAAGCTACTTTTTATCCCGAACGTGTATTTTAAACCCGTGGGACAAAATACAGAAGTCCACGTGGATAAAGTCGCGGGCGAAATGAAAGTAAGTAACAAATACATGTAATTCATCATTAGACCAGGAACGCCCATAGAAAAAAAGGAAAATAATCTTGAAAGATACACAGATAACAAAGTGATCCTTTATGACTTTCTTTTTAGGTATGAAGCCCTAAAAAGGAGCCCATTGTTGCCCCACCACTTGGATACCGATTCCTGACTGATGATGATGATACTCCACATTGAATCCCGCGCACTAGTTGTGTCTCATCCATAATGCCTTTACGAGAGAGAGACAAAGTAACAACACTGTAAACGTTAAAACGTTAGTTCGAGATTGGAGTTGTAAACCGAACGGTCCCGTATTTTACACCTACTGATAAGTCGCAGTTACTCTTTAATGTTTATTAGGAATTTCACATGGAAATTCATCTGGAAATGCGATGGGTTAACAGTTTTATGTTCTTGGTGTTGATTTTCGGTGAAGGAAAATATCGCGAGGAAACCTGCACACTCCTGAGAAGCAATTCAAGGTGTGTGTGAAGCGTCGGTGGCATAGTGGATACGGCGCGGACTCTCAATCTGAGGGATCCGGGTTCGAATCCAGCCGTGTACTTATGAGTTGTTTTTCAATTTAAGTACATTATCCGATTGCTTAGCGGTGAAGGAAAATATCGTGAGGAAACCTGCATGTTGCCTGCACCTGAACAGGCACGTGAAGTCCGCCAATCCGTGTACTATGTCCCATACACTCTCTGTAGGATAGTAGGCCTGAGCCCCTGCAGTGGGGACATATATTTTTGGTGTTGTTGATGATGGTGAATGAAGCTAGAAACAAGACGAGGGATTTAGTTTTAAATGTTCTGGATGTAACATATTAGAATCAGTCTATACGAGACTGTTAGCGAATAGCGAAATTAAGAGGCTATGCTGTTGTCAAAGCGCCCATACAAACGTAGTCCAGTCATATTTTGAGTATTAAGCTATGAAAATCTATGAAATTTTCAAAACACAATCTAGAAACAAATATCTGTGTCGGTGGTGAGTCAGATTTTCGTTTAAATATATACTTCCAGAGTTACAGGGCGTCAAAGTATTGTATTTTTCGGTAGTAAAAAGCTTCAACTTTTAACCTGATTTACAAGAGTATGAATCGATTTAGAACAATTTGGAAAAACCACCGACATCTGAAATTTCATTAGTATACTGTATTAAAAAAATGGTTACATAATATACTGTATCCTTCAAATGATCCCTGGACTACGAAACATCCAAATAACGGGTGGATAACATCGCATAATGTATGCTGTCTCACCGTACGCGCTCGGGTAGGATAGGGCTCGGAGAGGGACAGCTACAAAACAATTTAACCTTGAAACCGACCACGTGGTCTACCAACATAGCCTCAATTAGTTTTCAAATAAGTTTGACTGACTTGACTACCTCCGGGGCTTAGTCGCTACACATTTGGTTTTACCCGTCTGTACTCGGTTGGGTTGGTGCTATGGCGTTATCAATGTCCAACTCGCTAGCTACCACTGTGTTATATAAGTCTGTAAAAAGTCTAAGTTTCTATAGTAAATGACCTGTACGTAGTCGTCTACCTTTGTTTGTGAGCCGCATGGGAAAAAATAAATTTCAAAAATGTAATATCTATTCGATCTCATTACTAACACATACAATAGTGCCTCTAGTGTGAGTTTTTAACCGAAACGGCACTATTTTTGATTCGCTCTACGCGCCGCGAGCGCTCGTTTTCTAGTGATTTTCGTTCCACTTACGAAATTTGGCATTTTTGAATCGCTCTTCTGCAACGAGTGGTCGGGACCACTCTCTGCGGAGGCGAGCGATAGACTAACCGTCATCGTCAAACACTGACATTACCACTTATTGATATTGACAGTAGGAACTGTTCTATGAACTTTGCGTTCCGTTTTCCTTGCATGAATTACCGGTTTTATTTTTCTGCGTGAAAAAGATAAAATTAAACGTATTAAGTAATATTGGCAACACCTGAGGCAAATGATTCAAAAATACAGTCAAATCTGTTTTCATGCGACTTGGAGTCGATCGTCGCTTAAGTCGTGTGCGACGAAGCTATGTCACACGAGGGAATCAAAAATAGCGTTTGTATGTTTTCACCTATACCTCATACGGTTTGATTTCAACCTTATGTATGTCAATCACTCTGTTAGGAAAGCCTTAACATAATTCAATTGGACTCTGTAACATAGCATCCATGTTTGTCGTCAGGGACGCGCACGAAGTGTCATCTTCCCGGGCCCGCGGGATTCCGAGCGACATCCTGGAAAACACCGGGAATTATGGTAAGTAATATAAACTGTTTGAATATTCATGTTGCTTGGAGAGTAGTGTGACCCGGCTTGTGTAACATGTCCAGGACTTAAAACAGATTGTGGAAGGATAGTTTGTAGCTGGAATGAGTTGGGAATTCATTGGGAAGGTACAACGATCAAATTTCAAATGAGTCGTCTAAATTAGAAGCCTATACCAATATTATTAATGTGGACGGCAGGAGTAACGTAGGGTAAGTCTGACCTAATTTTTTGTATAAGAACAGTTTAAGATCCGGATAACGGCGCTAGATTTTTTTCCCAATTGAATAAACATTTCGTTTTGGATAGCTTTTGATCAATGCGGCCGAATAATAAATTGAGAAGAATATGTTAAGAGTGTTAGAAAATGATGTGAAATTTATTGTGCCTTTAATCTTTACAGTTCTTGAAATGATTTATTTATATACAGAAAACCATTTTTATTTATTAAAATGGGATTACTTTTAATGACATTATAAATGCAACAAGGAACTTTGTAAAATATTCATTAATAAAACTTCACGTTTATTTTAAAAGGAAAAAATGGTCCATAAATTATTTAAAGAGAAACATTTATCAGCGAGACGTCATTGCCAATTACAATTTTATCCGAAAAAAATATATATTCTTCAGTGTAAAATGCTCCTTTTCTTTCGACTCTTTGTTCTTAATTTAAATCTATCAAGTAGGGAGCATAATTAATTATAAAGATACTGTAAGCAAGTAGAATGCCCGTGATAACAAATGTTACCAAACTTTTTCTCAGTTGCCAAAAGCGCACTAACATTGAGCTCTCGAAATCACCTTATCTGTTTTTTTTTTGATGCTTCAGACCCATAAGTAATATTTTATATTACTACTTCAAATATTTTATGACCCACGTCATAAAGTACATGAAGAAGGTGCTATATGCTATATGGGTCAAGGGATCTGGTACCTCTGCGGTTATATAATATTAAAAACTGAACACGAAGACATATGTTTCATCTTCTTCTTCTTCTTCTATCTATCTTCTTCTATCTATCTTCTATCTTCTATCTTCTATACTATAATAAATCTGTAGAATCGATGTGTCTGTACATTGATTTTTTTTGCCTAAAACTGATTGAGGGTGATGTAAGAAGTGTAACAGAACACAATAAGACAATTTTTAAACATTTTGTCTGTCTGTCTGTCTGTCTGTTTGTCTGAACCGGCTAATCTCCGAAATTACAAAACCAAATTTGATGCGGTTTTCACAATTAAATTAGGCGTAGGTCAAGGCAACATCTAAGCTTTATTTCATCAAAATCGGTTCACGCAATAAAAAGATATCTTCAAAAAACCTGTAGAATCGACTTACCTGTATATGGAGAATCGACGCATCTATCTGTACATTGAAAATACTTGCCAAAAATGGTTTAAGGGTATACAGAATACAAAAAAACAGCCAAGTGCGAGTCGGACTCGAGCACCGTGGGTTCTGTACAGAATAACTACAATGCCTGATTAATTTCAAATAGTAAAGACAAAAGAAAGTGCTTTAGTGGTTAATGTTTAAAAGTGATTTTAAAACATTACCTCAGTGTTTGAAGTGACTGATTGATTTACACGTGGTTTTTTTTACCATAATCTTACCTGATGTTAAGCGACGATGATGTCTAGGATAATTCACGGTTGCCTATAAATAGTCTATTCACTGTGGCCTTGAAGTTATCTTAATGGTATCGCTTAGGAAACACAAAAGCCGGCAGGGAATTCCACTGCTTAGCTGTAAGCACGTGGTAAGTGACAATAAGATAGAAATTATGTTTAGCCAGGAGACTCAAACTAATAGAGGTACTCAGGTGCTCTGCTACCTCACACCTGTAGAATCAACGTGTCTATCTGTACATTGAGAAGGTTTGCCAAAAATTGTTTGAGGGTGATATAGGTAGTATAACAGAATACAAAAACCAGTTTAGTGGGTTCTGTACAGAATGGCTACAATGCCTGACTAATTCCAAATAGCAAATACAAAAGAAAGTGCTTCAGTGGTTAATGTTTTAAAGTGTTTTTGAAACATTTCCTCAGCGTTAGAAGTGACTGACTGACAGACGAAACCATGTATTGTAATGAGATTTTGCAAATATTTTCTTTTTATGATAGTTCCGCAAAAAGAATATGTGATGCAAGTTTGTGTTAAAGTTTGCGATTGCCGTGTAACTACACATTAAACTATGATTGGATTTGCAACAAGCACCACTGTTGGTAGGCGGATTGGTGATCGCAGTAAGATTTTGTAGTTACATAGCACCTATACAACTAAGACCTAACGGAATGTGAGGTAAAATTAGCGATGTAAGTTTGTATAAAAAGTTCGTAAATAGTTGTTTTTGTATGGGTTTGTATTTGACCTTCATCTAACATGTTTTTTTTACATTCGTTTCGGCTTCCGTTTTATTACAATCTCACCTGATGTTAAGCGACGATGGGGTCTAGGATCGTTCACGGTTGCATAGAAATAGTCTATTCACTCTGGACTTAAAGTTATCTAGGTTGTATCGCATGGGAAACACAGCCGGCAGGGAATTCCACTGCTTAGTTGTACGCACGTGGTACGTGACAATAAGGCCGTTGGATAGAAATCATGCTTATCAGACTTAGGTAACATGGTAGTAGCGAGCCAGGCAGACAAAAAATGGCTTACCACCAACCAAACTGAGTTCCGATAGATACTGGGAATCGAACCCTAGACCTCCGGGTTGTGAATCGAACATTTAGCAATTAGGTCACTACTCTAATTTTAACGAATAACTGAACATTTTAATATACAAAACAAACTGTTATAGACAAAACAATACATTTTGAACAATTTATTTATTTTTATTTATTATTTATTCAGAACACAAACAGTCGTTTACAAAAAATTATATAAACATTTTATACACAAAAAGACCTGGAGGTTCATTTTTCGATACGTTTGATCTACTCGGTACAATATTCACATAACAGACTAACTATAATAAAATCCAGATGGGCATAGAAAATGCCTTCACCATCATCATCATTAGCCAGGAAACGTTCACTGCTAGACATAGGCCTCTTTAGTGGTACGACACACCGACAGGTCCCGAGAAAATGCCTTACCGCCATCCAAACCAAGTACCGATAGGTACTGGGACTTATGGTCAAAACTGTATGTACAAAAACAAAAAATCAATTAAAACATGGGACCTCAAGGTTGTTAGTACAAACATGTTGCCATTTTTAAGACACGGAGGCAGATAATTTTTATTAAAAAAAGGTATTATTATTAGGTACACATTTTGATTTAAATCTTATATAAAATTCAAAGTCCTGACTAACTAACTTATCAGACAGCTTAATCCTATGGCCATGGAATTTGGAGTATGCGTTCTTTGTAAAGTGAAAGTATTCGCTAAAAAAGGATTTCTCGAAATTCCACCCCTAACAGGGTAAAATAAGGGATGTAAGTTTGTACGAAAGTCCGTCATTTTTGAAGATAAGTTTGTATAGGAACTCTGTTGTTTTTGAAGTCAATATATCATCAATATCATGAAAATTGATACTAAGTAAGTGGCTACATTTGAAACAAAGAAATACGTGTTCCACAGGTTATTAATTCATTGGTTAATAGTTCATTTTGTATGATAACTCTGATGTTTTGTTAGAGAGTGGAAACAGATAAATACGTGTTTCCGCATATTTTTAATGGGGGTGAATATAAAAATGTATGGGTTTTTGTGGTCGCACTTCTGCGAAACGGCTTGACCAATTTTTGTATGTGAATCTTGCAACCTCTTACCCATATTTTATTTCGATTTTAAAATTGTAGTATGAATAATATCCAAATAATTATTCGTTGCCGGAAAGCGTCACGTCAGTTTCATATTTGTTATGTAATTGATTTATCCAATGGGATAAATCCTAAAGTCCACGCGGGCAAAGCCGCGGGCAGAAGCTAGTAGGGACTAAAATTCTACCTTCGCCTCATTCACTTGCTTGCTGCCACAGATAACGAACAGTGTCATTCCTGAGTTACCAATCCTTTTCTAGTATAATCAAGAACAAAACTACCCCATCATTCCCAAATCCAAGAAAACATTTTCGTTTCACATCCTCCCTATCAAATTAATCTCCATTACAATAACATTCCCTTTCACTATGCCCCCCGAAGCCAAAGTCCCTCGAAAATGGATTCCTGGGAGCAGTATATTTTATTCAGAGTACGGAACAATTTCCTTAGCAAATTGGTACATGTACCCAAAGAAATAAGTTGGAAAATAATGTTCGTACCAACTTGAAATGTAAAACCGAAGTTCCCGGTTCCCCGGGAAAAGTTTCGCTTAGTTCCCACCCACTCCGTGTTTTGCGGCACTGAACATTATTACACTGGCGTGCAAATTAACCTACAGGCAATTTATTAAAGTTTATCTTTTCATTTAATACCGTTTCGGCTTCGTCTCAGTCTACGCAACAGGATTACCGCTCTCTGATATTAAATTTGCTTCGTTCTTGGTTTTGTATTTTTTTGCGTTTAATATTTTGTTTGGTGCGCATTAATTATATTATAAGGTTATATTTTAAAATAAAGAATAATTGAAATAAATATAATTATGTCCTAAATAGTATTTAAAACTACGCTAGTAAAGGTGTCTACTGATCAGGTTTTACGATAATTTGATTTTAGTAATTTAGAACTATTGAATTTTTTTGTCTTTTTTCTCGATCTAATCGTAATTTCAGATGTATATATACTCTTACAATATGTTGGATAATAATATTTTTTTATAATAATAATATATATAATATTAAAAAAAATATTTATATAAATAAAAAAATATATTTTATTTTATTAATAGTAAAGGATCGTGTGATAAATGTAAATTTAAAGTTGGTTGATTGGATATAATATTACAATTAAAAAAAAATATATGAATAAAATAGGGCACAAATTATTATAATATTCTAAATAAAAATTTAATTCGTAATGTTTAATGGATGTTAATGTTGTTTCTAACAAAACAAACACTTAAGTTTCATTTAATTCATGCCTCTGGGTGAAAGAGACGTGAGCACGATTTCAGCATGTGACTTAACCGTCATTTAAACATCAGCCAGCTGACATGCTGATGATGACTGACAGGTAATAACTTATCGACAGATTTAAATATTCACGACGTGACAGCAAACTAACTAAATCACTACTTGACTTCTTTTATTCTCAATGGTTGTTATTGTTATTAGTCCGTAATGGTCAGTTTTGACAGATTGTGTAGTAAAGAGGTATATATCGACGACGTTCTAATGAAATCTTGCTGTCTTGTGTTTTTCTTTTGGAGGATTACGTGTGCGAAGAGGATAGATGTACAGATGCAGGTTTATGCTAAATTAAATCTTATCTATGGCTGAAACGGGCGTAGTTCTAAAATCTGTCTTATAATTATAATCAATCACGTAATGAAAAATGTCAATCAACAGTTTAAAAAAACAGTGGTATCTACACGCCACGAGCACATTTTTAGACTTTGATGTGACGATATTTTCTTTTGCGATTACACATGTCCCCAAGTGTATAAAAAGCCCTGCGTTCGAGTAGAAGTAGAATTGCGGAGTAGATTGTCCGGAAATTCGTACTCGAATGAACAGTGGCTTGGATCGCACTGGAATTTATACTTTTTATAGCATTTTATACTTTCTCTTTGTTAATTAATAGTGGGAGCTATGATTCAATTAATTGATGCATCGTCGCTTCGTGCCTAGAAATTCAGGTTCCTCGGGGTTTAGCAGCGGTGCGATTGTATTGATTAATTTGGAAAGTTTATCGTTGTTTCTAGTGATCCGAATCAATATGGAAATACCTATTTCTGTTACAGATTCTTATCTCAGAAACTACTGATGATATTAACGTGATATTTGAAACAATTATATTTTATACTTGGTCAAATTGCTGTGGATTATGAAGGTTCCGAATATCCGATAAAAAAAGAACTCATATAATCTCACTCTGGTGTCTGTCTGTACGTGTGTCACAAAAAAATTTCTCACCAACTACGAATGCTATCGATTTGAAATTTGTAATAATTATGGCAAATTGTGACCCACAGGCAGTTAAATAATTAGTTAAATACTTTTATCAGTAGCAGCAATATGAGAGCCGAACTTTGAAAGTGGAGTCATTAGGGGCACTACATGAAAAGTCTTCATAGGTACATTATAAAAAATTGCGTATTTTCTTTGATTTTGATTTTTAAAAGTCTTCACTAATTATAAAATATACATAAACACTGTGCAATATAAAAATACAGTATTTCATCTACACAAGTCATACTCTTTTTTACATACTATTTTATTACATATAAAACTTATAACATAATCAGTTTTGAAAATTATATTGCTTATTTTCTTGACTGCATAGTTTTTGACGAACCGTGACGTAGTGTAAATATCACAGGAAAACCTATGCGAGGTCTATATTTAGTATAAGTTTTTCAGAAGTCATAAAAACACCTTGACAAACTAACTTAGTCTTGCGATCGAGAAAATGAACCGTATTTCAAGGTGATCATAGATGTACGTTTCTTTTCATGGCCCGGAACCTTTGGTGAGCGAGTCCAACTCGCACTAACACTTGCCTTCCTTCCAGCCAAACCGTGATGGTCCTTTTTGACGATTTAATGGAAGGCTTATGTTAAATTCTCTGGCAAGTATTCTCATCGCATTACTTGTCAACAATTCCAAATTCCTCAGCGCGCTATGGAAAGATCTATGCTCGGAATCTCTTTAATGAACTGCATTCGAAACAGAGTGAACCGTCGGAAAGTGTTCGAAATTAATCGAATTTGTTCGAATTGAGTATCTGATGTGACAGCGATACGGTCATACTTGCTGTAATACCGACTGTCGCAAAAGCAGTCAAGTCCACGAGTGGAAGCCACGTCTACGCAATCGTAGCCGATAACAGGCTAAGCTAGATGAAAAGACGGAGAACAGAGGCGTGTCATGGGAGATGCATATGTCCATCAGTGGACGGTTGCAAGCTGGACATATTGATAAATCTATACAACGTGTACAAAAAAGGAGTGATAAAACTTAAGTGCGGTATATGTTAGGTAAGGTTTTACCTTTGGAGCGGTAGTAGACATCTGTAAACCGTACGAATCTGGAGAAAAACGAATTTAAAATATTGACTAAAATTTTTGAATTTCCTCCCTATCCTAGTTCTACATGTGTCAATAACCCCTAAAACCAAAGATAAGATCATTCATCATTGACCCCAGTGCTCGCGTTGGTAAACAAACATTTAGGGTTGTCAAAAATTACGACGTTACACCTATGAAATAAAAATGTATGGAAATTTAAACTAACCTTTACAACGCTGCTACTTTCACAGTGTATTCTATACCAGGGATATATACCCACTTTTAAGTATTATCACTCCTTTTTTGTACACGTTGGATAAAATACACAAATTCAAAGTCACTCAGCGAGTTATTAAACGAGCTATGCTAGGAATTTCTCTGCGTGATAAAAGCCGGAACGAGGAAATCCGTAGACGAACTAGGGGCACCGATATAGCTTGACAAGTCAGCCACAAGAAGCCTACAAGTTTTAAAAACGGATAACCGCTACGAAGTAAAACTACTAGACACTACAATAATACTATTTACTATGGCACGTTGGTGCCGCTCTGGTGGTGTTGGTCGGTATCTTTCCTCTGAAGCGACGACTGACTGACTGACGACCTAGTTAAGGTCGCAGGGTGTCGCAAGTGGCCCAGGCTGGTCCATGTGTCACACCATGGAGGAGGCCTATGTCCAGCAGTTGACTATGACTATTCCTGGCTGATGATGATAATGATAGCGTAACATCATCATCATCAGCCGGGAAACGTCCACTGCTGGACATAGGCCTCCCTCATGGTACGCCACATCGACCGGTCCCGAGCCACCTGCATCCAGCGACTCCCCGCGACTCTAACCAGGTCGTCGGTCCATCTAGTAGGGGGACGGCCTGGTAGACGTTTCCCGGTACGTGGTCGCCACTCGAGAACCTTTACTCCCCACCGGTTATCGGTTCTTCGAGCGATGTGGCCTGCCCATTGCCACTTCAGCTTACTAACTCGTCGAGCTATGTCGGTGACCTTCGTTCGTCTACGGATTTCCTCATTCCGGACCTTATCACGTAGAGAAATTCCGAGCATAGCTCGTTCCATTGCTCGCTGAGTGACTTTGAGCTTGTTTATTCGGCCCACAGTAAAAGACCACGTTTCGGTTCCGTATGTCATCACTGGCAACATAGCGTAACATACTCGTACATACAAAAAAACATACAGTCGAATTGGAAATCACCACCCTTTTCGTCCTTAGAAGTCGCTTGAAAATCTAGTTTTCAGCATAAAGTTGATACAGCCTGTATCCGCTCGTATGTAACTGTATGGAAGTTAGCGAACTGCGGAGTGAATACCGTCAGTTGGATGGAAAAGTTAGTTTCCACAGCGTCAGTGCGCTCAGTGAGGAAATGTGTTTATACTATATTTACTTATTGCTACGATGAACGCTCGGGAGAGTTACTTTCGCGATAGTTTTACACCGCATCCCTGATCTATTTGTTATCACAATCCAGAGGTCCCGGGTTCAATTCCCAGTGGGGATACATGTCGGTAATCAGTTTCGTTGGTGGTACGGCATTTTCTTTGTCCGCCTGGTTAGCTTAGCTACCACCAAGCTATCTAAGTTAGCCGCAAAAGCAGTGTGTTCCACCGGTCATGTTCCGTTATGAAAGGCAGCAGAGCCAGAAACCCAGAAGCTCGAAGCTTCTGGGTAAGCACGCTTACCGTCCAACGATATATCGTCACTTACTTAGGTGAGATGAAGGCCAAGTGTAAACCCATCATATATTTATTTAAAAAATATGTTGTTACATAGGCAGATGCTCCTGCCCATCTTCAGATTTTTTTCTTAATACCCTTTAATATACACGTCCCTACTATTATTATTAATAACTCTAACTCTGTCTGTCTGTTACGCTTTCCCGCTTAAACCTCTCAACCGATTTTGATGAAATTTGGCAGAGACAATATTTACACCCTGAGAAAGGACATAGTCTACTTTTTAATGCGAAAAATTAAGTCCACGCGGGCGAAGCCGCGGGCAGAAGCTAGTTGGATTATATAGGGTAGTCCTATTCTACAGCTAACAGATTACGATTTAAGGCTTCCTAATTTAAACAACGATCTCAACCATAGAATCAGCTGAAGGGGTCATTGAACTTCGTGCTAGCTCATGCAAAATAAGACTGTTGACGCGAATTTTTAGCGCCCCTACTTACTTTTACTTATATTTTCGTAAACAATGGGTAACATTAATGCCCCAAACTTATTTGCTACTATTTGCTAACACTTTCCTTCAAATAGTTTGCGTGCTTTGAAAAATCTAAACGAACTCAGTAAACTAACACATCCCACTTTTAAACTTTCGAAATCTCATCACTGCAGCGCAAAACTGAGCGAACTAACCGCATACATCCTACAAACAGGAAAAAAAACTTTTTTTTAATTCACCGCTTTAAGATACGGACCGTTCAGCGCAGCGCAGCGCTAGAAAACTTTTAAAAATCCATCCGCTACTGCATTTTGTTTTTTTTCTTGTGAACTCTATTTCTCGGTGTATAAAGTTGAGATTGGGTTGGATTTATTATTGAAGTTCGTTTTGAACACACGGTCCGACAAATTTGTTGGAAATTTGGACTTTTGAAAAGTTAGTGTTGAAAATCTAGTATTAATAAAAACAGAAACAAATTATCAATTATGTGATTTTTAATGAGGACAATTATTCATAAAGATAGTCAAGTCTAAGTTAAAAAAAAGTTGTAGATGTTATTTGTTTTGCGGGTTTTCTGCAATAATTTAATTTTCATTCATGATTTTGATAAAAACATAACGATATATTTAACACATAACGTAGCTTTTGGGCTCAAAAAAGTATGAGACTAAAATCTTGAGAAATAATATTCGGATACCCATAAATGTAAATTGTGTCCTGTAGTCTATCCCATGAGTTTGAGTTAGTGGGGGTAGGTGTGTTGTCGTTGGTTAGATTTGTAGTATCACATGCGTGACGTCATCTGCAAGTCTTTATAATATGACGGTTATCTAAAAAAAAAGAAAAAAATTTCCTTGGAGATTTATTTTACATTTTGCAACGTTGTCCACTGTGCTGGGGCCTGCGACATCACCCTGTTGACATGACGGGCGACATCGTTTTCTACCTCACGACTCATAAATGCATTAGATGACGTCATTAAATATTGATCCTTGTTGCCTAGTACACAAGATATATCGTCAGCAAAGAATCGTGTGCTATGCGGTTAAAAGAATTCGTCCTTAGAAATTGCACATGATTCTACCCCTGTCTCTGTTTACTTGCGTTACCTTTTTTAAATTGTATGATAGGTTTTGAACTTGGCCTTCATCTCACCTGATGATAAGGCCGTTATATGGTAACTGTGCGCACCCAGTAGACTCAATCTAAAGAGGCGCTGGCTCTGCTACCTTTCAAATCACTACAGTGCTATTAATTAATACTCCTGCTTTGGCGGCAGACTTAGACAGCATGGTGATAGCTAGCCACCAAAAATATATACATATTTAGACATACATACCCTACCAAAAACCCGAGTACCACTTGGAATCGAACACGAGACTTACGGATTGTCCAAGCGTGTAGCTACGGAGGCGATTTTAAGAGGGTATGCTGGTGTCAAAGCGCCCATACAAACGTAGTCCAGTCATATTTTGAGTATTAAGCTATGAAAATCTATGAAATTTTCAAGACACAATCTAGAAACAAATATCTGTGTCGGTGGTGAGTCAGATTTTCGCTTAAATATATACTTCCAGAGTTACAGGGCGTCAAAGAATTGTATTTTACGGTAGTAAAAAGCCCCAAATTTGAACCTGATTTGTAAGAGTATGAATCAATTTAGAACAATTTGGAAAAACCATCGACATCTGAAATTTCATTAGTATACTGTATTAAAAAAATGGTTACATAATATACTGTATCCTTCAAATGATCCCTGGACTACGAAACATCCAAATAACGGGTGGATAACTTCGCGTAGTGTATGCTGTCTCACCTTACGCGCTCGGGTAGGATTGGGCTCGGATAGGGACATTCCCACCTCCTCTCCGCTCCCACTGTTATTCCTGTTTTTTATTTTAGCCAGGATCTACAGCGGTACACTTGAAACGCCTCCACTGAAGGTGGATGAATTTCCTACGGACTCTAAAGCTATCTTGGGACCCCAGACTCGTTTAGAATAAAGAAATAGGGTGGAGTGGTAAAGACGTTCCCACTCGGATAGGGACAGCTACAAAACAATCCAAATTTGAACGCGGCCACGTGGTCTAACCAACATAGCCTCTTAAGCTAAAAAAATGGTTAAAATGTGTAGGCTAAAATTATATACAACATGATATGGTCGATAATTGAACTTATGTCTAAAGTCAAGTCGAGTTGCGAGTAAAACCATTTATAGAGCAAAACTTTAAATGTCGTCGTACAGTGAGTGTAAAACGCTGTCGTCCCCGAAACTTCTCCCCATAGGGCAACTTTACCCCGCAACTGCAATTCCGATACCCACTTTCCTATACAGTTGGACCGTGTGTAGCCACTAGCCACTTCTAGTAACTGCGATATAGATTAGCAGTTCGCTGGCGGTAACTTTATCCAACCGCAGCTCTGGAAAAGTTTGGAGTGCAGTCGGCTCTTAACTCCTAAACTGAAACCGGAATCGCTTCCGCCATTTTGTTTATAGAAAATAGTTTTTGAGGTACTTTGTGTAAATTGATGGTCGTAAAACAGTTCGAAGATGTTTGTGACTCAAGGAAGCTTAACCAGCTAAACGGATTTCAAAAAGATACGGGTATTGGATATGTTTTTAAGTACCGCATCAGCCGAGTCACTTGCATCCAGCGACTATCCGCGACCTTAACCAGGTCGTCGGTCCATCTAGTAGGAGCACAGCCCGGTATACATTTCCGGTACGTGATCGCCACTCGAGAACTCTTTCTCCCCATCGGTTATCGGTTCTTCGAGCGATGTGGCCCGCTCATTGTCACTTGAGCTCACTGCTATGTCGGTGATCTTAGTTCGCCTACGAATTTCCTCATTCCGGGTTTTTTAAGAAAAGAAATTCCGAGGATAGCTATGACTAGAGCTTGTTTATTTGTAGTTGTAGCTTGTAGTTGTATACCGGTATTTCTGAATATTATCTGAAGTACATGCATAGATTAGATTAGATTATTTATTTCATAGTACCAATTTCAAGATTACAAAAAATATATAAAAATGTCAGAGTGTACAATGATCGTCAAAAATATTGAAAATGTCATAAATTATATAAAATAAACAGTAAATTCAATGTCAAAATAAATAATAAAATAAATCTATAATATTATAGATGCTCAAAATTTATCCTGTATAAAATCTTTTACACTGTAGTATTCTTTATCCAACAAAAGCATAAATAGCTAATCTATATAAAGTAATTTAATTAATATTTGTATAGTGTTAATCTAAGTTGTTAATATTAGGATTTATGGGGGTTGCGTTTCCATACAAAAGTTGATGCACATTACGGTGCTGACGGCAAAGTATTTAATGTTAAACATTCTTCTTCACATCTTATCGTGTAAGTTGTAAGGTCAATGACCGACTTCACATACCCTAGTTGTCAGAGTTGTTGATCCGCCATAGTCCTCTGACATGGCTCATGTAGTAACCTGTCGTAGATAGTAACCGGTAACAATGGATTAACGTGCATTCCAAAGCACGAAGTCGTCTCACTTTTCAGACAATCAGGTGATTCAGCCTGCAATGTTCTAGTCAAACAGGCTAAAATCTCACAAAGTGATGTTTGACAATACCCTATCGGGAATTGAACCCGGGACCTGTGCGTGTGTTGCGCGTCTGAGTTGCTCAGACACCTGCGCCATGGAGGCCGTTGCTCAGAAATACGAAATTAATCCCTACTATAATATAACTCTGTCTGTCTGTTACGCTTTCCCGCTTAAACCTCTCAACCGATTTTGATGAAATTTGGCACAGACAATCTTTAGACCGTGAGAAAGGAGATAGGCTACTTTTTAATGCGAAAAAAGGGGTTTAAGAGGTTGAAAGGGGGGATGAAAAGTCGTATAGAGGTATCGTTATAGCTTGAAACTTATTTTTTAGGCTGTTAAGTTTGTTATTTTGTTATGACGTAGTTGTCACGGGATAAAACCTAAAGTCCACGCGGGTGAAGCCGCGGGCAGAAGCTAGTTTGATATAAACAGACAGCATAGATACTACATGCTATATCCATGGAAACATCAGTTTCCTGTTTAATTATCAAAATACTCAGGGAGGGATTTCATTCAAAATTAATCAAAGAAATATTCTAAGTAGGTAAGTTTCTAAACAAACATTATAAAAGTATGTTTTAAGAAACTGATCAGCTGTTATTTTGTTCACAGAAGTCGCGGTACGCATTCAGAACCCTCAGCATATGAATAGGTAAGTTCATGGTTGTTTATCCAATCGTTACGTTTGTCATACAGACATAAAGCTATAATTTGTTAAGATAATTATATTTGACATTTTAGACAGTCTATTCTTAGCGTTCCGTACCCGAAGGGCAACCTTGCCTTTTGGCAAGGCCTGGCCTTTTTACTAAACCTCCGTTGTGGGTCCGGTCGTCCATCTGTCTGTCTGTCAGCAGCCAGTATGTCATGATCTGTAATATGTAGACAGTTGAAATTATAATAGTTACATAATGTGTATTTATTTTGCCGCTATAACAAAAAATAGTAAAAATAAATTAAAAATTAAATGTTTCTTGAAATACCCTTGGGTAGTAATGAAATTCAGAACAATATTATGCCCCATGGGGCTAAATGACTTACTTTAATCTCGCTTTGCATGATGTATAGCTGGACATTCTCGAATAGGTGGTTAGAAAAGTCTTTTATATAAAAATTGTTTAGCTTTACGTGGTCTTCAGTGTACGTCTATAGCAAATATGCATTATACATACAAGTATATTCATTTTTGACTGAAGCTACTCCGTTTCAGTTTAAGCAAAAATCGTATGGTCAGGGTCAGACTGTTCTTCTCAACCGATTCTTGTGAAATTTTAATAAATATACAGATTGTTTTATCGATTCAGTTTTTCGGAATCTTTACAAAAATTCAGCCATTAAAAAATGACACTTAATTTTTTTGTACCCTTACGAAGACGTATATATTAAACAGGTAGAGGGTTGAGGGGGTGAACATTTATTCAGATTTAAGTTATGAAAAACAACTTCGCGGGGTCAAAGCTCACATAGCCACCAGTTATCATAGTTTTATATTGAATGCCGGTACGTGTTTGTGCCTCACGTCCTGGTAGCTCTAACCAGCTGTAATCTAGCTGCTAGACCGCCGCAGTAACAGACCTACAGCACATTAAGGCCAGTGTTATAGGTTATGAGCGTCGTGTCTGTGCATGGTAATGAGAGCTGTCCGGTGCACTCTGCACTCTGTCTGGATTGGCTGACACGACTTTCGTATCACGTTCGATAACCACATGGTCTCGGTACTTAGTCCTAGCAGGGTACTTTTTGGTGCTTTGTTGGGTTGGTATTTTTTTTTAATTTCTAGCTAGTGTTGTTTAAGTACGCCGTCAAACTTTTGCATCGAAAATGTTCTTATGTTAATATTTTGTCTCGCTCACAAATATATTTTTACTTCTCATCTCATCCGATGAGAAAATCTGGTGCGTGTCTGTTTGTCCGTCTTTCACGGCTGATTATCCCAGCACCTAATACAGTTAAGTCTAATATCTTATCAATGATAGTTTTGTCAATATTCAAATGAGTTTCTCAACTCTTGTAAATCTAAGTCTCGCTTAAAAGCTCAGGATTCTAAGGGTGTCTGATTAATAGGACTTATGACTTAAAATTGTACTTTAACGATATCGATTTTACAGGATTACAAATTGAATGTTATATTTTATGGTAATTACTTATCAACGCCAGATATTCTATTTCAAAAGATTACGTTTTTTTTTGTATGTGGTATTAATTTGTCAAAATATTTTGTTCTTACTATTGTTTCATTAACAAATCATGTACTTCAATTAAACTAGATAACCGCCGCCGTGGCTTAATGGCAAAATATTGGATTAACAATCCGGAGGTACCGGGTTCGATTCCCAGAGGCTTGTTGGGCCGAAGGGCTCTATGTCAGCCTGGCTAGCTACCACCACGTTACTTAAGAGGATTGTCTGTTTAGAGCACGTGGCCGCGTTCAAGTTTGCATTGTTTTGTAGCTGTCCCTATCCGAGCCCTATCCTACACGAGTGCGTACGGTGAGACAGCGTACACTACGCGAAGTTATCCACCCGTTATTTGGATGTTTCGTAGTCCAGTGATCATTTAAAGGATACAGTATATTATGTGACCATTTTTCAATACAGTATATGAATAAAATTTCAGATGTCGGTGGTTTTTGGAAATTGTTCTAAATTGATTCATACTCTTGTAAATCAGGTTCAAAGTTGGGGCTTTTTATTACCGTAAAATACAATACTTTGATGCCCTGTAACTCTGAAAGTTTATACTTTAACGAAAATCTGACTCGCCACCGACACAGATATTTAGTTCTAGATTGTGTCTTGAAAATTTCATTGACTTTCATCGCTTATTACTCAAAATACTACGTTTGTATGGGCGCTTTGACACCATCAAATCCTCTTAAGTCTGCCGCCAAACAACAGTACTAATAGCAAAGTTGTGTTCCAGTATGAAAGGTAGCAGAGCCAGCTCCTCGTTCGTCACTTACCATCAGGTGGAACGTTGTTTTTTCACGTGGTATTATGACAGCGTGTTTAATCATTTATAGGTCGAACAAAGGCCGAATGTAAAATTCTGAAGACATAAAATGTCTTCCGAAATTTGATTATAAAAACGGAAACCTTCGATACCCAACTTTTTAAATGAAAATGCTCAAAGGGTTCTTTATCGATGGAAGCCAAATAAACGAACAAAAAATTATTACCTTCAAAAAGCTATACAATTTTTCTCCCTCATTTCATTTTTTCTTTATAAACAGAAGGTAACAGGTTTAAGCCTTTCAAGATGAGGAAAAAGTATTTAATTAACTCTCCTCGGATGTGATCATGACGTCATATTTTTCCTGTGATGGTTTCCCTGTAATTGGATTTTGTTTGCTGGATTGATGTAAAAATACCTGTCAAGTGCTAGTCGGATTCGCGCACCGAGGGTTCCGTACAGAATATGAATTAATGACAAACTAAATATCATAAATCATTAAGTAAGGTTTTATGCATTCAACAATGCTGTACCGAAAACGTTAGTTCGATTGAAGAACCAACTTTAATTTGCGGTTACATTTACATAGCCGATGTATTTCAACTGCAAAGTTAAGTTTGTAAATGTAAAAAAGCAATTTGTACTGAGTCCTGATTTTCAGATTTATGGTTGTGCTGGCAGAATGGTCTAAATATACATCTTAAACAGCCACATCATTTTATTGCGCTAACATATAACTTTGATTTTTTCACAGATTCAAGAGTCTGTAGATTTTAGTATTGGGTATTAATTTCAACATGATACATTTACGCATTTCTTAGAAAAATGGTCTTGTCTGACTGACAACAAAATGATACGTAAGGGTATTTTTTTCCTTTTGAGGTAAGGAAAGCTATAAATTACCAAACATTAATTCTAATCAATAAACAAAATTAAAACAAATTTAGATATGACGTTTGGGACGTGACGTGTTTAATAATTTCCGCATAACATGCCATTATCGTTCCCGCCGAAGTTCCAACTAAGCTCATAAGCTTTACACGGAAAGCCGGATTACACTTTATGCAAATTTAAGGGTGTCGAGTTATGTCACCACGAAATAGTTGAGAACTATTGTAACGTGTCCCCTCTCTAGCGCAAACGTTCTACGTTATCCAACATCAAGCCATAAATTCAAATTGAGTACACATTATGCGGTGCCATGGACCGTCAAGTGATGGACAAATGTGAACTAGTTCCATGAGTTAAATCATGAGCTATTTGTTTCTGTTATTCATTTCGAGATAACAAGCGAACCATGAAATTTCCAATTAGATGATTTGATGAAAATAAACTTGAAGTTGTGTAGTATAGTATAGTCTTTATTTGCATGAAATCATGGTTACAAAGATGGTAGTATAGATAACAGTAATTTGGTTTCACAAGTATGTACAATCGTCAGGATATGATCATATATAAATCTAGTATCAAAGTTATACAATATCAAAATTAAATACTAAAATAATTACATGTCATTTTTTTGCTTAAAATGTAGATATTCTTTAATACTATAAAAACATCTATCAGACAGCCACTTATATAATTCTTTTCAAAAATATTTTTTGGCATCTCTCTGAATTCTCTGGGCAGTGTATACCTTGATTGACATGCAGAAACAATTTCTTTCGTACAGAACTCTACGGGATACTGGCACTGTAACAGTTTAGTATATGCTTATTAGCTTTTGCCTGCAACTTCGTCCTTGTGGACTTCGGAACATATCCCGCGGGAACTACTCGCTTGATCGGGATAAAAAGTGGACTTTATCATTATCCGGCCCTTCAACTTACTATATCAAAAAAAAATCAAGTCATTCGGACTCTCCGCTACGACGCAAAGGAAGAACAAAATGCACCTATTTGTTTTAATAATAAAGTGTAACTTCATCTAAAATTCACATTGATTCTAACATGAAATTTTTACTGTAGCAATAATTAATATTTTTATTACTTTTGTATTTACAAATTAATATACGTGTAAATAAACATTATGTAAATTTTAAACATATAAGACTTTTTCTACGAAATGAAAAGCTAGAGATGGCTACCTGTAAATAAATCATCTCGATCTTGTTTTTTTTCTTAACATATTTTATTGAAATGGGTACTAGCTAACCTTGTAAAAGTTTCTTAAACAAGTGAATGAAAAGTAAATTTTAAGAAACCCAACTGGGTATTTTTTTAAACTTTTTATGACTTTGATAAATCCAGGGTCTCTCTCACAGTAAATACGAATCTATCCTTCAAGCTAAAATTTCAGGTTCAGGTTGCAGAGCGTGGTTAACAATTATACATACATATTCTCGAAAAACATAACTCCCCTTCTGGAGTGTTCGGGTAAAAACTAGCAGATGACCGCATTTTTTGGTCGCGTAAAAAGACTCTGATTTTGCTTTATGCTCAAAAGCATAAATAGTAAATTTCATACCATTAAATTAAGAATTGATGGGTTCCTAATACAAAATTATATCGCCTTCAAGTTTTACTTTTCTAAAATCCAGTACATCTCAATACCAAAATTCATCAAAACTGCCTCTGAAAGACATACATATTACATGTCTAACGCATAACTGAGGTATTCCTGTCTATTCCTAAGGTATCGGAGCGGTACGGGAGGGTGTGTTTACAGAAAGTCAAACGACGCATAACTTCATAACTGAAACTGAATAAACACACCCTCCCGTACCGCTCTCATACCTCAGGAACAGACTCAGTTATGCGTTAGACCAGGGGCTCTATTTTTGATTCACTCGTGTGACATAGCTTCGTCGCACACGACTTAAGTCACGAGTCACGATCAACTACAAGTCGCATGAAAACAGGTTTGACCGTATGTTTCAATCATTCGCCTCAGGTGATATAATTATAATATAACTTAAAATGTTTAATTTTATCCGTTTTACGCAGAAAAATAAAACCGGTTATTCATATAAGGAAAACGGAACGCAAAGAGTGGTCCCGACCACTCGTTGCAGAAGAGCGATTCAAAAATACCAAATTTCATAAGTCGAACGAAAATCAGTCGAAATCGAGCGCTCGCGGCGCGTAGAGCGAATCAAAAAAAGAGCCCCTGTACTTTCTAATTTACTCAAAACATTCGTTTTGATTGTTTGATGTAGCTACTCGTAAATAGTAAATGAACGCGGTTTAGATCTAATTTATTCAGAGAGCGAATCCCCTCAACTAGTTCATCTCATCGTGTATCTAATGTTTCATGAGAATTTCATTAATCTCAGTTTAATTTATGCATAGTTAACCGCTGTTGTACTACCCCCGTTAGAGAGAGATGGCCTGTATAATGAGTTTGTACAAGAGCTAATTAAATTTAATTAAGAGTCATGTTCTAGGTTATTGTTATGAATTTTTTTAATTACTTCCTTTCTGTGAAGCTTCAGGCTGTTTTCTGAATGCAGTAAATGCAATACAACTTGTTTACTGTATTCGTTTCTGTAAAGGCCTGTTTAAAAAATTACACTAGTAAAAGCGTTCAAAAAGAACTGGAAGCCGACTTCAATTGCCCTAAAAGTGTACTTTCATTCGGCAAATTTAAGATTTATGTCGTTTTCTCATGGATGCCATTGCTGGACCAAATTGAAATGTGACTACACGTAGAGCACCACCTTTCAAATAAATAAATAAAGTAAATGCGTTCAAAAAGAACTGGAAACCGACTTCATTTGCCTCAAAAGTCTACTTTTGCTAAGGCAAATTTAAGATTCGTATCGTTTCGTCAGAACTGGACCAAAATGAAATGGGACCACACGGAAAGCACCATCTTTTAAATAGAAAAGAATCATCCAATTCGGTTCACCCAGTCAAAATTTCTGAGGTAACAAACGTAAAAAAAGAAGAACGAAAAAACATACCCGTCGAGCCTCATCTTTTTTTGGAGTCAGTTAATGAGTTCATATTATAATTGCCTTTAAACTAAATGTATTTCAACTAAAAGATTCGGTTATCGGTTTGGTTGGTGGTAAGAAGGTACTGAACGAAATTTTCAAAATTAAAGCCACTACTATGCGCTGAATTAGTTAGGCTAACGACTTTTTATATTAGGTTACCCCGATCCATGAACTTGTTGAAATTTGATACAAATACATGAATAACTACGATAGTAACATCTAGAAATAGGTACTCAATACGTATTTTTGTTTTTTCAGGAAAATTCCACACAGAAAAATAAGGAGAAAAGACAGTGCCTTCTACATGTCAAGTCCAGTTCAACTCCTGAGGCATAAAAGGGACCTTGGACACGGAAATATCATTATGACTCATCATTTCAGTGAAAAGGTCATTGCACCTGGTGAAGATGTAAGTATCCAGACTCCCGCGGCCTTATGACTGTAATCCCTTTTTATGCTATTCCTAGCCAAGTGTGACCGCTACAGCTTCGCCCGAAGCGTTTGGCGATAGCGGAAGCGGACTTTTACTAGCAACTTACCTAAGGGCGCCTTAGCATAAGGCTCGGGCTCAGCCTTAGCTTAGGACAGTCGCTTTGAGATGAAGAGTTCGGAGAGTATTGTCTCGGAATGTGTTGATAGTAGCAATAAGTGCTAGCAGTAATAATAGGGGCTGTGTGTTTTTGTGTGCAGTGTAGTTTTTTGGAAGGATTTATAGTGCTTGAAGAGCCAATAGTGATCTGATTATGAAATTCTGACTCGCACTTGGAGGGTTTTTATCTCGATCACAAGTCAAAGTCCACGCAGACGCGGTAAGCTTGTCTACTTCAGACTGGCTGTAATGCAGTCAGCTAAATTATAGCTTTCATTACGATCTCCATAGAACATGAGTGTCGCAAAACATATGACATTTGTTTGGTTCCCCACTCAAATGCCCGTAGCTAAGGCTTTTGTTTTTGACTCGGGTTTTAATGAATAAAGTTGGGTATGCTCGACATTTTGTCCCACTAATCCAGTAAATCGTCGGGCAACGGTTGCGCATAGGATAAGGTGCAGACTCTCAATTTGAGAGTTCCGGGTTCGAATCCAGCCGTGTACCTATGAGTTGTTTTTCAATTCAAGTACATTATCCGATTGTTTAACGGTGAAAGAAAGCATCGTGAGGAAACCTGCATGTCTTGAACAGGCATGTGAAGTCCGCCAATCTGCACTGGTCCCGCTTGGTGGGCATAGCCCATACACTCTCTGTAGGAGAGAAGGCATGAGCCCCTGCAGTGGAGACGTATATAGGCTGTTGATGAATCCAATAAATGCTTCGATTCAAGTGTTATTGACATCAGCTCCATTTTCAGGTGAGTCTACAATGTGCGGCCACGGGGGACCGACCGCCTCGGTTTATCTGGGAAAGAGACGGTGTAGTTATATCTTCCAATACTGATCAAAGGTTTGTTAATGCATTACTGCTGAAGACATTTGAAGACTAATAATCTATTGTCAGTGACTACATCACTCTCCTTCGATTTGCCAATGACGTAGTCCTAATTGTAGAATAATTTGAGGACCTGAATGCTAAGCTCAATGACCTTACAAAGTTTTAAAATAGGAGTTTTAAAACATTAATATAGACAAAATATAATCTATATAAAATGTGTATGTTGCATGTATAGTAGTTAGGAACACTAAGATCGAAATTATAGACGAATGTGTATACCTGGGAGCCCTGGTACAGATCGTTCAACTAGATAGGTCCAATTTCGACAAAGTGGTCAACCGAAGAATCCAACTCGTCTGAGCAGCGTTCGAGAAGTTACGGCATATCTTCTCGTCCAAAATACCTCAGCGTCTGAAGACAAGTGTCTTTAATCAGTGCGTGTTGCCAGTGATGATATGTGGAACCGAAACGTGGTTATTTACTGTGAACCGAATAAATAAGCTTAAAATCACGTAGAAAGAACTGTGCTTGAAATTTCTCTTCATGATAAAATTCGGAATGAGAAAATACGAATTAATGTCACTGACATGGCTTGACGAGTCAGTGAGTAGGCCACATCGCTCTAGATAATAATACATTATCTTAATTCAATCGCTTGTTTCTAGATACATTTTAGGACAAATGATGTCACCAACTGGAGTGGGAGTGGTTTCTCATTTGAACATATCTCGAACAAGGGTAGAAGACGGGGGTCTGTACGCCTGCATAGCTTTAGAAGGGGACTACAGTGCTGCTCATGCGGCCAGGCTCGACATTTATGGTAAATTGAATTATTTGTATTTGAACGATATCCTCGTAGCTAGACATCTTCCGAGAAACGAGTAGCGAATACTATAGGTTTTGGGAAAGTCAATTCTCAATTCAAAAAGAAACTACAAAAAGTATATTTATGTAAATGGTAATTATTTTTTTTAGGAATTGCCCTAGTTTCAAAATGAAGTTGGGTCTTCAATCTGACTTATGTTTTCGGTAGAGAATTGTTGGGTAAACAGTACTCTGACAATTATATATGATTTTCAGTATGTTAATCCTTTAATATATAAAATAAAGTCGAGTTTGTTCGAACACTTCTAACTCTAGAACGGCTGATGTTCATAGTTTTTGTTGTTGTATTTGTCTGCGTCCCGAATAGCAGAATAACTATTGAAAAATTCACAAAAATTACATTTTTCACATATGTAAGGTCCAAGTCTCAAGCTACCGGCAGAAGCCAGTTCTGCACGGAACCCTCTTGGGCCGTTACTCCGATTTCATCTGAAGCTTAATTTTGAGCTATAATTTTTCTATAGGAAGCATAATGATATCAAGTGTCAAAATCAAACCACACGCTTCAAATTCAAACGCCCAGTTAATAAAGGTTGTTTTTCAGGACCCCCTTACATCAGATCCTTGCCGCCAATCAAAGTTCAAAGTGGAGAGCCCTTGAAATTGAGATGTCCCTACTACGGATACCCGATCGAGTAAGTGATTTGATGACAGATCGTTGTGGACGGAAATAAACCTTGATAGCTTAAAACTAATGAATAGTCATCACAAACGTAATAATTCATGTAGCAGATAATTTTCTCAGAAAGAATCTATGTAAAGTTTTCTTTGGGAAACATAAATTTTACTCAAGATTGAGCACTGTTAATTTTATCCGACTGCGCCAGAAGGTGGGTTATATTTTTCGAGTGTACGCATGTACGTATATTTCTTTGGCACGCTCTTTTTTATGTATGATGGGTTTACACTTGGCCTTCATCTCACCTGATGGTAAGTGACGGTAAGGCCGTTGGGTTGTAAGCGTGCGCACCCGGAAGCCTCAACGGAACTCAACAGTGCTATTAACACTGCTGTTTGGTGGCAGACTTAGGTAACATGGTAGGAGCCTGCCAGGCGGACATAGAAAATGACCTACCATTAATCGAGTACCGATAGGTAGGAACTGGAAACCACGGAGAACATTTAGCCATTATGCCACGGAGGAGGTTAAAATATTACATTGATTTGTTCCAGTAAATTAGAATGGGAGCAAAAGGGAAAGAAAATCATCAGCTCTATGCTCCCTCAACATACAAGATACAAGCGGACAGATGTGAAACGAAAGAAAAAACGCAGGAAAAGACAGGTGTACGACCACAGCGAAGATGGGATGCTAAATATACCGAGGGTGACGAAGGAAGAGAACGGAGACAGCTATACCTGTGTTGTTTACAGTCCTTCAGGTGAAATGGCAAGGAGGTTAGTATAATTTAGCTCCTAGGACTTGCACTAGACTAGCACTAGCGGACAAAACGTGGCTATCCGTTCCCCTCGTGATTTTTATAACTGCCCAAAAAGTATACAGCATTCATCTCACACACATAACATACACTCACACTCACTCTTTCAAACAATCACCCACCCACCCAACCACTCACTCACTCACTCACTCAAACAATCACCCACTCACTCACTCGCTCGCTCACTCACTCACTCACTCACTCACTCACTCACTCACTCACTCACTCACTCACTCACTCACTCACTCACTCACTCACTCACTCACTCACTCACTCACTCACTCACTCACTCACTCACTCACTCACTCACTCACTCACTCACTCACTCACTCACTTCTTTTACTATAACAGATATTTTTTTAAGTGATTTTATTATTAATATGTACAAACTCAGTGAAAAATAAATATGATTTTATTATTCTGTGAAGAAAAAATTAATATGATTTTATTATTATTATTATCTCCAAAAAAATCCCATAGAGGTAGAATTATCTGGGTGTATATTTTATTTTTGTTGATGTTCTCAAAAAGTTCTAAATCAATGACGAAAAAAATTATATGAGACCACATCTGAAGTTGATCTACCAAACAAACAAAAAAGAATCATCTAAATCGATTCATAATTGGCGGATTTATCGCGTACCAATAGGATGCTTTCTATTGTAAGCTATTCAAGCGAGATTGACGCCATGTAACATACATTAAAAACAGTCGAACTGAGAACCTTCTCCTTTTTAAAGTCGGTTGAAAAATAGCTTATATTCTCCTACATATACCACAGGTCATAGGCTTAGCATGCCGATATCGAGATTAGTTCCGCCGTTTAGTCATAAAAATGCATCAACAAAATTAAGTTACTTTGGCAATGACGATGGTATATTATTATATACAGTTATGTATACTATTACTAGCTTTGGCCCGCGACTTCGTCCACGTCAACTTTAGGAAATATCCCACGGGAATTCTTGTTTAATCAACATAAAACGTAGCACATGAGACGAGTTCATTTTAGCAACACACTACAACACAACCAAATTTTTATGTATGTTATATAGCTTCAATTTTTGTTTATCAGTTGTAAGTATTTTTGTTATTGATTAATTAGTTTTTGTTTTTTGTAGTTTTGTTTTAATAGATTTCTTAATGTGTTTTTTATATATGTATTGTGTTGTGTGTGTTCTTAAATAAAGTTTTGTCTATGTCTATGTCATATGTCTTTTTCCAGCCTTTCAACTATCCCGACATAAAAAATCTAGTTGTTCTGACTTTAAACAACCAAAAAACATACAAACCTTCTTTCGCATTTAAAATCATCATCATCATCAACAGCCTATATACGTCCCCGCTGCTGGGGCTCAGGTCTACTCTCCTACAGAGAGTGTATGGGGCATAGTTTTTCAATTCAATTCATTTATTCGTATCAATTATTACTTACAGTTATTCTACACATAATAATATTGTCAAAATTATAAAACTAAACTATAAAACTAAATCTACTATTGGTAGTTTGCTAGTGCCAGCTCTAGATCGGTCATAGTCTGTCACACTCACAGTGCTGGGACCAGCAAGAGACTCCAGATATCGAGCGGCTGATGACAGGACAGGATAGTCCACCACGCGGGACCAGTGTGGATCGGCGGACTTCACATGCCTGTTCAAGACATGCAGGTTTCCTCACGATGGTTTCCTTCACCGTTAAGCAATCGGATAATGTACTTGAATTGAAAAACAACTCATAGGTACACGGCTGGATTCGAACCCGGAACCCTCAGATTGAGAGACCGCGCCTTATCCACTACGCCACCGACGCTTTTATATAATATTAGTTGTATATTATAATCATAATACTGGGAAACGTGTAATGAACCATCCACCCGCTAAATAGACCGGCGAACTGCTGAAGGTCGCGGGGAGTCGCTGGATGCAGGTGGCTCGAGACCGGTCCATGTGGCGTACCATGAAGAAGGCCTATGTCCAGCTGTGGACGTTTCCTGGCTGATGATAATTAATATTATAGGGTCTTCGGTGTTGTTGTGGTTTTCTAGAACATTCGAGATACAAGTGGTAGAAGCACCGGAGCTAGATGAGCTGCGCGTGGGCACGGGTCTCAAAGAAGGGCAGATCGTGCAAATAACGTGCAACATCATCAGCGGTGATCCTCCTATATATTTCTCGTGGCTGAAGGATGGGAAGAAGATACCTGCCAGCTTAAAGGTATTCATCATCAACAGCCTATATATGTCCCCACTGCAGGGGCTCATGCCTACTCTGCTACAGAGAGTGTATGGGACATAGTCCACCACGCGGGACCAGTGCGGAATGGTAGATTGCACACACACCTTTGAATTTTTTCTTAGGAGTGTGTAGGTTAAAAGGCGGGTGTAAATAACAAACTGGAACTAATTGGTATGAGCCAGGATCGAACCCAGACCTCGATTGTTCGAGGACTGACGTTCTACCCAACTGAGCTACCATGGCTTCAAATTATATTTAAAACTTTATTCCGATTGGATACGGATTTAAGATAAATACTAATTACGTTAATAATTTTAAAAAAATATTAAAAAAATTAAATTTCAGTAGATCTGTCAGTTCTACCATATTCAAAAGTCAAAAATTCAAAATGGTTTTATTGCATTGAACAAAGTTGTTTACAGAAACAAGGTTGAGACCCTCTTGTAAGTATAAAAATACCTGTAACAGAGGATATTACTTTCACTCATGTCACTTTGTTATTTTAACATTGTATTTTTAATTATATATTTTATGAATTGAAATGAAAATCATTTAATCCAGACCATCAGTCCATATTTTTAAAAATTACAATTATGAATGATGTCAAATTTCTAAGTTAAAATAGTATGTCAAATTAAAAATAGTATGTCAAATTTAAAATAGTGTCAAATTTAAAATAGTATGTTAAATTAAATTAGTATGTCAAATATTAAAATAATCGAATAATTAATTAATTAGTATCAAGTGATGAGAGAGTGCGAGTTTATGGATGATGGGATTGAACTTGGCTTTCAACTCATCTGATGGTAAGTAACGATAAAGCCATTGAACTGAAGCCTTAACCTTATGAGTAGCTGGCTCTTCTCCTTTCATATTGGCAGCAGACTTAGGTAACATGGTGGTGGCTAGCCAGATGAAAATCCCTACCGCCAACCAAACCGAGTGCCGATAGATAGATTTAAAAAAAACTACATCAAAAACAGACAGTTTATATGTTGTTTTTAAGAATTATACACAGCTTTAATTACAGAAAGAATGAGTAATAATTGTGATTGTTACATCATGCTGAGAATGTAACAAGCTTTTACCCGTGACTTCTTCGTTGATCTATCCAACTAGGATTCTTTGCCGGGATAAATCTGCATCGGCGATATATTTTGGTTGCTGCATGAAAGGACAAGCTTTACTATACAACGTGTACAAAAAAGCAGTGTTAATACTTAAAGTTGGGTATATATCCCTTGTATAGAATACACTGTGAAAGTAGCAGCGTTGTAAAGGTTAGTTTAAATTTCCATACATTTTTATTTCATAGGTGTAACGTCGTAATTTTTTACAACCCTAAATGTTTGTTTACCAACGCGAGCACTGGGGTCAATGATGAATGATCTTATCTTTGGTTTTAGGGGTTATTGACACATGTAGAACTAGGATATGGAGGAAATTCAAAAATTTTAGTCAATATTTTAAATTCCTTTTTCTCCAGATTCGTTCAGTTTACAGATGTCTACTACCGCTCCAAAGGTAAAACCTTACCTAACATATACCGCACTTAAGTTTTATCACTCCTTTTTTGTACACGTTGTATACGCACTTTCGCTTGTAGTAAAATGAATCTTTGAATCAGTAAAGCGCTCTCGTCATTTACAGATCACAGAAAGGAGTTCGGAGCTCTTCAGTGTTTTGATAATAAAGCGTGTGTCGCTAGAACACGTTGGGAAGTACACCTGTATAGCAACTAACCACGTTGGGAAAGTCAACCAAACTTCAGATCTTTACATTAACGGTAAGGAAGTACTGTAGAGAGGGGGAGGTAACGTAGCTGTGTATCGGGATCTTTTTCAGAGAAACAGCGTAGTTCTGCTAGATAGTTTAATAAATAACTCAAAGAATGTTACGTGTACAATAGATGGGGCGGACACGCGGACCAAACACACTTATTTTTGGCTATATTTTAACTAGATGCGCACTCGACAATTATACATTGAAGACTGATTTTCTATTGATAAATTTCATTTGTTATCTCCGCGACAGATTCTAAACTCAAAATAAATGGAAAGTTCGAGAGAACTGTGCAAGCCAGTGCGCATCTACATAGGCTTCTGCAAGAAGACCGAACTTCATTACAGTACCTTCGTATAAAGATAAATATACTTTTATTTCTTAAAATGGACAGCCTATGAGATGGTAACGAATGATATTATGTACAGTACATTACCCTTGAGAATGTAAAAACTTCTGTTAGACAGAGACATGCATAAGAGTAAGAGAGAATTAAATACAATCAATATGAATTTAATACAAAATGTCAAGAGATGTAATATGTCACTAGAAATTAAATAAAAACAATTTCAATAAATTTTGGTAAGTAGATTGGCTATAACTATATGAAATTGTATATGGACTCATGAGTTTCATCTACCCGCTCATTCCACCGTGGACATCAGACTTGGCAGTTGGCGGCAGGGCTAACATGCAGGCCACGAGATAATCTTGTCACGCCATTTTGTTATGCGTAATGTAGAGGAAGATATATCGATATCCCAAATAATACAAAGCCGTGTAGTACTGTTGCAATACTAAATATTGAATTGTAGTTTTACTTAGAACACGCATTATTAAGAATTAGAGTCATGTACACACAATAATTTGGTATCACTAAGCTGATCTGATAATGTAGCCAGAATGTAGTGGAGCTCTTCGACAGCTAATAAGCAGTAAATCCCTCGAGTTTGGTCTAATTTGGTTTGTAAGGCCAGTACATTGCACTTAGTGACGAGGGTCTGATGATCGAGCTCTTTTGGTACTAGCGGATACCTCGAGTTTTCATAGTATTTTTAACGCAAGTTACAATTAATGCAAACTTAAAAGGAGTTTCCCAAAAACTGTATTGTTAAGGTAATCATATAAAAGAAAAGAAATATTTTTTCATATTTTTTTTTCAATGCTAATTTTTTTTTAATAATATAACTACTAATATAACTAATAATTTTGCAGTTCAAAATAAATCATTTTTAGAATAGAATACTCTTTATTATGGAAATAGATGGTACAATGTTGTTGGGTTTGATACATTCCTAGAATCTCTATTTCCTACCCTAAGGCGTACAATAATTTATTATTATAAAATTTATATGACAATATGTTAGTGAAGGTACATATCTATATATCCTACTTATCCTACTAATATTATAAGTGTGAAAGTTTGGATGTTTAGATGTTTGTGACGCTTTCACGGAAAAACTACTGAATGGATTTGAATGAAACTTTACAATAATATAGCTTATACATCAGAGTAACATATAGGCTATAATTTATAAAGACATATTGTGTAAATTGTCCAAAATCACACTTATAATATTAGTGGGATTACATGGGCAATTTTGGCATAACAAAAACGCGTTGCCTAGCAACCGACCATAGAATATGTAAATTCGTATATGCAAACTTTCGCGTTTATAATATTGGTGTAAAGACTATTTGGATGTACTACGACAGATATTGAATTTTTGTTTGTTTCTTTAAACTACGAGTATTATTACTTATGCTGCATAATAATTTGTCATATACGTCACCTGTGCCTATCGAACAAGTAGAATACATCCTGAATTACACGCGGACAAAGTCGCGGGCGGAAGCTAGTAGGTATATATATTGTTCTACTGTATACAATATTTAAAACGTGTCAAAAAAATAATTCAAAACTTATATTAAAAAAATTCTTGCGTCTTATAAAATTTACAATAAACTTTCAGCACAATGTATCCTGCAGTAAAATAATTGTTGGTAAATTATTATTTTAACCATCTGTAGCTTTGAAAGGACACGCTGGATGCATCACAACAGTTTAGGCTTAGGCAAACAATTTGTAGAAATTTTAGAACACAAATCTTTCCTCTTTCAGTTGCTCCTAAATGGATCGAAGAACCTACAAATTCATCTCTATTGCTTGGACAACGAGGCATTGTATATTGTAATGCCAATGGATACCCAACACCACAGATACACTGGATGAAGAAAGACGGTAAGTCAAATTCCTCGTCTGAAAGATCTACTGCTCATCAGCCAGGAAACGTCAACAGCTGGACATGAGCCTCCTCCATGGTATGCCACATTGACAGGTCCCACGCCACTTGCATCCTCTCTCTCAGCTACCTTTACTAGGTCGATGGTCCATCTAGTAGATACACATTTCCTGATACCTACTTGTTCTCAACTCAATAACCCTTACTTCTCATTGGTCATTTGTTCTTCGAGCGATGTGGCCTGCCCATTGCAACTTCAGCTCTTTGAGTCGTCGAGTTATATGGGTGACCTTAGTTTGTCTACGGATTTCCTCAAACAAAAGACAACATACCTAGCTGCGCTGATGTATTTATTTGCACCAAGGATATTTTTCGACAATAATTGGACGGGATCGTTGAAATTGCCTTTTTCATGAAGCTAGCACGTTATCGGAGTAGAATCTTGCTATTGACATTGAATTTTCTCTTTTCTCTTTTTGCTTTATATGATTTAGTATGTTATATTTCAGCTTCCTTGGGCATCTGGCGTCCAGTCCTAGACTTGGCTGGTGGTGGGGTGATGAGCTACCCCAACGGTACCCTCATCATTGAAGTGGTGTCGCTTTCTGATGAAGGAACCTACGCCTGCAATGTGGAAAACGGCGTCGGAGATGCTCTGAACAGGAACATATGGATTAGCGTTAACAGTGAGTCTGTATTGTATTAAATGAAAATTTATTTGCGTCGAATGTGTCAATAGTCACAGTCAAAATATTGATGTATTTGTTTATACAGAGTTACAACAGAAATGTATAATTTATAACAACGCAATTATTATCAGTATTATATGCGTCTGAAGTCCACTGTTGAACAGAAAACAATAAATGTAGCACGCGACCGAAATCTGACGGTAATAAGCGAGCCAAAACCTGACGCAATGAAAAACATACATTGTTTGCTGGTACATCAGTTGACCCAATACCTGGCGACGCAATTCTGGCAATATTGATAGCAAGTGACGTGGCACCAAGACACACAACATCACTACATATTGCAAGGACGACCCTTAACTTTACACTTATGTAGTAACTAGTACCTAATTTGTGCTTGACAACGTGACAGACTGACAAAAACATTGCATGTGACCCATCACTGAATGTCATGCATGACAAACAATACTGCTAAATGCTAGATTAAGAAAAAGACCCATGACCTGACGCCATGACAGAAAACATTGCTAAATGTTTCAGTTTCAGTCGAAAACACCCATAGTTATAGTGTTTCATATATAGATTGTTATAATTATGAATCAGGTTCCAAATAACTATATTTTAGCCTTTCTAACATCATTGAATTAACATATGACAGAATGAGATAAATATACATTCTCGGTCGCAAATTATGTGTCGTGTGGCGCCATTTGGGCTGATACTGTCTGGAAAAAGCTATTCTTTAGTACAGCATTAGTTAACTTTCAGTACAATTAACAAACATTTCAGCTGTCGGGAACCGGTTAATGAAAAGTAAATTGTAAAAAACACGACTGCATAAACATTTTTAACTTTTTATAATTTTGATATACCCAGCGTGACTCTCACAGTAAATACGAATCTAACGACACCTCTCAAGATAAAATCCATCGAGTCGTTCAGGACACAGAGCGTGACAAACAATTATACATACATACTCTTGAAAAACATAACTCTCCTTCTAGCGCAGTCGGGTAATAAGAAGTGCAAATGCGAAATGATGATATTTAATCGAGCCAGGCACCAGCTTCACCTGGTGGCTGTTTGCTGGATTTGGCGGGAGAATATTTAAATAAATAAAAAAAACTTACCGAGCCGGACTGGACCACTTATTTGCACTCACTCATGAACATAAAATAATAAAATATATATTGTAGTGTGCGTGATGTACTAAAGATGTGTAATTGAATGTAAAATGGTTGGGTGTACATAAATATTACGATAAATAATTGAGGAGCGTATAAAACTGATGTGGACCAAAGGTGCGGAAATATTGAAGTGTCAGTCAGACTGTCAGTAGTAGATTTTTTATCTGTCACGGGCATTTCACGGCTCTGGACACCGGCCGCTCATATTGAAGGTTGGCGTTACTAATATTAAAGTGATGAGTATCGAGTATCGATAGAATTGTGTAACTTGAAATAATATATCTAAGGTACTTATATCATAGATTACAAATCTTTGATAAAAAACCTGACGCCTGAAAGGAAACATCACCCGATACTAACCAAATGTTGTTTAACGTTATCCCTCTCCTTATGCTTCCATACTTAATTTCTGTTGCCATAATCTTTTAAAATAGAATAGCTGGCTTTGATAAGTAATTACCTAAAAATAGGAGACGAAATTATAGTGCCGCAAAATAAATATCATTAATTTACAACTTTATAGTTAGCTACAATAGCAGTTACGCAGCTAATGGTTCATAGATGGCGCTTTGAACAATAATAGAAAAGAAGTGTTTTAAATGAAAATTGTGATTCACTGTGAAGTTGTACGTTAATGATACTCATTTCGCGGCATCACAATCCGATGTACTATTTTTGATAGTTACGTACTGCACAAATCCAGCTATTGTATTATAAAATATTATGGCAACGGAAACTTTCATGGAGGTGGATCGCCTCAACAAACATCTCGGCGCTTAATGTTGAATTTGAGATGTTCGTTTATGGGCATGCATTTATAAAGGACTCACCTTACGGACTTATTCTGTGGGGGTCACTGAATATTGAATGGTCCATTCGGTTTGCAGCGCGAGTAGAATACGAAACGCTCAATACTGTTGTGAAAATTTTATCATATTTCGGTTACGAATTGGACAAGGCTGTTTTATGTCTTACATTTAGAGTGGAAAAAACGGTTGTTTGTTCAATAGTGTCAGTTTCAGTAAATGATTGATTATGTTACTAATAATAGCATAATTTAAATGAGCTTAACGGGATGCCACTCCGAATGCTTCAATACTAAATTTTTATTGCCAAATTCTTTTAAAATACAATAGCTGGATTTGATAAGACAGTAATTATCTAAAAATAGTAGATGAAATTTTAGTGTCACTTAATGAAAATCATATATTTACAACTTTATTGTGAGTTACAATAGCAGTTACACAGCTAATGGTTCATAGATGGCGCTTTGAACAATAAACGACAGTGTTCAAATTAAAATTGTGATTCACTGTGAAGTTGTATGTTAATGATACTCATTTCGCGACATCATAATCTGATGTCTCATTTTTAGGTAGTTACTGCACAAATCCAGCTATTATATTTCAAAAGATTATGGCAACAGAAATTTACTATAAAACTTTGATGGAGGTGGATGGCCTAAATAAAATACTTCATTATTTTTTCTAGAGCCCGTGCATTTTGAATCAGTTGGAACAAACCTCACAACGAAGCTGGGCCTTTCAGTGACTCTAACATGCCGTCCCATGGGGGACAGTCCCATCAGAGTCAAGTGGAGTTTGAATGGATTAGCAGTGGACTTCACATCATCTAGGTAAATCCTATTTAGTTTTTAGAACTTCATATGATCTTAAATACAACTTTGGAATAAAGGTAGCGCCATCTATTCGATTACGGTAGAACTAGCATGCAAAACAGCCAACGAAACACTTTCACACGCGAGTTGCATGAACGAAATAGTTCCTACGATGATTTGTAGATGGCAGCACTTTTATCCGGCAATGTTGTGGCGGTTTTGGCGCTCACCATGGGACTATTTTACGAGCATGTACGAGGGTACTTCGTCTGATCTCAGTTAATTTTATGATATCTACATTAATGTCAAGGGGAACTATATACTAAACAGTGTCTGTTATTTTGAACTGCTTTCCAGGATAACAATATCAGAAAGTATGACACACAACGGAATCAAGAGTATAATAACTATTAACTACGTGGAGAGCAGAGACGGGGGTACCTACGAGTGCAGAGCGAGCAACCCGTATGGCGTCGCTACTTACAACGTGTATTTGAATATACTGGGTAAGTTTTGAAGTAGTGCTCAAATCACCCTAGCTGTTTTATCTACACTAATATTATAAAGAGGAAAGATTTGTAACTATTTTTGTATGTTTGTAATGAATAGGCTCAAAAAGTACTGGGCCGATTTAAAAAATTCTTTCACCAATAGAATGCTACATTCTTCCAATTTGACATAGGCTACATTTCATTTTGAAAAAATTAGGGATCCTTGATAAAATTTGAACAATGTAACCGAAGGTGTAGAAAAATGAGTCGTAAAATGTCTTTCGTCGAATGCGCTGCCGAAACTATTAGCGATAGAACAAAATAATGTACCACAATATTGAAGAACATCATAATGTCTACAAAAAACTCCGCGGTAGCATATGTCCAACTATTGTAGTTATGTCACTACAACAACTTTTTTCATTTTAAACATTAATGAAAATGCTAACCAAATTCAAATCATGCTATTTATGTGTTTATATTAATCCTTATCCAAATAAATTATTTTATGGTCAAGACCATTTAACTACCTATAAAATAGTTTTTAAATTATTTAAATTGGACTTTCCATTCAAAAGATATTACGAATTAAAAAATTCAAACAGTAAACAAAACCGCCATAGCGCCGTGGCCGTTGTTTGCGATGCAGTCTGAAAAGCGCGCCGGGCATCGCGGCGGGCGGGGTGGAGGGGGCACTGAAATAATTTTTTTAAATATATAATTAATAAATAATAATTTTTTAATAAATAAAAATATTTGTGAAAAAAAGTGTTTTATATCCAAATTTCCAAAAATAAATAATTGTCTACCCCGTGCGAAGCCGGGACGGGCTGCTAGTTTTAAAATATAATTGTAAAGTAAATTTTGTGGAAAATACATTCATTTAAATCATCATTGGCCATTTTTAAATGTCATTAGACTATTTAGAGGACCTTTCTTCAGAGAGTTTTTCGTCTGACGAATATCTCAGAGTGATAGACGTGTTGACAATATATATATATATATATATATATATTATGTCTGTTATTCCTCATTTATCTATAATATACATGTAAAAGTCGAGTTAGTTACACAATTTTTTACGGTTCCGTAGTCAAAAAAGGAACCTTTATAGTTTCCTTTTAGTAGTTAGTTACTTGAATTTTTTTAAAGGATTGTTGAAACGCTGGAAAAGAACATAGGCTATTTTTATACCGATCAAGCCAGTAGTTCCTATGGGGTAAAGGCTTAAGTCCATGTAGACGAAGGAGGGAAGCGGGAAGAAGTTAGTTTTGAATAAAATCTTTTAATTCGGACGCCAAATGATCTCATCAATGTGCTTTGCAAACATTCGAAGCCAATATATTTCGTTTTCAGAGCCGCCAACGCCACCTCTGGACCTCCAAATGGATTCCGTAGGCAGCACCTCGGCTAAACTGTCATGGCGGCCGAGCTCCACTGCGCATGTGCAGTATTACACCGTGCAGTGCGCCACCAACGAGTATACTCTGTGGGATAACGCCAAGACCATCAACGTCACTAGGTATGTTATAAATCGAATTGTTAGAACTTCTAACAATGAGACGCTTTTAAAAACAAAACAAAATGGTTCTTCTGTCATGGATAGATGGCACCGTCGTAGCAAAATTTTACTATCAAATGTGTATTTTTTCGTATGAATTCAAAGCAAAGAGTTTATACACCAAATTCTTTGATTCGAAGCCTACCAAAGAAAATATAGCTGATGTGTTAAAACTATGTCAAAATCGCTAACCAGACTTTTTTGGGATGTGTTGAACTGCCAATATGTTTTATGACAGATTAATTTATACCTCTTACACGCCGTCTATTGACACCTTTGAGAATTCAACTGATATACGTCTCTTAAAAAGCCTCGTTACACCGAGGCTGGAAGTGCCTTTGTTAATGACAGTTGTTGACAACTTGGTTTGATTTTAAATTTGTTTTCTCGTGATTGTTTGATGATTGCGCAATTTTAACCGCTTCTGTGACCTATGTCAAAGATTTTAAAAAAGAATAAAGCGCTTGAAATGAAATTTGATTGTAAACTATAGGTAACATAGGTCTTATGATATTTAGAAGTATCACTATAGTTTGCCGGCAAATCACACAATATTTTATTAACTATTCTAAAATTTATAAAGGTCAATAGTTAAAATATTCATATAAAGAATAGAATGTCCTACACAACAAAAAGTCAAATAGCTTACGTTTAAAATTAATAATAGTATCACATGCTTGTATGTCAAAAGGGAGCTTGTTATATACTTTCACTGCCATTTGAAACATACTTTTTTAATAGCGCTGTATTACATGATATTGATTGTAACAATTTCAGACACGACACGGATCTTCGTCAGTCAATCGAGCTGCGAGACCTGCAACCGGCGGTAGATTACAGGATACGAGTCTCATCTGGAAACCAAGTGGACTCGAGTCCGTACACGCCGGCCATACACTTCACGACGCAGCAAGACGGTACTTTAATTACGAATGTTTTCCCTACTCACAAACCACGTTGGGCGCCAGATTGTTGCGGAATTGGAAGTGTAGTGCATTTAGTCGGTTTAATTACACGGAAACAGCGGCAAACAACATTTTATTTTTATAATGAAACATCCTATGGGGAAGCGCCCACGCGCCTCGAACGTTTCTCTCTAAGGAAGCACTGTCGCTAATTTAAATTTTCTTTTCTAGTGCCATCGTCAACGCCACTCAGCGTCCAAGTCCAGCAGACTGATAATCCTGGCGAACTGTTGGTTTCCTGGCTACCACCTCCTCGAGAAACCCACAATGGGGCCCTTCAGGGGTACCACGTCAAAGCTGTGCCCAGGATTACTGGGGAGTCAGGTACCTACATCGTTTTTAGGGGAAAGGGTAACCAACGGGACCCTAATAATAAGAGTCCGCTGTCCATCCGTATGTCTATCAGCTGGATGTTTCTCACGATCAGTGCGTCTACCATGAATTTACGCATGTGGTAACGTATATCCAATACTATCGGAAATACTGCTCAGTCGAGATGCGGGTGACTAGGACAGAGCGATAGTTAACGATAAACGTTATAGCCTACGTAAACACATGGTAGATGCACTGTAATAGGTAGATAGTTGAAATTTTCACATGTGTATATTTCTATTGCCGCTACAGAAAGAAAGAAATTAAATATAAAAGGAGGCTCCCCCACTAGAAACGTGTTTTTATAATTACAAACTTAACTTTGCAATTGACCGCCATACATCGGGTATCGAATTTAAATGCAAAGTATAGTTGGTTTTGCTCGTGCCACGTACGTCTTAAAGTACTACTGGCGCCATCTAGTGACAAGGAGTAAAACTAAATCGAAAATGTTTAGACACATTTGATAGAGCATTGTTCGATGCACATTGTTTATGATTTTCAGTGTGTTAATTTATTTATATCCTTCTTATTCTAGCTTTGGACAATGTTGAAATTACAAGTGCCTTAGAAGTACATTTTTGTTTGTGTTTTCGTTTTCATATTTAGTGCATTTAATGGTTTAAAAGTCATAGAAGAATATGAAAGAACGAAATTGGAACGAAAAGCAAAGAAAAGCAATCAAAATCTTTCTCGTTGCTGTTTATTGACCAAATTGCTAATCGACAACATTTATATTTCTCTATTTCAATTTATTTCGTTTCATTCCAGGTCCTAATGACACACAAACAAAGATGGTCAAAGTTATGGCACGAAAAGGCAAACAAGAAACGGTTCTGAGTGGTCTTTTGAAGAATACGAGGTGAATAAAAAAAGTTTATTTCGTTTACAACCTTTATATATATACAGTACGTGGAGGCTCTCCTTTTAAGTATGGATAATACTTGTATTAGGAGGCCCCACTCTTCCCAAGGAAAATAGCTGCAGCAGAAGGCTGATTCATGAAGTACATTTCAGACTGCTTATAAGCATGTCAAAAGAATTTGTAATATCAATGTGTAAAGAAAAGTTAAGCAATATTTGACCTTAAAAATGAATTATGGAAAACATTAAAATTATAGCTATAAACATCTTAAAAATAACAATAAGGTGTGTGGGAGTGTGTGAGGTTTGTGTGAGAGGAGAATGTGAGTGTGAGTATGTGTGTGTGTGTGTGACTGACCTATTAATTGGTGAATAGGTTTAGGGAATTTTTTAAGTTACTATCTGAAACAATTCATTCCAATATATTGCGTTTCAACTTTCGACATGAAAAGATACTTGTGACGATAAGGCCGGTGGACGGTGGGCGTGCGCACCCAGAATCCTTAAGCTGACGAGGCACTTGCCCTGCTACCTTTTATACCGGAGCACATTTAACAGTGCCATTAGCATTGCTGTTTGATGGTAGACTCAGGTAGCATAAAGGTAGCAAAACATACCCTTACTGGTAATCAAACCCGGGACCTCCTGATTGTGAAGCCAAACACAAATAAGTTGCAGGAAAAATTATTTCAATTAATTCAGCTTCAATAAATTACAATTCAAAACAAGAATGTTATTCCAAACAGTGGGCTTAGCGTACAGCCAGTTGGACTTACAATCCAGATGTCCCCAATTCGACTATCACCGTGTTACCAAATTATAATTAGAATCTCAGCATCTCCCTCCCTTATCTCTGCCGGCACAGAATTACTACGTACATCACCTGTACAGAACGTACGTTTACAGCTTCCCCCCGATCCAAAATACTTCACTTCCCCCGCAATCGCAGTAGACTGACTCAAAAAAATTACTATCACATATGACGCGTGCTACCTACTCACACATGCGCGTGTCGCAATGTCGTTCAATGTGTGCCGATATCACGGCATTTGTTTTTGAGGTATCACTGGTTTGAGAGGTGACAGAACAGGTGGCCCTGGGCCTTATTAGCTTCTAAGTGAATATATTTTCCATCCAATGCAATGGATTTATTGCCACTTACTATCAGACATAGAGGGAAATTGTGAACTCATCTATACTTTAGTAAATTGTGCATAAAACCACCAAAATAAGGTTGTTATCAGAATGTTTTGCTGGAATTTTTCTTCGATTGTTTCACCCAGCGCATTTTTGGTCATTACAGATACGCGGTGTCAGTCAGTGCTTTCAACTCTGCTGGGAACGGTCCGTTCTCTTTACAAGTCTATCAGACCACGAGAGAGGGAGGTAAGTGACATAATGCTCGCTAAATTCTGCAAGCACGGGGCACAGAATTTTCTTACGATGTTTTATTATAAAAAAAAAACTGCGACAAGAAATGTGGCTACGTAATTTTAAAATTAGAACTTTTTTTGGGAGATTTATGATTGACGATTTTACACATGAAAGTACGATATGTATTCCAAATGTGCTTATTTATACCAGTCATTTGATACCAAACTTTATATATCTACAAGTCTTCGTGGCCTAATGGCTAAATGTTGAACTAACCATCCGGAGGCTCCGGGTTGGATTCCCAGACGGGGAACCTATCTGTACTCAGTTTAGTTGGTGGTATTTTCTATCTCATTTTGGCTGACCATGTTACCCAAGTCTCCCGCCAAACAGTGCTAATAGCACTGTTGTGTTCCGGTATGAAAGGTAGCAGAGCCGGCGCCTCTTTAGCTTAGCTTCTAAGGTGCGCACAATGACTATCCAACGGCCTCACAATCACTTCACTAACTTTTTAAATTATGTTATGTGACACGTACACGCATCGAACAAATGTCATGATATCGACACACATCGAACGGACCTCTTGGCGCATAATGTCACGTTTGCAAAACGTCACGTTCGCAAAATGTCACGTTCGCAAAATGTCACTTTCGCAAAATGTCTATGACAGCAGCCTAGTGGTGTCTTTACCAAATTCAAGGTATTCAAAGTGGTGATTTAGAAAAGTCAAAGGTCTCGATGAGAACTATGGCTGATTTTATTTTAACACGTGTAAGCACTTTACTAGGTGATCGTAACATTGTGCAAGTGTGACATTATACGAGTGAAACACCGTTTTGTGACATTTTGCGTACGTGACATTATGCGCCAAGAGGCGAACGGATGACGTTTGTATATGCGTGCATGTAGCACGCGCCATACGTAACGGACATTTTCTGCGCCAGTAATTTGCGGGGAACTGTGACATGAATATAGACATTATAACCATATTTGCTGGTCTCAACACTGACTAACATTTTAAAATTTTTATGGGTTTTAGCTCCAGAGCACCCGCCTTCGGCTGTGGAGTGTCGTGGAATATCGTCAACATCGTTGAGGATAGCATGGCAGCCGATACCAGCTCACGAGACGTCATTACTGGGGTATTCTGTGTACTACAGTCCTGAAGGTTAGTAGTTATATGTTGTTATATGACATTTATGGGTAAGAGCAAATAACACTTTATTTATAATAGTAATAAATGTCAGAATACAGAATTTATTTTAAATTTAATATTGCACACAGTCTGGTTATTAATGGTTAAGACATGACTTGACTCGACTCCATTTCATAACGATTGGTCGTGACTTTGAAGCTCCCAAACTGAAATAATAATCTTCAACAGCCTATATATGTCTCATCTGCAGGGGCTCAGGCATACTCTCCTACAGTGTATGGGCCATAGTCCATCACGCAGGCCCAGTGCTGATTGGTAGACTTCACACACACATTTGAATTTCTTCTCAGGAGTGTGCAGGTTTCCTCACGATGTTTTCATTCGCCGAAAAGCTAATGGTAATGATTTTTATCATTCGAACATAAATTGCAAATAATAAATTTGAACGCATTGGTACGAGCCAGGATCGAACCCAGACCTCAATTGTTCAAGGACTGGCGCTCTAACCAACTGAGCTTAAATGGTTTTTATATATAAATCAAAGCTTGACCTCAATCGATACTTATTTATTAATTATAATAATAATAATATAATATAATATAGCCTTTTATTCAGATCACATTTCACATTTGATTCTTATGTAACGAACTAACATTGAAAACTTACTCGTATAATGAATAAAAAATTTAATCTAATATTTGTTGCTTCGTTATCTTTCCTAAATCTGTTTGCCATTTGGCAAAGGCCTCCTCCAACCTTTTCCATTCGTTTCTTTCTTGAGCCACTCTGTTCCATGTGACTCCTCGAGGTCGAGGTCGAGGTCGACCACAGAAAAGGTGGGACGATGATGTTATTTATTAATTAAGGATCCCAAATTAAGAACACATAACGTGAGTCAAAATGGCCTCAGGCATAAGGTACCAAAGCACGCACATTTTAAAATCGGAATCACTTGTGCTATATACTTACACAATGGCCATATATGGTGCGAGTGCGCATTCAAGCAATTACCCTCGGAGCTGACTAAAACATCTTTTTCAGACAGTTCGTGGCAGAACTTAACATCATCTCACACAGAAGTCTATCTGCAACCTCTTCTAAAGTATACGAACTACACGGTGAAAGTGGCGGCATTTTCAAACTATGGGTTAGGGCCGTTCTCTTATCCGGTTATATGCACCACTCTACAAGATGGTGAGTATCACACGTAACTATCTTGAAAACGTTGACAATTTATTTAGCATTACATTTAGCATTAATATTAACCACCTCCGGCCTAAAGGTTAACAATGGACGTTTGCAAATAAAGTTTTATCTTATCTTCCTCGTCCACTCGTTCCTCGCTATCTTCTTCAGGTCGTTTGACCAGCGGTTTTTTTGACAAGCAAATAGAGATATAATACAAACGACAACGCTGTTCAATAAGTAAGGTTTCTTGATTGTCTCTTTTTCTGTACTTTTTCAGTCCCCGGTCCTCCGTCTGCTATAAAGGTGCTGGTGTCATCAGCGACCTCTTTGCTCGTCAGCTGGAAGAGACCCGACGAGCCCAACGGTGAAATCACACATTACACTGTTTACGTGAAGCCTGTCTCAAGGTACAATCTTACATTTTTTAACGTTAAAAGTGTTTCCACTTCACCAGATGGTAAGTTACGATAATGCGGATGGTAAACGTGCTATCCCGGAAACCTCAAACTTTGTGTAAGGATTTCCTCATTCCTAATTTTGTCACGAAGAGAAATTCCGAGCATAGCTCGTTCCATAGCTTGAAGAAGATTTTACATTTCAGTACGAGCCAACCACAAAGCTACCGCGTGGACCTGTCATTAGAGATGAACTTACGACAGCTGGCGTTTTCCGTCACTGGCCTCTCCATGGGGAGACAGTATGAGGTGCTTGTTAGGGCCCACACGGTGGCTGGAGAAGGGGCTCCCAGCAGTCGAGTTCATGTCGAATTGAATTCCAGAGGTAAACTATGCTTTAATGTAAAATGGGCACTTACCCCATCATCATCTTCATTCAAAGTTTTCGTTCAAAAGCCTTTTAAAAAAGCCTCTTAATAATGCTATTATTATTATCACTTTTAACGAATTATCGTACTAAGGAAATATAGGAACAGTTTCGTGTGATTATCGCATCACTAAAAATGAAATGTTCAAGTGTACGTCATTTGCTAAATTTTCATGTTACAATTATTATTTAATTTGTTTCATCTAATACACACAAATACATCTCTTTTACTTAAACTTACTTTGGCTAGCTGCATGCCTAGCATTTATACGTCTGAATGTACCGTTGAGCGTGTTAAAATATGATTATTTGAGATAAGATTGTACTGTATATGTGAAGGATTCAGGAATATTTCCTTTTTCAGTGGTAGCAGGAGTGTCGTCTCTAGGAGGCACCATATCAGTGGGAGTAGGCAGTTCCCTGCTGCTGGTGTGTCAGTGCGTCGGAGTACCACCTCCGAGGACCGTGTGGTATCACAAGCACAACATCATCACGCACCATCCCAGGTTCACAAGGAACCATGATGACAGTCTACTCATCAACAGTAAGTTTCATCATTGGAACTGGGGAGCTCTCTTGTCATATTTCTACCTCTCAATACGCTTAGCGATATCACAACACCATCAGGCACATCTCATGTTCACGAGGAACCATGATGACAGTCTACTCATCAACAGTAAGTTTCATCATTAGAACTGGGGAGCTCTCTTGTCATATTTCTACCTCTCAATACGCTTAGCGATATCACAACACCATCAGGCACATCTCATGTTCACGAGGAACCATGATGACAGTCTACTCATCAACAGTAAGTTTCATCATTAGAACTGGGGAGCTCTCTTGTCATATTTCTACCTCTCAATACGCTTAGCGATATCACAACACCATCAGGCACATCTCATGTTCACGAGGAACCATGATGACAGTCTACTCATCAACAGTAAGTTTCATCATTGGAACTGGGGAGCTCTCTTGTCATATTTCTACCTCTCAATACGCTTAGCGATATCACAACACCATCAGGCACATCTCATGTTCACGAGGAACCATGATGACAGTCTACTTATCAACAGTAAGTTTCATCAGTAGAACTGGAGAGCTCTTTTGTTATTTTTCCAACTCCCAACACGGTTAGCTCTATTACAACATCAACAGGCCCATCTCACGTTCACGAGGAACCATGATGACAGTCTACTCATCAACAATGTCATCAGCAGAACTGGGGAGCTCTGCTGTCATAATTCCACCTTACATATTGTTTAGCAAGTTCATATCATCATCATCATTTCTAAATAATACTGAAACTTTAGCTTCGTTGTTTTTTTATCCAACACTAGCTTTTACCTGCGACGTCGTTCATGTGGTGGATCGTATTGTCCCTATACTAAGAATCAAGTCACTATGGATAAAAAAACTCACTTTCGCTTTTATACTTTTACTATGGATTCGAAATCTTCATCAGACAAGGAATTCAATTTCAATACAAAGAGATAATCGAGTAAATTGTTGTGTCGTTTTGATTTTAGAATAGAAACTTCCAATGGCTTCGTAGTCATCATAAAACTAAAGTAAAATTCAAAGGATGAGCAGCAGAGTAAATTTCTGGTATAAAACATCTTACTCCACCCAACAGTGGTGATTATAGTAAATCAGTCAAGGGAAAGTCGTTCATTGTACCGGTATATCAGAGAGACAAATTTTCAGAAGTGTATACCTCACCTCTTATTGAAGAAAGACGCATACGAAATATAGCAATAGCCTAAGAAAACTGGTTAACGTTTTCTTTTATTTCAGACATAGATCAGTCGTTGAGCGGTAACTACACCTGTCTAGCGAAGAATCTTTACGGATCCGACTCGGTGTCGTATGAAGTTTCTGTTCTGCCGACACCAGATCCTCCTGTTTTGAGGGTAACTGCCCACAAAAATGCTCTTCATTTACAATGGGATGAAGTGAGAAGACTGGGAGTAAAGTCTCAAAAGATCAGTGAGTCTATTTTGATAACTACCGTAACATACTATTTTTAAGTTGAATTATGAATTTGTTGGCTATGTAATCTCAGCTTCAGAAATGGCCTCCACTTTAGAGTAGGATCTACCCATGATAACCCATGGGTATGGTAAAAGAAGACCGAGGAAGAATTCAGTACATAGGCAGTAGCTCCTATACATGAATCAACAACGTCTTCTCCCTCCAAGTAAACTCTCTTTATGGAAAGTGCGATGTAGAGATCTATAAGGAATATCACACATTGTATATCATCATCATTTTCTGGGGAACGTCCACTGCTGAACAAAGCATGCTGCAACACAAAATCCAGTAAACACAAATTTTTGGGATTATTTTTCCGCCTTACTTACAGGCTACAACTTAACGTGGAAAGAAGCAAATGGCTCGTGGCAAGATGCCTGGTCTAGCAAGGGGACTTCCATCCAGGGTTCTTCAGAGTACACTCTGCAAGGGCTGAAGTGTGGGACCAAGTACTCTTTGAGGATGACAGCCTCTAACAGCGTGGGCTCTTCGCAGCCAGCGTATGTTGATGCTGCTACTTTGGGAGGAGGTAAAGTGAGATTGTTAAAACTGTGTTTACTAACTAGAGTTTGCTCGCGATTTCATCTAGATGTACTTCAAAAATTATCCCTCGGGAATACTTCTTCCATTGTAATAAAATGTTACCTATTACCTTTTCCAACTCTATACTTATTCCTTTACACGAAAAAGGTAGTTAAAAGAAAGACAAGTAAAACTACAAAATCGCAGTTACGCAGTGCCAGTGACGAAAGGAAACAATACGGGAATGGATGACGAAGCCATAGATTAAAGAAATATACGCTCCGTCCGCTACATATCAAATCTAATTTAGCCTATACCGGTGTCTGTATATCTATCCCACTTACGAACACGTAATTCCCCAAATGCAAAAACAAGACTGCAATATTTTTATCAATACGTCGATTTCTTTGACAAATAACCGAACGAGAAAAAAAACACGTACCCTTCGAGCGCCAGTCCGACTTGCACTTGGCCAACTTTTTAAATCATATTTCGATGTTATATATTCTCAGTGCCCGTATCCCCGACGTCGACAGAATGGTTCTGGAGCAACTCCACGCATATCTACATCCAGCTGAGCGGGTGGGACGATAACGGATGTGAGATCACCAGGTGGGAGGTGGACTACAGGGAGTACGCGACCAAAGGATGGAGGAAAGCCGAGAACAGGATTGTAAGTTTGTTACCATGTCACAAGATAATTTAGTTAATCATTATACTACTTCAGGTGTGCCTACACGTACAGTACGGGGACGTAAATATTGCACATCGTCATTTGTAAAGAGATAATCCGCTATTTTTGATTTCGTATAGCGTTATCTATGTCTCACACAACCTATATGACGTTTGTCAATCTTGGTTCAAATGCGATAGAGTGCAGTCGCGTCCAGTACCGACTAGAGATTTAAATATAATCTTGGTATCTAGACTGTAGCTATATATACTTATCTATAAAGATATAAGGTTGGTTTGAAAAATTATGACCCCAGAAGTATAACAGTGATAGTATTTAACATCTGTTTCAGGATCTCTTACTATATTATTTCAAATGAAATTTTGTATTAAATTAAATTATGACGGTTTCAGGAACAAGATTACCCCTAATGATCATATAAGAGAAAGATGAGATTTGTAGGCGTGAAAAAATACATGCGAATGTTGAGGACAATTATATTTCTTATTTGCACAATGAAATCTCAAAATAATTTACAAAATGGGATATGTGGGATTTTAAACAATCTGTACTTAGTTAACACTTAATTAAACTTTATAAAACTAAATTAAAAATTAATCATAGAATTAATATTAATTTGACAGCTTTAGAATTTCTATATCTTAAACCAATATTGAGATATAAAGCTATCGAAAGTGAGACGAGAATCTATATGGCGCGATGTTTCTTACCCTATCACCCTTACGTGTGTAATACTATTGGGGAAGTGAGAAAAAAAAATTGAACTACTTGTAAGTTAGGGAACGGCCGTTAAATCTATTTCGAAGTTAGTTAATTAGTACTAGAAAACAAGAGCTAATTTATTATAGAAGTGTTTAAAAAATTTGTATATCGTTTCAGCCTCAAATTGATCCTTGGAATCACTACAGCTCTTTAATACTGAGCCAGCTCAACTCGTTCGTGATCGCTGATCTGACACCGGCACAGTGGTATCAAATACGAGTGACGGCCGAAAATTCTGCCGGTGTTTCCACTTCGCTCTTCAATTACGCTACCACTACAATTCTTGGAGGTAATGCCTAAACCAAATCATTAGCATTCTATATTTTTTGTGTATAATGGATTTGCACTTGGCCTTCATCTCACCTGATGGTACGTGTCGATAAAGCCGTTGGGTTGTAAGCGTGCTCACGCAGAAGCCTCAAACTTATGAGGAGCTGTCTCTGCCTGGCTACCTTTCCTACCAGAACACAGCAATGCTATAAACACTGCTGTTTGGCGGCAGACTTAGGTAACATGGTAGTAGCTATCCAGGTGAACGTAATGTCCTACCACCAACCAAACCAAGTACCGATAGGAATTTCTACTGGGAATTGAATCCTGGACCTCCGGATTGCTACAGTCCACAAATCAATTAATCAATCATACACAGATGCTACGCATGGCATCCAGTGACCCTTTTGCTCCATAAAAAAGGTGCGTCTTAAGACTCCATGGTTCCATAAACCTTATAAAGAAAAAAATTTCAATCGAAAATTATTATCTACGCTCTATCTATAGCTGCTATCCCAGCAGCAAGGAGGCTTTCTTGATTGTATGTGTTTTTAATTGAAATTTTCTTTTGTTTGACACTTGTTTACTCCATTTCCAGAGTCGATAGGTCCGCCTTCAGAGTTCCTGGACCTCAACATGCTGGTCATCATATGCAGCTCCATCCTCCTCATGCTGTGTTCCTTCACTTGCGTCTACATACTTGTCAAGAGACATAAGTAAGCACCGATTCTATAAACACGTACATGATAGTAATATAAACTCCAATTTTACATTCAATTGCAGTCCTGATTGCACAAATGAAGAAGAATTGAACAGAAATTGGCTAGTCATTGAATCATTTTAGACCATATTTTCACGACTAAAAGCAATGCAGAAATAGGAAAGGTTGCCGGGACCCCGCTATTCCTGCATACATGCATATCCGTTCAAACTACCTCAGCGACTGAAGACAATAGTCAATGCGAGTTGCCAGTGATGACATATGAAAACGTGGTCTGTTGGTGTTGGTCCTTTGATAGCTATGCTCATAATTTCTCTACGTGATATGAAGCCAGGCCGTCCCCCTACTAGATGGACCGACGACCTGGTTAGTGTCGCAGGGAGTCGCTGGATGCAGGTGTCTCGGGACCGGTCGATGTGGAGTACAATGAGGGAGGCCTATGTCCAGCAGTGGACGTTTCCCGGCTGAAGATGATGATGATAAAATCATAGATGCAAGTGGCAAGTTTCAAGACCGGGCATTAGTTATACCTTGGATGAGGACTCTGTCCAGTAGAGTAAAAACCTCCAAGGCGCAGTAATTGTCTGAGCGTTCAGACACGCAACATATGAACAGGTCATTGTCAACAATCATTTTGTGAGACTTTCCCCAGTTTGTATAGAACATTGCAGGCTGAATCACCTGATTGTCTGAAAAATTAGACGACTTCGTGCTTTGGAAGGCACGTTAATCCGTTGTTACCGGTTTTTATTTACGACAGGTAGTATCTACATGAGCCATGTCAGAGGCTTAACAACTCTGACAACTAGGGCTTATGAGGTCGGTCATCGACCTTACAAGCTACACGATAAAAGGAAACTTTTCCAGCTACTGATGATGAACAGAAATTGCCAATATTTGATATACGAGTATATATTTTTATTTATTTAAGTCAGACATATGTATGTATCCATAGTGTTATGTTAGTCATCTTAGTGCTATGTTAGTAAGTTAATTATAACATCAGACATGCTACTGGGACGCTGGTGCATGTAATGACAGCCAGTGTCGCAGCATCGGTCCGTCGGTGCGTGCGCGACGACAGCGAGCAGACTGCTGCCCCGCCCCGCACCCTGCGCGCGCTGGAGGACGCACTCTTGCGCATCGTGCTGTAGAAGCAGTCTACATGTGCCTCGGCAATCATCATCCACAATATTTGAGTTTAAGCTCCTTTGTTCAAGTATTATATGTGTTAACATTTAAATAATAATACTCAATCGGTTCCGCAGCCACCACCGCCTGACGGAGTACAGGAACTCCCTGACAGCGGAATGCAAGTCAGAACGCAGCAATGTTACTGCGAACACTCCCCAGAGCGCGCCCTCTGACGTCAACAACAGAGTATACAGTACCCCAATACACCTGCCTGCTGATAATAAACACGGTAAAGAAATAACGAAGAAAAACCTATCTACACCACCACCTTATCGAAATCGATTCTAAGTAGATCAGAGCAGCTCGGTAGGTCTGTGACGGGGCTAATGGGAATGTTTCCAAGAGCTATCAGTCAACGACCTAGACGGCGTTGATAGTTGATAGACGACTAACTGTCAAACGAATTGAGGCAAAGGGCTTCAGTTGTTCTGTCTAAGTCTAATCTTGGAAAAATTTATAAAATTATTACGTAAAGTAACTATCAATCACAGAAACGTCAGGAATTTCCTTTTATATTTCCCCAAGAGGATATAAATGTTTCCCTGTAAAGTCCAAAGTCGACTAAAAATGTGCCTAATGTCATTTACCAAAGAACTTTGCCATAGAATACACAAAGAAGGTCCGCTTTAGGGATTGTCTCTGACGTAGTCTCTAAAGAGTTTAGTCGCAAATGTGGAGTGTCGCCATCTATAATAAAACTTTGAACTAATTTTTTTTAACAGAAGAAAATACCATTTTGTTTGATTTTGAATTACACGACCTAATTCAACTGTTTATATTTGTCCAATATTTTGGTAAGGGGTTAATTAGCGTAATTTATAGTCTTTAGTATGTTGTTTATTAAAATCTGCCTTATTTTAATTTCAGAATTGTATGAAATAAGTCCGTACGCCCAATTCGCGATTGGGTTCCGTACATTCGGACACGTCGACAACCAAGAAGTGCCAGGAAGAGTTCACTTGCCAGGGAATAGCAAGTCTAGATATGATAGCGGTGAGTATCAAATAAAGGCGATTTTCTGAAATAAACTGACTTTTTGGTGTGTACTATACGACGCTGAAATATCCTGAGAATCTTTAAGAAGTGGATTTTTTTTATTTATGGCTTATTATTGTGGCTTTCAGAAACCAGTTTTCAAATGAGATCAGAGTCAGAAGAAAGTGACTGTGTGTCAAGGACTACCACGTTGAAAAGTGCACCAAGAAGTAAGTTCTATACATACTACAATCTGTTTTTCTCTCGTATATACATGTGATTTTTTAGCCCAATGTTAACGGTGTCGATTTAATTGAAGTCTTCGATCTGACTTAAGGTGATTAAGATTACGTTTTTATTATTCATGGGCGTGTATGATGACGTAACGTATGCAAGAGTTACGAGTTCAAAACCTCCAATTATTATTTAAAAAACTCTCGCTCCGGACGCGTTTAACATACTAAGGTCACGATACTAGCTTAACTGTTTGACGTTTAAACAACAAGAGAGTAAGGGCTTGCAACGCTCGTACACCATATGCGCTTAAGAGGCTATGTTGGTAAGACCACGTGGTCGGTTTCAAGGTTGTTGTTTTGTAGCTTTCCCTCTCCAAGCCCTATCCTACCCGAGCGCGTACGGTGAGACAGCATACATTACGCGATGTTATCCACCCGTTATTTGGATGTTTCGTAGTCCAGGGATCATTTGAAGGATACAGTATATTATGTAACCATTTTTTTAATACAGTATACTAATGAAATTTCAGATGTCCATGATCCAAATTGTTCTAAATCAATTCATACTCTTGTAGATCAGGTTCAAAGTTGGGGCTTTTTATGACCGTAAAATACAATTCTTTGACGCCCTGTAACTCTGGAAGTATATATTTAAACGAAAATCTGACTCACCACCGACACAGATATTTGTTTCTAGATTGTGTCTTGCAAAATTTCATAGATTTTCATAGCTTAATACTCAAAATATGACTGGACTACGTTTGTATGGGCGCTTTGACAGCAGCATACCCTCTTAAACTTTAAAAAATTGTACAAAAGGCGGTCTTATCGCTTACAGTGATCTCTACCAGACAACCTTTGGATAGAGGAAATAAGACACAATATTTTATGTGGAGATGTAACAGATATTGATAGATTATGACGAAATACTTCAATAAACACATATACATACTTATATAAATAATATATAGTTAAACTTTTTTTGTTACAGAAGGTTGCAGAGTTCCGCATCACAGGTAGCTGAGGAGAAATCTGAAGAATCAGTAGGTCAACAAATATCAACATGGTCTAAAGAGCTGATACCATCAAACACTTTGTATGATAAATGGTTGTGTTCATTTGTATAAATTTAGTTATGATTACCGAAAGTAAGGACAAACTGCCATCAACCAGTTTGTACTGACGATTTTAAAATAGTTATACCAGAAATCTAGTCGATCTCATAGACACTAATAAAAGTATCAAAATATATGACTAATAAAATTTTAAATATTTTTTTGAAAAACTTCTTCCTTGGTGTTTTGTACTGTACAAAGATCGAAGTGTTTTATTCATTGGACGATTAACACGTTCAACGTCCAGTGCCCCATATATGGGTCACTATGAACTAGCTCCATACGTCCGTGCCCCATATATGGGTCACTACGTTCCTTGTTCAAACAACCTTGTACAAACCAAGTTCCTTAGTTTAGGGTCATTTTATAATGCATCATTGTGACGTCCCAGTTGAGGGACTTTTAAAAATGCAAAAATGCTTTCTTGTTTTTTTTATAGTTTTATGATCTATTCAAAAAACTAGCAAGGCGGAGCATCTCGAGGCTCGACTGTATGCGAAACTGGCCCTAATGGTGGTCAGGCAGGAACTTTGTCGATGTACATACAAGGAAATGAAAACATTTTGTATGTGGACGTTTAACGTGTTAAAACTAAGATTAAAATAAGATAAAGCATTTTATTCATGAAAAACATAAGTACAACAATTTTCACAGAAACAGTAGTTTGTTGGCAGAAGAAAAAAACCTCTCGTTATATAATGTTTTTTTTTTATATACACATCTTAATTCTACTTATTTATTATTAAGTCGATCCACCTCCATCAAAGATTCATAATAAATTTCTGTTGCCATAATCCTTTAAAATATAATAGTTGACTTTGATAAGTAATTACCTATAAGTAGGAGACGAAATTATAGCGTCGCGAAATAAATATCATTAATTTACAATTTTACAGTTAATTACAACAGCAGTTACGCAGCTAATGGTTCATAGATGGCGCTTTGAACAATAATATAAAAAAGTGTTTAAAATGTAAAATTTTATTCACTGTGAAGTTGTATGTTAATGATACTCATTTCGCGACATCACAATCTGATGTCAAATTTTAGATAGTTACTACACAAACCTGCTATTACACTTTAAAAGATTATGGCAACAGAAATTTTGTATGAAACTTTGATTGAGGTGGATCGCCTTAATAGTATCTGAGACATTTTAACTAACAAACAGATTTTACTGCAAAGCTATTAGGATGGTTCTTCAATATCCTCATAATTAAATTAATTGAACTGAAGCCAATAGAAGTTGCAGAGCAATCTCAACATACAAGACCATATTTATTTAATCCACTACTGTCAGTTTTCTAAAACTATCTATACTGGATGTTAACAACGATACAATGTATGTAAATAAATTTAAAAAATTCGTAGAGATCATTTTCGATGGATTTTCAAACATAATCAATAGAAACATAGTATAATTTATAAAATATTATTACAGTAAAGTTATCGTACTTGAAGTCGAACATATGAATATTTGTTATATTGATCTCTTTTATCTATATTTCATTCATCAGTTTTATATGTTGCTTAAAGTCTTAGGCTCATATTAATAAGCGCTGTTTAATCCGGAACTTAAGACAGTCTCGCTAGAGATCTCCTTAGTGTTGAGCAGCTACTTGAGTACTAGATTTATTGATAAACGTTACTCCATCGCCATTAATTTGAGACCTACTCATCTCTATCTCTAGCACAGTTAAGATGTGTCCGCAGATCTACAACGAATGGAATTGAATGAGTGAACGAATGACTTCAGTGTTATGTCTAGTAAGTTATGTATCGAAATAACTGTAATTGAATTTTAGGAATTATTGTTTCGACATCCTAGCTAACGTTTTGACTTATAAAACTCGGCTTAAATCATCAATTCAATTATTAATATTTATGGCAACTACCAACTTCATGGTAATTCTGCCAAAATATGGTGTCCAAAGCGGCAACGTGAAAAAAGAAATAATCAGTTAGCTAGACACGAGAGGACTTGGAGAGGACTAAAACAAAAAGGAGAAAACTAACACGAAACATGAAATGTCATTAAAATCTCCGCCTTGAGAAGGTGTTTGAGAGCTGCAATTTGACAATACTCAAACGAGACTAAGGTTGAGATTCAGGTCTGATGGAGTATTTATTAATTAGTGATCTATCTCTACGAGCTGCTCAAGCAGCGTTTATTAATACGAGCCATAGACTGTATGATAATTTATTCACTTTTAAAATGTAAACTTTTTAATTATTTTGATTAATGTTCTTGTTTACTCCTCAAATAAATAATTATTAAAACATGTTGTCTGTCATTCATGACATTAACTTTCTAGATACAAGAGATCAATAACATTTTACAGTCTAGTCAAGTTAGAAATGTAATCAAAAGTGGTCTCTCCAGCTTCCAAGTTCTTCTGCATTGATTTTATCCCTACCGGTATGATTAGGATTATCTCAGGATCGCTGGAGTAAGCGTGGAGTAAGTCAGTAAAAAAGTTTACTTATCGGTAAGGATAAGTTGGAATGAAAACAACGTATACTTATCAATGTTATTTTAAATAATATACAAATACGAGTACTTGTTGCATTGTTTACCAAGGGAAGAAAGTAACTGATTACCAACGAGGGTGTTGTTGGAGTAGATCTTATTTACACACGAGCTGAAAATCAGTTATACTCTCTCACGAGTGTTATATAGTGCTTTTACTATACCTACGAAGAAAATTGCATCATAAACTCTTCACTATCACTTTTATAAGTCATTTTGAGCTTTTAATCATGTAGAGAAAAAGCATGGTGGCCAGTATAATTTTACGTTTTATATTTATTGACGTAAACAATTTAAAAAAAACCACAGAGCTACTAATCGATTTTCATATAGTTTTTCCAACTTTTCAGCGCTTTAACAATGTATTTTCATACACTTTTCCTCTCGCATATTTGCACGACAGTAATGACGACCATTTCGTTTTCAAATAAATAAAAGGTGACCTAATCGGAGCAATTCGATCGGCCAATTTCATGCTAAGCCCCAATCAGAGCGTGACGTGAAAAGTCACTGTCCAATCACCGATTGGCACGAAATTGGCTGATCAAATTGTTCCCTTAAAGGTGATTTGAAGCAGGTTCCGAGAAAAACTTTTTTTCGTCTGAAAATCAATGCGTGAAGCAGAAAAATCATGTTGTGAGACTAGAAAAAATGCGCCTGACATTCTTGGAATGACTCAATCTGGACAACATTATTGAGTTGATCCAATTAGGTACGAGTATGTCCAAGATTTGCACTCGACAGACCGGCTGTATACGTTGGGTTGATGTACCGTCCTCAGTCGTTGAGGTGATTTACATATTTTAATCACATTGATGTACGTACATGTAAAATATCATAATATTTTATCATTAGTAATATCATTTCTTGTTAATCAAAAATTGTGTTAAATCAAAAATTACCGAGTTAAGTTAAATTGAAAATAAATATGTTTCGATTCAATTTAAAAACAATACGGGCAATAAATACATTATCAATTTTTTACTGATTGAGTATCTAAATAAATTACGTGATTCGACAAACAATTAATTATTTATAGCCTGATTACAAACACTGACGTATGCGGCCAGCCTTAAAATTATTTCCAAAAAGACTGATCTTTTAGTCGTTAATTTTTTAATTGAAACTTGTAAATCTAAAGGTTTTAATAGAAATTAAATTTCTAAATTTAATGGGAAATAAATGTTAGAACATAGTGTGTGTTTTATTTAATACATATTTTAAAGCACTGGTAACTATTTATTTTATTTATAATTTTATTTATCAAGTTCAATTACGTGTACACAAAATATGTTATTAAGACACACAAACACACACATACATACATATATATAATAACTAAATGTTATCCTAATTAAATGCAACAACGATGATATGAACAAGCTAAGAAAATATAGAAGATACGAGTACACAATAAAAAAGTTTATTTTAAATAATTTATTTGGAAAGACACAACTAATAAATTATTAAATGTAAAGAAATATATAATCGGTCATCCAGCCTCACTCTGGGTATATACCTATCGGTAGTCGGTTTGGTTGAGGCTTCTGGGTGCCAAAACACCATACAATGGCCCTATCGTTGCTTACCATCAGATGAAATTAAGGCCAAGCGCAAACATTACACCTTTTAATAATAAACGCGTTCAAAAAGAACTAAAAACAGACTTCAACTGACTTTAAAATGTTCACCCGTAGAGGTAGAATTATCGGGATACATATTTGCTTTCTATAGATTTTATCAAAAAGCGCCGAATCAATTTCGATAAAATTTCTATGAGACCATCTCTGAAGTATGTTCTACCGAATAAAGAAAGAATCGTCAAAATCGATTGACAACTGGCGGAGTTATCGTGTAACATGCATACCAAAAAAATCTTCCTTTTTTGAAGTCGGTTTGAAAAGCGTTGATATGTCAGTCAGGAAAGCATTATATGTAGAGAGATTTAAATATAGTAATAGGTTATAGAGCGGGCATTGGGAAACGTTTCATATAAACATTTTGATCTCAAAAGTCAATCATATGCCAAATGTATTGTACGGCCGCGTGACGGGATGTGACACTAGACTGAGTATCTTATTACCAATTGGTAATAAGTTTAGGATCAAATTTTTTTTGCTTTGTCCGGTCTATTACTATTAATATTTAATGTCTTTGATTATATGTATGTACAATGTACAAATGGGAACCTTGTCGTGTGTACATTTGTAGAGTAAATAGTTTTACAGTTTATCTTTTTACTCACTACTGGGAAAAAACTCTCCTTTCGGTATCCAAACCTATCTTGTCGGCAATAGCAATTTCTCAGTAAATCAAATGAGATTACATGTTTTAAATTGAGATATCGTCACAGACCACAAAGCAGTAAAACTCCTTGGTAACACCTAAAGCTTTTCAGATACAAGGAGTAACTTATCTAAAAATAGTCCATTAAGTTAAACCCCGAAAAAGTTTACAACCCATTGCTAAAAGGAAAAGTTTCCACGTGAAATCGCTTATAATCACAGACGAGCGTTTTTTTATCCGCCATATATAAGATTTGTTATACTTGAAAGTGACGTTTTTTTCGACAATCGGTTAAGCAACACCTCCATACACATCACAACGTCTTGTAGCGTCATTGTTTATATGTAAAAAATAAGTACTTATAAGTAAACTCTTACTTTAAATTCGACAGCTCTATAAGATTTTCGAAAATGACGTCAGATGGACGTTTCCAGAAGTCTTACGGCTCATTTAAAAGAAAACTTTAGTACGATAATACTTCATGTATTTTAAGTTCTTTATCGTTACTAATATTATAAATTCGACTTGTTTGTTTCTTTGCCCTTCCTTTGCATCTTAATGACGGATCAGAATGATTTTACTTTTCATATAGGAATAGACAGAAAATACATTTTATTCCGATCAAACGAGTAAATCCCGTGCTATAACTCAACAACAAAGTTGCAGGCAAAAGTTATTTTTTAATCAGTGAACAAATGTACTGAAATAACATTATGCTCTAGTTCGGGCGTCCAAAAGCCGTCCGTCTGTTCGAGCTTAAAAACTGCCATTCGCTAGAGGTGGGCGCTCGAGCGGGAAATTGGCAGAAAACTTCCAAACGCATGTAAAGCTGGAAGTATCTCTTTACATGGAAAACGATAGGTCTATATAGACTATATTTGCTTGACTTTTTGAGACAAGAAGAAGATAATGGCCTTCGTCACAATAAAACATCACTCAAAAATGTTCCATATTAACCTTTTAAGTTTTAGGTTAATATACGCAATGCATTTAGCCGTCTTTCAGTAGTTGTCATTCACAAAATGGTTTTACAATTGGAAAACGGCATAGATTTTAAGAAAAAAATAATTACGGATTGGCTTCTTGGAAACTGCTTTTATAGTTATCCTGAATATTTGAATCATAAGCATTAATCATTTTAAATATACCTGTAATTACCTCTATAGATTGACAAAATTAATGAGATGACTTGTGAATTATTTCATGACAAAATTATTAACATTGTACAAAAGTTCTTCTGTTTGAATAATCTTTTAATTAGCCTAAATTGTAATATCTTGTTTATAACTAGTTAATATTAATAAATTTTCTACAATATATATATATATAAAGATCATTGTACTAATTGACATGCGATGTAAACTAATTTTTTAACAATTCCTTATTAGGTATGTTTATAGTATTTGCACACCTGTGGACAGGTTAAGTACATCGAACTAATTGAAATTACTATCTAAACACCGAGTAAAAAACTATGTACTTGGCAAATTCTTTCTTTCTTTCTTTCTTTCTTTCTTTCTTTCTTTCTTTCTTTCTTTCTTTCTTTCTTTCTTTCTTTCTTTCTTTCTTTCTTTCTTTCTTTCTTTCTTTCTTTCTTTCTTTCTTTCTTTCTTTCTTTCTTTCTTTCTTTCTTTCTTTCTTTCTTTCTTTCTTTCTTTCTTTCTTTCTTTCTTTCTTTCTTTCTTTCTTTCTTTCTTTCTTTCTTTCTTTCTTTCTTTCTTTCTTTCTTTCTTTCTTTCTTTCTTTCTTTCTTTCTTTCTTTCTTTCTTTCTTTCTTTCTTTCTTTCTTTCTTTCTTTCTTTCTTTCTTTCTTTCTTTCTTTCTTTCTTGGACAATTATTTTACTTAGATTCTGCTGCGATTTGGATAGACTTTCCCTATACTTACAACACTTTGAAAAATACACCGAGTGACATTTTCCTTGACCCTAAAACACAATGCTTTTATGTTTACCATTAACTAGTAAATCCAAATCCCTTATTGTCTAGCGCCTAACTCCAGTGATTTGTCTACAAAAAAACTTTTCATATTATTTGAAATATATGAAAATATGCTTATTGCATCATCTACTACAATTAATATACAGGTTTTGGGGTACTCCTTTTAAGCTAAAGATAGCTTGTATTAGGAGACCCCGCTCTTCTATAATGTATACAGCTTATTTTTGTGCATATAATACCTATATCTAATAATTTATGTTTAATGTAGTTACTTAAATTTAAAGTTAAACAATATTCTTAATATAATTTCATCTCCTTAAAGGTGAATTTCGAAAATTTGATTATTATGTATTGTTAAGACAATGAGATAGTTAGGGTAGCCTTACTCTCTATATATTTGTGTAAGGATTTCATTTGGTCGGAATGTATTTACACCAAAATAAATTTAATTTGTGTGAGAGTAGAGATCCCAAGAAAATGCCATCCACCCTGTATATTTTGTAAGTTGCCACAGGAGCGCGCGCACTGAGCCAGAAAATTGGACCATCCTGTTTAAATTGATGGCTTTATTTTGAAAAGGTTTGGAGGCAACATTCTTTTAAATAAAATGGTGCTACGCTATGCTAGCAAAAGAGTTACGTACATAAGCTTACGGATAGAAGCGTGTCCGCCTAGAAGCTACCGCTTGGTGGTAGATCTAGTCTAGACGAAATAGTTGTAGTGAGAAATGCCCACATCTTCAACTGTCAAGAAAGAAAGTTGTGCTCGTTATGTAAAATATTGCCGGTAGATTTAAAAATTATATATAAAACATTAATCGATCACTACTATAGTGACGACCATAAGACACCTATTGTCAGTAGCCACAGCGCCAGGAGCGTCAGAGAGGGGAAGTTCTCTCAGCCAACAGCCGTTAACTACTGCGGGCAAAGGATAAATAACTATATAGTGCCTAGAATATTTAATGAGCTCGCTTGGCTGAGAAAAAACTCCCAAAACTAACCAAACTGAGTTAAAAAATAAACTAAAACAGTTTTTTAAAGATAGAATATAGATATTAAGTATAGGTAGTGAATGGCTTTGAGTATATAACATTATATAAGGAACAGAGCGTTACTCGCCAACAAACTGTTTTTCAGTTTGGTGGGAGATAAAATTTTGTAACGTAACAGTAAGTACTTTTTGAAAATGCCTAAAAATAGACTCCTTCATTCAATTCAATTATTAATATTTATGGCAACTACCAACTTCATGGTAATTCTGCCAAAATCTGGTGTCCAAAGAGGCAACGTGTAATAGGAAATAATCTTTCTTATGTCTATTCTCGTTTTGTTTATACTCTAATTTTATTCATTCCACCAATATAAAGTTGTAATTCTTCTAATAACTTAACTATGTTTCGTGTCAGCTTTCTCCTTTTTGTGTTAGTCCTCTCAAAGTGTATCGCGTGTCTGGTCTCCTTCATTGATCGCCATGTTTAAAATGTACTAACCATAGATTTGGGAAGATCAATAGACAAAACCTTCATTCATTTATTCTACGTAGTCATTTTACTTCAGCTTCAGTTCAACATCAGTTTCATATTTATTTCGTTCCCTAAAAGTAATTTGACTTTAAATTCTTTTTTTTTTTGCGTTCAACTATTTAGTTTTTAGGTGTCAGTTTTTGACAGATTTTTCAAAATGTATGATGGGTTTTGCTTTGTACTTAATCTGTGGATTTTGCACTTGGCCTTCATATCACCTGATGGTAAGTGACGATAGGGCCTTTGGATGGAAAGGGTGTTCTCCCAGAAGCCTCAATCTAATTAGACGCTGGATCTGCTTCCTATCACACCAGAACACAACAGTGCTATTAACACTGATGTTAGGCGGCAGACTTCAGCCAAACATAGTAAATGCCTTATCGGAAGCTCCGAATAATTATCACAACATACAAGCTTTGAAGCCCCTATGCTGCGCATGGTATCTCTAACTCAAGAGCTGGAACAAGGTGAAATGAATCAGGGATTACAAACCGTAGCACAGTTGAGTAGATGTTGTGTATTGTGTGTAGCCAATTCGTGCCAACAACGGCTTGCGGATAACTCCGAAACGATAACGCCAGGAGCGTCAGAGAGGGGAAGTTCTCTCAGCCAACAGCCGTTAACTACTGCGGGCAAAGGATAAATAACTATATAGTGCCTAGAATATTTAATGAGCTCGCTTGGCTGAGAAAAAACTCCCAAAACTAACCAAACTGAGTTAAAAAATAAACTAAAACAGTTTTTTAAAGATAGAATATAGATATTAAGTATAGGTAGTGAATGGCTTTGAGTATATAACATTATATAAGGAACAGAGCGTTACTCGCCAACAAACTGTTTTTCAGTTTGGTGGGAGATAAAATTTTGTAACGTAACAGTAAGTACTTTTTGAAAATGCCTAAAAATAGACTCCTTCATTCAATTCAATTATTAATATTTATGGCAACTACCAACTTCATGGTAATTCTGCCAAAATCTGGTGTCCAAAGAGGCAACGTGTAATAGGAAATAATCTTTCTTATGTCTATTCTCGTTTTGTTTATACTCTAATTTTATTCATTCCACCAATATAAAGTTGTAATTCTTCTAATAACTTAACTATGTTTCGTGTCAGCTTTCTCCTTTTTGTGTTAGTCCTCTCAAAGTGTATCGCGTGTCTGGTCTCCTTCATTGATCGCCATGTTTAAAATGTACTAACCATAGATTTGGGAAGATCAATAGACAAAACCTTCATTCATTTATTCTACGTAGTCATTTTACTTCAGCTTCAGTTCAACATCAGTTTCATATTTATTTCGTTCCCTAAAAGTAATTTGACTTTAAATTCTTTTTTTTTTGCGTTCAACTATTTAGTTTTTAGGTGTCAGTTTTTGACAGATTTTTCAAAATGTATGATGGGTTTTGCTTTGTACTTAATCTGTGGATTTTGCACTTGGCCTTCATATCACCTGATGGTAAGTGACGATAGGGCCTTTGGATGGAAAGGGTGTTCTCCCAGAAGCCTCAATCTAATTAGACGCTGGATCTGCTTCCTATCACACCAGAACACAACAGTGCTATTAACACTGATGTTAGGCGGCAGACTTCAGCCAAACATAGTAAATGCCCGATCGGAAGCTTAGAATAAATTAGCACAACATACAAGCTTTGAAGCCCCTATGCTGCGCATGGTATCTCTAACTCAAGAGCTGGAACAAGGTGAAATGAATCAGGCATTACAAACCGTAGCACAGTTGAGTAGATGTTGTGTATTGTGTGTAGCCAATTCGTGCCAACAACGGCTTGCGGATAACTCCGAAACACTTTCAACTTAGCTACAACTCGACAACTCCAATCATATAAAGTTGGGAGCGGAACTGTGTACTTGACCCTTACTATTAGTTATCTTCGAGAGTGATGTACTTTTAACAAAAGTATTCATCATGACATCAACTCAATGGGCCAGTATTTGCCAAGAGCAATAATCGACTATTAAAGTATATTTTGTAACTTTTAATTAAATTATGTCAATCCCATTCAACATTACCCCTACCCTCAAATGAAATCTTAAGCCAACTTATATTACTTAGACAGTTACTGTCACCTGGACTGAATCCATTTTGATTACTTAAGGAGCTTTTATTTCTGGGATAACTTGAACAGGTGTTCAAGATTATCTTAAATTATAATTTTCCCTTGTTCTACTTTCGGGTTCAGCTCCCTAAAATCAAGGCTTAGGTACTACTTCTCACGGAAGCAACTGTCATTGGACCTTCCAATCTAAAGGTCAAACTAAACCATATTTTTGGGTGGCCGACTCAACTGTACAAGTTCATCATCGTCCCGAAAGCCTGTTTTATCCACTGCTGTTCAAAACAGCTACCGGGCTGCTAACTACTCCACCCACCCAACCTCAGTCACCCACCCACTGAAAGACCACGCCGAATTTACAGCGACCATTTCTAGGCTACGAGCGCTTTGCTAGTCATTCTCTTAAAATGATTCTGAAAAATTCCGTCCTTCAGAGTTGTTATTCGGTGAGTTGCATTCGAAAACAAATGGTACCTCCGTCAACTCAGCTGAAGCTCAGTTTGTTTGACAAACAAATAATTAATCTGTAGTGGAACTGAAAATTGCTTGTTTAAGTTAGTCTCGCGTTTCCATTCCTTGGTTCTAATAATCGCAAAATCAATTGGTTGATATCTATATATATATAGTATATAACTATCCCATTGGTTGATATAAATGAAAATAGCTTTCAAATTCAGTCACCAATATAGATATTGAAGCACCCTGTCCACCTTTTGTCTAGCCTTCTCACTTATAAAAGATTCATTTGGATTTTCATTACTCATAACTGGAATTTGTTGAGTTTTTATCTCTAATTCTGAAAACATGCTTAATTACGAAAATCATGTTTTCTCCTTTCTAAGGCAACCTCGTTGAATGGTTTTAAGGTCAATGCTGACGAAGTCTATGACCAATAAGCTTTTAATAAATCATCAACAGCCTATATACGTACCCACTGCAGGGGCTCAGGCCTACCCTCATACAGAGAGTGTATGGGGCGTAGTCCACCACGAGGGCCCAGTGCGGATCGGCGGACTTCACATGCCTGTTCAAGACATGCAGATTTCCTCACGATGTTTTCCTTCACCGAGCAATCGGATAATGTACTTGAATTGAAAAACAACTCATAGGTACACGGCTGGATTCGAACCCGGAACACTCAGATTGAGAGTCCGCGCCTTATCCACAGCGCCACCGACTTTAATGACGATTTTAATGAATGAAACAACATAATTAAAAAGCAGCCATGTTCGTGTAGGGCCACGCGCAGTGTAGGGTTCCTTATTTGAACTGATTTTACAAAAAGTATTTTTAATGAAAGCAATTATCGGTGATAGCGCCCGATCAGAAAATATTGGGGTAGTCCCGATGACCTGTTCTCCCTCCCAAGAGACGCGTCACAATGGGCCAAACAACTTAGCATAGACTTATAGTGAAAACGACAAAAATGCCATACGCCTAAATAAAACGAAAGCACGAAATTTACATGTTGACCACTCCAAATACATTTTATAATTTGGTCAACTATTACTCGTCAACCTGTAAGCCAACCTAGTCGAGATAGCTTTCCTTTTAACTTCAGTATATATAGTTTTAGGAGCAATAGTTTAGCAGATAAGGCTCGACTCCTACAAAAATTATCACTTTACAGCTTAATATTTAGCAAACGGATACCTGAATCGAAAAGTAGTGGTCAGAAAATATCGGGTAGACGTGAAAAAATATTTCATCCCCATGATACGTTTACGGGAGCCACTTTTTTTAAAAAAATATTTCAAGATTATTTTGTACCAAATACAGCTTTCTAGTAGTAATGGTCTCTGCGCTAAGCCGCGGACGGACAGACGGACAGAGCGAAACTATAAGGGTTCCTTGTTTGACTACGGAACGGTGAATGAAACATGGTAACATGGTTCAAAAGTGGATACATATTTTTGTACTCGAGAGTACAAATACGATATTTGCTTCCTACAATAATGATCATTAACAAAGTCACCATGGTCAAAGCTGCGGGTTAAAAACTAGTTTTAATTTAGTACAACCTTTTTCAATCACGCCTTCTTTTTGGTCAAACCAAAATCTAGTTGGTCTATATTTATTTGAACATAAATCTCAATGTAACATTCCTGTGTTTTGATGACGAATCTAGAGGGTTTTTATAATGGGTAAGTCTTAAATCATAAAGTCATGAAACAGGTAAATTCGTGCAAGGTCATGATTTAGTCCCTGTGAAAGTAAAGTCAACAGATTTGAATGAAAGACCCTTCCTTGTATACTCATCAGAAAAATTTAAACACCTTGCAAGTTTATGTTTTGTAAGGATTATCAGGAAAATGTGTATATTTAGGAATATATGCCAAATGTCGTTTGATAGTGAATAAAAAAGGTTTTCAAATCCTAATGTTAATGTTCTAAATTCAAATTAAATTTTCATAGGTTTTTCTGATAATCCTTACAAAACATAAATTTGCAAGCTGTTTCGATTTTGCTGATGAGAAGTATAGTTATTCTGCTTATCTGATACAGTAATACACGTAAATGGCTCAAAGTGACACTTCATTAACCGGGACACATCCACTGCTACTCATAAGCCATACAGCCACATTTAAGTCAGCAAATTCACAATGATTTACAACAACGAACCTATCACTACTTTCATCATTTTCGATGTATTTTGTAATAATACTCGTAAATATGAATTTCTTTTGAGTTAGCCCCCGCTGACCCCCACCAACATCTCCCACCCCAAAGTAGATCCGCTAACAGTAAGTGGTTCAAAAACCTTGTATAACTAGTCATCATCATCAGCCAGGAAACGTCCACTGCTAGACATAGGCCTCCTTCGTGGTACGCCACATCGATGGGTCCCGAGCCACCTGCATCCAGCGACTCCCTGCGACTCTAACCAGGTCATCGGTCCATCTAGTAGTGGGACGGCCCGGTAGATTTTTCCCGGTACGTGATCGCCACTCCAGAACCTTTACTCCCCACCGGTTATCGGTTCTTCGAGCGATGTAGCCTGCCCATTTCACCTTCGTTCATCTACGGATTTCCTAATTCCGCATTTTATCACGGAGATAAATTCCGAGCATAGCTCGTTCCACAGCTCGCTTAGTGACTTTGAGCATGTTTCGTCGGCCTACAGTAAAGGACCACGTTTCCGTTCCGTATGTCATCACTGGCAATAGGTACGAACCCGAAGATCTCTGGTAACAAGTATACTCAATCAGTGTCGATGTACGATCAGTCAGAGTGACTGTGTAAAAAAAAACTAAACAAAAAGACTACTCTTCTGCCTACACCCTGCTGTTGTAGTTTGGCAGTAACAATAAAATTAATTATAATTAATAAATAAACGCTTTATCGATATCAATGCCATTTTGCAAAATTTCGCAAAACTGAACAGAAAAAATATTGCATATAATATTCGAACCAGCTCACAAATATACGACAATCCGTTGCCAAATACGGCCAGTAACAGCCGGACATCTGGACGCAAGAAGCATTTTTGCTGAAAATGGCACGCTACGCTCACACTTCGCACTCGCTCGGTCATTTATGATGATTACCACAGGCGGAGTATGCTCGTGCGGCAATAATCGGTGCTATTCCATCGACAATCTGAAGTGCAGACTTCGAAGCGCTGCTCAGCGACGGAAGGAGATGAGGTGCCACTGCTACGGCTATAGGCCTAGATGCCTGAGGATTAGAAGGAGCAGAAGTGTAAGGAATATCTATATTATTGAAACCTTTTTATTTATGAACGCGTGGTGGGTCTTTGGCCTTCATCTCACGTGATGATAAGCTTGCGCGCCCAGAAGCCTTAAACTAAAGAGGCGCTGGCTCTGCTACCTTTCGTACTGAAATACAACAGTGCTATAAGGAGAGAATTATGATGGAGGAGGCAGCATAATAGACAAGATGATGGAGCTAGCCAGGCTAGAAAATGCCCTGCGACCAACCAAACTGGCTAGGGAATATAATCCGGGAGACCCGGTTTGTAAGTCCATTAGGTCGCGGTTGTTGTGTGAGCTGTATTTAAAATGACAAATAAATATTATGTATTCGTATATTTTTGGTCTACAATATAAATACTTTTATTACCAAAGTATTTTTGCTGATTTCTGACAACTGAACTGGCCCATCACCCTAAAATAGATGAACCGACGACCCGATAAAGGTCGCGGGGAGTTCTTAGGTGTAAGCGGCTCGGAGCCTATCATGTTACTGTGGCCTATGTTCACATCATATCAACATCCTATATATGTCCCCACTGCTGGCGCTCAGAGCTGGGACATGGTCCACCACGCGGGACCTGTGCGGATTGGTAGACTTCACAATACACCTTTCGAATTTCTTCTCAGGAAACCTTTTTTACTGGAAACCGGATTTTTATCATTCGTACATAAATTCCAAATAATTAATTGGAACTCATTGGTTCGAGCCAGGGTCGAACCCAGACCTCGATTATTCAAGGACTGACGCTGTACTCAACGGAGCTACCACGACTTTTTTATAGCCTATGTTCCGCAGGAGACTATTCTCAGCTGATGATAATGAATATGTTTTATATTATACAGATCTGCAGCTGTATACACCAAGATACTCACTCAAAAGGCACTCTGACCTTGGCTTGCGTTCAATCTGATCGATCCACATTGGAACCCTGTCGGCCTTGCAATCTACAGCCCAAGGTTCGTCTACCTGACCCAAAGACATGTTGTCCTTGCAACCCACCTCCTAAGAAACTGGAGCCGAAGATTTGCCAAACCAGTAACCCTCCAGCGAAAGTCCACTTGTGTTGCCCTGATGGCGATCAGAAACCCACCAAAAATGTCTGCAGGTTTACCGTAGATGCTTACTTCACTTGACCATTGTAGTGTTAGTAAATTTGTATGGAATATTTCGCGTCTTTTAATCCTTTTTATATAAACTATCTAAGCCAAAGTAAGTTTGACTAAAATGAATCTAACGGCTTTTCGGTAAGGCTTTGTTTAGAGAAGAAAGGGTGAAAGAAACTCTGCGGCAATACAATTTCTTTGCAATCTTATCGCGCTGTTTGTGACTAGGACTTGAATGACAAGATGCCACATGTGATTCAAGGCAAGCTTTGGGCACATTTCATTTATATTTAGGTCTACCCTTTTTTACATTCTTATTTCTTTAGTTGAAACATTTTTTAGAGATATTAAGTGGCATCTTTATTGTATGTACTTTTTATGCATGAGTTAGAATAAGATGCCTACAGAATCTTAATGGGTTTTCCTAGACTCTGTAGCGCATCAACAATGTTTGCAGAGGCCCGGATAGTTGACTTTTTTTAGTATAATAAGAAAAGAATATTGTCGTTAAGAGATAGGGTGATTACAAGTAAAAACGAAGGAATGAGGAAATTGGGAGAATATGTCTTCAAGAGCATTGACTGGTCATCGAAATCAACATGTGTCAATGCTGATATGTAAGTTTAGTAGTTATTAGTTAAGTTAACAATTAACTGTATTTATAAGTACTATTTATATGAAATACGTCTATGGGTCTAGTGCCTGAAATAAAGTGAAATATAAAATAAGTTTTTTCGCGAAGTACGTTGTTGTGAAAGTTCTCTACTGTGATGTACGTTACTGCTAAAGTTTACTATCGCGACGTACGTTGTTGTGAAAGTTCTCTACTGTGATGTACGACACTGGGAATGTTTACCACCACGATGTACGTTGTTGCGAAAGTTCTATACTATGATGTTCGTCACTGCGAATGTTGACCACCGCGGCGTACGTTGTTGCGAAAGTTCTCTAGTTAGAAATAGCTCTGTAATAAATTATGTCTCCAAAAATTATATACACGGAAACCGGTAGTGTATTCTGTATTTTAGGTGTGAGCATGATGAATATAGAACAGAAGCGCTTGGTGCGAGCTGTAGGAATATCCACACTCCGCAGTATACGGGTAGAGGCCTGACGTTCTTCTGTTAGACCGGATTTTTGCGCACACATACAAAATGTATCCTCTAAAATACTGATAGGCAGGAAATCTGAAGGCTATGTTGAGGCTTTGGAATTTTTGTGTGTGTGTGTGTATTTAGCTTTTATTTAAGGACTAGTGTCATATTAAACCTTGGCTCTAGATCAAGTGACGCCTCATTTGCGATTCTCGCGTCGTTAACCGTGTAACAAAGTACACTCGAGATCTCTTAAACCTGTGTTAACCTATTTAACTTTACGTTTAACTGCTAACCTAGTTTGGTAATTGCTATTGTTCACTGATATTGCCGTTTTCGTGGAGGCTACGAGATTAAGGGAGATGCTGAAAATGATTGTCAACCGACTTCAAATAAGGAGGTTTTCAATTAGACTGTATGTTTTTATTTGTACTTGAATCGATTTTGCTGTTTTTTTTTTTTGGTAGATCATACTCCAAAAGTTGTCTCATAAAATTTTGAGAAAATCGACAATAAACTAAATACATATATACTATCTACACAGATATCTACAGATATTCTATTTCTACCTCCAAGGTCTGCAGCATTCTTCTCCTAAAATGGACACTTTAGACTTAGACTTTTAAGGCAGTTGAAGGTTGCTTAGTTCTTTTTGAACGCGTTAATTACCTTCTATATACAGACTGATGTACTTGATTGTATAATGTCGTTATTGGCTTTGATCTCACCTGATGGTAAGTGACGATAAGGCCGTTGGATGGTAAGTAAGTTTCCGTGTATAGAATTTTTGGAGACATAATTTATTACAGAGCTATTTCTAACTAGAGAACTTTCGCAACAACGTACGTCGCGACGGTAAACATTCGCAGTGACGTAAATCACAGTAGAGAACTTTTACAACAAAAACACTTATTTTATTTTTCACTTTATTTCAGGCACTAGACCCATACAAGTGTTTCATATAAATAGTACTTATAAATATACTTAATAAGTGTGAGTACCCAGAAGCCTAAACCTATGGCAATCTTGTTCTACCTTCCATACCGGAACACAACAGTTTTTCGTCAGATGGTGGCAGACATAAAAATGCTAGGTCAGACTTTTTGACCAAGCGTGAAGCCACTAGGCCAAGGAGGCCGTTAAAGCTTATATTTTACTGGAAATATGCTGGTGGTGCGTGCATAGACAATGTACATAAAATCCGGAATGAGGAAATCCGTAGACACAGTCACATACATAGCTCGACGAGTCAGTGAGCTGAAGTGCCAATGGGCAAGCCACATCGCTCGAAGAACCACATACCGGAAAACGTGTACCGGGCCGCACCCCTATGTCCAGAAGTGGAGGTGTCCCGGCTGATAACGATAACATAGACTAGTTTTACCCTTAGCAGTTGCCTACGTCACCCATGGGAGGACGTGGTATCGTTCTCATTATAAAGCTAGGACTACACGTATATACGTCATTAGTATATAACTTTAATATAAAAACATAAGCAGACGTTAGTATCACTTTCGGCTATTAAGTCCGATCGTTGGAAGCACCTGCGTGACGCCTGCTGGAAATGGCCTAAACACGGATATCAGAGATAATTCTGGAAGAGACATCAACTTTTGGCTTAGATATTGTTGCGTACGCTGATAATCAGGTCTACAGGTGGCATTGCCTTCGTTAAGTCGTATGCCTCGTTCGCATTCGTGCGTACAGAATATGAATAATTTACATACTGGAAATAAGAAAATAATAGCTATATACCTGACGAAATCAACATAAAATAGCATTAAGATCATTACAACACGCGCTCGTACATTTTGTAGTCGTAACACCGATTTTAATGAGATGTACTTAAAAAGACTGTAAGACCTTGCTTCTTGAAAAATTTCACGATTCTAGGACAATGGGTAGAATCCTATACTTGGAATCGCTTTCCAGGGAACAGACTTGAGTATTGGAGACTAATTTCAATTTAATACTTCCACGCATTTCTGAGAAAAAGGGTCTTGACATACAGACAGACGGAGAACCCAGTGATCCTATAAGGGTTCCTTTTTAATTTTGAGTTCCTATTCACAGAGTGTAAGGGACATAGTCCACCACGCGGAACCAGTGCGGATTGATAGACTTCACACACACATTTGAATTTCTTGTCAGAAGTGCGCAGGTTTCCACACAATGTTTCCTTTCACCAAAAAGCCAATGGTAATGAATCTTATCATTCGCACATAAATATATTACTATTACATTGTATTATATATATAAATACATATATTACTATATTATATACGATTTACCGTATCGAGGAGTGAACCAATTCCCTTTTGGTTCTGACGGAAGATCAGCGCTGCAGCTCTGTCTGCAGCATATGCTGAGTCAGGACCAGTTCGTCAGAAACACAGATCACAGGATGCGGCACTTGCGTGACCAATGATGTTGTCTTGTTTATGTGTGTGTTTGTGTGTATTTCTGTTTATGTTTCTTCTCTGTATCTGTGTTTTCTGTTGAATAAATGTTATATCTATCTATCTAAATTTTTAAAAAATGGAATTAATTGGTGTGAGCCAAGATCGAACCCATCCCAGACCTCAATTGTTCAAGGAATGACTCTTTTGTTCAAGGAATGACTCTTTTGTTCAAGGAATGACTCTTTACCCGACTACCATGGCTTGGGCCAAAAGCTTTATGTGTGACTAAAAACGTTCTCTTCCAGCGACTGTATCGTCTCTGTAGCAACACTAATGCGTTCCGGATGTTCAGGATTATTTGGGCGCGTCTCGTGAGCGCTGTTACGACGTATTGCCTTGCGTAACACACGATAATCCCGTTTAATTAGACGCCATGTTGCTGTATCTCATTTAGGGACATGTTATGACTTTGCAGGCAAGTTTCTGATGACCATAACTTCATTTTTAGGGTTCTGTACCTCAAAAGGAACTCTTGTAGGATCAGTTTGTCGACCTTTTGTCTTTTAAGACGCGTTTAATCAAGAACGCGTGGGGGTGTCAAGTTGAAATTAATAGAAAACACGAAAATCTGCAGTCCCTTGGAGCTGTGAAAGATTAAGCTTCTAGGTCAACGCATTTAAAAGATACAGCTGTCTAAGGTGATTTTTTGAAATAAACTGACTGTTTGGTGTAATGCTATAGGACGTTGAAAGATCCTGGAAATCTCTGAGTGTATTTATTTATGGCAATTCACTTCACAAAAACCAGAAACGCGATTTCGATTTTAAAAAACACCTCTTAAAATGAAATTTCCTCAGATTACTGATAAACAACATAATGTATGCAAATCATAATTGCTTTAATTAATAGATAACAATGATATTGTTACTTCTCAAGAAGCTTTTTTTGCTAATCTTCACGGTCATTTTTTAAATGAATTAAAGTGTTTTTTCGTGTTTCTAACGCTGGTCTCACGCGGAGCGATGATATTGCCGACCCTATAGCTCTAATATTATAGTTCCAGATTCCAGTCCAAAGACAAAGCAATAAAACCAACTACCTATTTAACTACCAATACAACGCCTACAAGAATTGAAATCATTTTTAACCGACTTCAAAAAAGGAGGAGGCGGCTATCAATTCGACGGGTATGATTTTTTCTCTTTTTTTAAATGTTTGTTACCTCAGAAATTTTGACTGAGTGAACCGATTTGGACGATTCTTTTTTTATTTGAAAGTTGGTGCTTCCTGTGTGGTCTCATTTCAATTGAGTCCAGTTCTGGCAATGGCATCCATGAGCAAACGATATAAATCTTAATTTTGCCTTAGTAAAAGTGGACTTTTAGGGCAATTGAAGTCGGTTTCCAGTTCTTTTTGAACGCATTTACTTGTTACAGTCTAATTACAAACATGAGTATACATAACTATGATAATTAGATATAGCATCAGCTGTATAAAGTCGAAACTCAAACTGTAGGAGATCGCAGGTAGAATAAATTAATGCAGAGACACTGTGGAAACACGTTTCAACATCCACGTAGGGTTTTAATACAATTTTAGATGTGGCAATAAAGGTCACCTTCAGTTTACATACAGCCATTTAATGGGAGTCAGGCGGAGGATGAGAATCAAGGAATCAGCGGGCTGAAGTGGCAGTGGGCAGGCCACATCTGTAGAAGAACAGACGGTCGCTGGAGCAGAAAGGTTCTCGAGTGGAGACCTCGGACCGGGAGACGCGGGGTGGGATGGTCCTCTGGTCTGATGACCTAAACAACATAGGGGTAAACGAGGAGATGATGAGGAGAAGAGGCCTATTTCAGCGGAGTGGAGAGACACACAAGTCAAGTAAGCCAATGTTCTGATCATCCGATATTGTAACATATTATGAAATGTGATTACGCCACGGGCCTAGGCGTTCAGGATCATGCATGAGCAGGTAACAACGCTTGAAGAACAAATTATCGATGATAAGTGAGAGTTTTCGAGTAGAAACCACCTACCGGGAAACGTCTACAAGTCTGTCCCCCTACTAGATGGACTAACAACCTAGTAAATATTGCGGAGAGTCGTTGGATGCAAGTGGCTCGGGCCCGGCCCATGTGGCATACCATGGAGGAGGACTTAATCCAGGAGGTGATTTTTTCTGGCTGATGATTAATGTTTTGCTTTGATAGTAATAGTAAATCTAGGACGAAGTTACCGCCTCCATACATTTGAAGCGTCCTTGCCTGGCCTACATAGCGAGCTTAATCTGCATGTCGTTACCAACCGTCTCCCGACTCATCCATAATTCACATAATGAGAACTGTGGTGGCGTAGAGAGGACAGCCCTTTACAGCCCTCGACGCAGAAGGAGAGGTGCTATACGGTAGAATCCTTTGTGTTCTATCAATGGTATCTAGATGAGTCAAAGTAAATAAAATGTTCGGAAGTAGTCCGTTTATTTGTAAATTATTATGAAACCATTGGAGTTTACACCGTGTCTGTTAAATATCAAGTATGAACTGTTATTTAATAAACAGAGGTTTTCATATATTAAGTAAAATATTTTGATTAATCAGAATAGACAGAAATTTTTGAAAATGTTACGGATGTTGATGATATGTTAAGGACATTGATCTTTAGGGTAATTTTCCCAGCCCGGGGGTTTCCGGTTATGCGCAGTGGAATATTTTAACCAATCGGATGGCCCCTAAACTCTGTGCTTGGAACGCTGCCTACATTCGACCACAATTCGCAGCACTGTTATATTATGGTGACTCACCTGGCTGAAGGTCTCAACCAACCATGGGCGCCTGTGTGTGTGCCGATGAACAGCAAGTTGTTCGACCCCCTCTTCTTTCTTGAGCACTGATCACAAGCGCCGGGCACACGCCACCCCGATAACTCACACAACAAACTGTTGGCTACGCAGGTAGCCAAAACTCAACGCCAACGACGGATGGATGTGGATTCTGGTGCACCGAATCCAGCGCAATAAAAAAATACGCCGAACCAAGAATCATGTGCCCGCGAACACTGAGCAAGTAAATCACTACGTCACGCGACGATAGCATCCAAAAATAGTCAAAATCCTAATAAAATCAGAGAAGCGACAGTTGACAGTTCCTCTGTCCACTGAGCAAGTAACCTCTGTCATAGATGCGGGGCAGTCTATGCGAGACAGCAATCTAACAAAACCGAACACGATTGTTACCGGCAATAACATCCGGTGCAAGGGCTACCAGCGACATCTATGTGAAGAGGCATGACAGCATCTCCAGCAGGTGCCCGGAACGACTTCATATCAAATGATGTTACCACAAGTTACTCGGATACGTGACTGAACGATATTTATATTTAGTTATAAATGTTTAAACAATAACTACTTTTATAGTTTGATATTGTATAGGTGATTCTATAATTTATTAACGAGAAAGAATAATTAAAAAAGAGAAAAAAGAAAAACATTTAGTAACAAATCTTGAATATAATTATCCATTTTAGAATTTCAGTATTAATGTAACTGGTTATAGGGATTAATTAATATTTTATAATTGTGTCTGTTTTGATTCACGATGTTGTAGTTTTCGAAGTAGGAACTGACGATGGTGGTAGCTACGAAGATCGTATTATAAAACTGATGAACACTCATTTTGTAAACCATTCCTGTTGTGAATTCTGTTGAAATAGTACTAGTAAACGTTACTCTGCCCGACTGTGTGTTGAGAATATATTGAAGAATATACAATTATACATGCCTGATTGAATCAACTAAGAGTTTTATTACTGAAAAATACTGATGCACACACAATGTTCCTCTATGTAAAACGATCTAAGCAATGTATCTATAGGTCTAGCGCACAGATCACTATAAGGTATATGGTCTAGCGCTTAACTGAGTCGTTTTTGAGGTATGGTAGTGGATTTTTTACAACTAAACTGCCTAATCGATCTACATGAAAATCGGCGCCCACATTCTCGTAGCTACTGCATATAGAGAGCAATAGAGACAGGTTACTTATTATTACGGTTAACTAACTACCAGTGATCGTAAGAAGTGGTAGAAAAAAATCTTTAAAGCTAAAACCAATATTTTATTAACCCCTGACGCAAAAATAATGGTATTATAAGTTTACGCCAATATCTGTCTGTGGCATCGTAGCTCTTAAACGGATGGACCGATTTTGGTGCGTTTTTTACGTGAAAGCAAGTTTCTTTGCCTTTCAATTCTTAGCTATATTTAGTAAAAAAAAACGATTAAGCAATTTGAAGAGTATCAGCTGGTGATAAGCATTTTCGGCATAAAACGGATTTATAATTATTATTGCTGAGTTTAAAAAAATTACTTGTCACCGTTATAAAGCATACAGCGACTCCACAGACTACGCAAACCTGTAGATTCAGAAGCAGACGAATCAAAGGCGTTTGTATTGCGGTTGAAGCTGCATACATTATTAAGTAGTGCTTGATAAACCGGCAAATTCGTTTATGTACTCTCAGCGACAAAACTTTTGTATATAATTTATTTCATCGTCTTTTCTGATTCACATAGTGATTTGTTATGCAAGGCTGCAAACTTGTTGTTTGGCGCGAGTTCTCATATTGAAACCCGAGCTAGCAGAGGATTCTAGGATTGAACCAGTGCGAAAGACTCGAACCTCTACCCAGTGAAGTCAGAGACGCACTCTATCAGGGAAACCTGAAGGTTAGAAGATTGGCTAGTGGACCTGTGATACCAATAAGCTCCGAAAATTTGGACAGGTGTTTTCTTCCATCCCTAAAAGCTCGTAACAATACGTACTCTGTGGTACAAGTATCTTTAGATATGTTATTTCATATTGAAGAATTCTATCTATACTGGATACTCGTAACTTCAATGACGTCATTTCGTGTTTTAACAAGTAAAAGCGTTCAAGAAGATGAGGACCGACTTCAATTGCCCTAAAAGTCTACTTTTACTAAGGCAAATTTAAGATTTATATCGTTTTCTCATGGATGCCGCTGTCAGAACTGGACCAAATTGAAATGGGACCACACGGGAAATCGGTTCACCCAGTCAAAAGTTCTGAGGTAACAAACATTTAAAAAAACATACCCGTCGAATTGATAACCTCCTCCTTTTTTGAAGTCGGTTAAAAAGAGATGATAACAGACACATTTGCGCGTCTTTTTAACATCTATATTTGTTAGTTGTACTAAAGGTTAACTGATGCAGTACTACAGAATACCTGTAGTGTATGCTGTACCGCATACACACACTGTTTCGTGTGTCTATGGGTTGGTATGCTTAACGTCAGTGTTATAGTGCCAGTGAGTGACAGTTAATGAGAGCCGTGGGCGAGCGCGGACGTTGAGAGTACCCGTAAATTGCCGAGCCAGTGATAGTGATTGACAACGTCATAATCCTACAATACCCTTTTCCCCAAACGGTTTCATTCGCTTAATTTTGACACATAATTTGCAACAGAGAATGTATAATTATCTCATTATGTCTTATGTCAATTCAATGATGTCAGGTTAGAATACAGTTATTTGGATCCTATCTAATCTATCTATGACACACTATATTTATGGATAAAATCTTACCTTAGTCTGTCGTCATTTTATCATCAACAGTCTATATACGTCCCCACTGCAGGGGCTCAGGCCTACTCTCCTACAGAGAGTGTATGGGCCATAGTCAACCAGGCGGGCCCAGTGTGGATCGGCGGACTTCACATGCCTGTTCAAGACATGCAGGTTTCCTCACGATGTTTTCCTTCATCGTTAAGCAATCGAATAATGTACTTGAATAGAAAAACAACTCATAGGTACACGGCTGGATTCGAACCCGGAACCCTCAGATTGAGAGTCCGCGCCTTATCCAATGCGCCACCGACGCGACGTCATTTTATATTGACCTCTATTTGGTTCCATAATACTAATTACTCATTAGACCTTAGTCTTTTTAGTTGTTTTTTGTCAGATTGTGTAGAATCAACGTACTGATAAAAAGGTTGCAGTCCTGTTTTTCATACGTCAGATTACGTGTGCGAAAGTAGGACAGATATACAGACGCAGTTTGATGCTAAATTATATCTTATCTATAAATAATAAATAAATAAAATATGTTTTTATTTCCTCTCTCCACAACGTCATATATCTAGTTACATTTTTTTAAATACAAGTAATATTGTAGTTGTGGGAGAACTGGTTCCCAGACTAAGCTCGAGGCCTGTGCTATGGGTAACCAGGTCTCCCCGCACGGAATTCTTGTCTATATATATATATACACAAGTACGTGGAGTGTGTCTCTCTCTATAGCGAAGCGGAATGATCTATGGTTTTGTGTTTATTGTTATGTTTTGGTTATGTTATTATGACATTATCATATTAAGCAATATTCTAATATATTTTTTCAGTTTTATAGGGATTTAATTATTATTTTGATGTTGTTAATAAATTGTTATTATAATTTATAATATTATCAGAATGATTTCCTTTTTCCCGAAATTGGACACATGCTGCTTTAGTGTTCCACTGGAGATAGCTATGATAGTAATAGCGATATGGATGTCTGTAAGTTTTAATTAAAAAGCTCTTAGAAAAAGCTTTCATACTATCAAAGAGTTTCTAGGATATAATGACAATGAAACGTGGTCCTTTACTGTGGGCCGAATAAACAAGTTCAAAGTCACTCAGCGAGCAATGGAGCGAGCTATGCTCGGAATTTCTCTACGTGATAAGGTCCTGAATGAGGAAATCCGTAGACGAACGAGGGTCACCGACATAGCTCGACGAGTTAGTGAGCTGAAGTGGCAATGGGCAGGCCACATCGCTCGAAGAACCGATAACCGGTGGAGAGTAAAGGTTCTTGAGTGGCGACCATGTACCGGGAAACGTCTACTGGGCCGTCCTCCTACTAGATGGACCGACGACCTGGTTAAGGTCGTTGGGAGTCGCTGGATGCAGGTGACTCGGGACCGGTCGATGTGGCATACCATGAAGGGCTATGTCCAGCCGTGGACGTTTCCCGGATGATGATGATGAACAAATAAATACACTTTCATTTAATGTTTAGTCTTGTACAAACGACGAGTGATGATATGAAATACTTTCGCGATTGATAAAATATCAAAAACTTTATATATTATTAGTAATGCCATCTAGTAGTGAGTAGCAAAACTAAATCAAGGCGCATTCGTTAGCGAATTGTTCGGTGCATGTTATTTATGATTTTTAAGCGAGTCCAACTCGCATTTAGCCAGTTTTTTACCCTGTTTAAATACTTGTCTTCTTAATACGTACTAAAGAACTATTACAGTAACAGTTCAACTTGTTTTATTTCTTTTCTAGTTCCTAACTGGACTCCAGTTGATTATTTGTTTACTAGCGTTTGTGTTGCTCGTGGCTCATATCCATCAGCAGCCGGGTGAGCCCGTTGGGAAGGCAATCCTCGCAGGGATCATGTCGGTGATATCACTAATTGTACTGATCATTGTATTTCTTCTGTGCGTTGGGCTGGCAAAAGTAAGTAAACGTACAGCACTTTTTAACCTTCCATACACCAAGGGCTGATTAAAGAAAGAAATAACAAAATTATTTGCCAAGTACATAGTTTTTTACACGGTGTTTAGATAGTAATTTCAATTAGTTCGATGTACTTAATCTGTCCACAGGTGTGCAAATATTATAAACATATCTAATAAGGAATTTAATTGTTAAATATTAGTTTAAATCGCATGTCAATTTGTACAATGTTAATAATTTTGTCATTAAATAATTCACAAGTCATCTCATTCATTTATGTCAAACTATAATTACAGGTATATTTAAAATGATTAATGTTTATGATTCAAATATTCAGCAAAACTATAAAAGCTGTTTCCAAGAAGCCTATACCCGTATTTTTTTCTTAAAGTCTATGCATATATGCATAAAAGAACATAATGGCTGTGAAACGGGACTCTATTATTAGGCACCGCTGTCAGTCTGTCACACGGCTGCATCCAGTTCATCCTATCTTCTTCGTCTCGAATGCAATAATTACTAATCAGTTAATAAGCAAAGCTTTAATGCGATAACCGGTGGGGAGTAAAGGTTCTCGAGTGGCGAGCACGTACCGAGAAACGTCTACCGGGCCGTCCCCCTATTAGGTGGACCGATGACCTGGTTAAGGTCGCGGGGAGTTGCTGGATGCAGGTGGCTCGGGACCGGTCGATACGGCGTACGTCCAGCAGTAGATGTTTCCTGGCTGAAGATAAGCAAAGCTTTCTTGGCAGTATTTTTTCTAACTTTTAAAAGGCCATTATCAGAAAGACTTGCAATACCAACTGCGATTGTAGAGGTATTACCAAACCAATACTCCCTAGAACCTCCTCCGAGTCCTAATCGCTAAATGTTAGACTAACTATCTGGAGGTCCCGGGTTTGATTCTCAGTGGGGTATCGTAGTGCATTTTCTATGTCCGACTGGCTTAAATATACTAGGAGTGGTCAAAATGAAAATTTCGTACAAATGACACTCAAAATTACTTTTTGTAAAACCAACTACGGAACGCTACACTGCGCGTGACCCGACACGCACTTGAATTTTTTTTAAACATAGAAATGAAGTAATTAAGAATTTTTGGTAAGCAAAAACTAGGTCCACTCATAAATAGATAGATAAATAACGTATATTTAATTCTATATTTATTATTTTTTAATATTATTATTATATATTATTTATATAAGTATATATATGTGTTTATTCAAGTATTTAATTATAATCTATCAATATCTGTTACACCTCCACACAAAATATTTTGTCTTATTTCCTCTACCCAATGGTTGTCTGGTAGACATAGCTGTAAGCGATAAGACCACCTGTTGTACAATTTTTTAGGTTTAATGTTCTATTTTAAGTTTGTATTGGTGTACAATAAAGTAATATTTTATTGTATCGTAGGTCAAGTAATAATAATTCAAAGTTGTCTAAGATTTCCTGGGTGTCTTCAAGGCCAGAGGAACCAGGCTACTTCTAGGCTAGCTTTTCATAGTTTCATAGTTAGTTTCATAGTTTATTTCGTCTATAACAAAAAATGTATGTGTCTCTTATATCTAACTTAAAATAAGATAAGATTAATTATTAATGTCAATTTTTCACAAAACAAGATATCAAAACACACACAAAAAAGATTAAAATATTCTCATATTTAAAAACAAACAATTGGAGCCATCAAAAGTCGTGTCACTTTGTTTTGTCGGATACAAATTCATCTAAACTGTAGTAACACTTCTCCAACAATAGACCTAGAATTTTACCAGCCTAGACCACTTCATCACCTAACATCAGTTAATATTGTGGTCAAATTCAACCCAGACTATGAATACAGAAGAAACTATATTTTCGAGCTATAGAATTCTATATTTCTAATACTGTTACAAATTACTTTTTCAGAAGGAGCAATGTTTTATAGACGCATTTACCTTTGCAATGATTTTCGATTGTTTATTCAGAATGGGAGCAATAGGTTGGTTCGTAATAAACGGAGAATACAGTAATCTGGTATTTGATATAATTGGAGTTTTATGTAAGTATACTTATTGGAGTTTTGGGGGGGTATTTATTGTTTTTTATGATGGGTTGCCCTTCATCTTACCTGATGGCAAGAGAAGATAATTCCGCTGGATGGAAAGGGTGTTCTCCCAGAAGGCTAAGCCCAATGAGTCTCTGGCTCTGATACCTTTCATACCGGAACACAACAGGCAGGGGGCAGACTTACATGGTGGTACCTAGCCAAGTGAACATAGACAATGCGCTAACACCAACGAAACCTAATACCGTACGTTCCCTCCACTATAAATCGAACCCGGTACCTTCAGATTATAAGTCCAAGGCACTAAACCACAGAGGCAACTAGGAAGCCCTTAAAAGTTTGATATTAAAACTGCTTTTAAACCAAAAACTCAGTGTTAAAATAAAATATACAGAAAATTATAATTGAAATATTATTTGGCAAAAAATCTTTAACTTTTTCCTTTTGCTTGGTTGAAATTAAGGCTTCAATTGAATTCAAATATTCTTTATTGCACACACACACACACAACAGAACATAAAAGGTAAAATGAAAGACTTTTACAATTTAATACGGTCATTTTAGTTCATTTTGTAGTAAACGAAAAAGAAAATATTTATTTAATTCAGAATGGGATTTTTTCAGTAATTACAAAATGAAATTATTGTCCTATGTTGCAGTTCATATGTACCTGACGGTGATATCGAACTCATATTCATACTTTTTGGATCCTGATGACAACGAGAACGTAACGTCAGACTACTAAGGACCAACCTGTATATCAAGGGCCGTCCGACTGCCACCAACGAGATAAGACATCATCCTGTGCTGACAAAACATTGGTTAGTCTTTTAGCTACAACCTTTAGACCAAAGTTTCTCAAATTAGGAGTCAAAGACAAAATCCTCTTTAAGTACTTTAAAATCCGGTCAAGTGTGAGTCAGACTCGAGCACCGAAGGTTCCATACAGAATATGAATGATTAACATACAGAAAATAGTATTTTATAAGAATAAGTTGTGCCTGGCGGAAACGCTGGAAATTATTGTTAGATCACACAGGCTCCTCTTTGTCAGAAGCAGTTTTTTTTTAAAATAATTTCAGTTCAGTTTCATCATGAATGAAGGATGTAGATAGCCTCTAATTACCCTTTCGTTCGTCCGCTTTCGTCAAAATTCGTCAGTTCCTTCCTTGGAAAACAGTACGGGTCTTTATCCAGTCGAGTGCGCGCCAGCTCCAATCGCATCCTGAACACCATAGCCTGTAAATTTGACTGTACCATTATGCGACATATAAATAGTATGACAAACTCAGTTGTGACATATACTTACTAACATAGTTATAAGCAGTACTAACAATTATATAGATCCTTGACATCTGATAATAAAATGATTTTATTTATTTTCGGCAGAGAAAATGACTAAAACAAAACAAAGAGCTAGAAACCAACTGCAACAAAAGTCTAAAGCATTCATCCCTTAAAATGTTCACCCTTATAGTTAGAATTATCTGGGTACATAATTTTTGTTGATGTTCTCAAAACGTGCTCGATTAATTTCGATAAAATTGGATATGGCACCACTTCTGTAGTATGCTATATACACAACAAAAAAGAATCATCAAATTCGATTCATAATTGGCGGTGTTATCGCGTCACATACATTAAAAACCTATAGTCGAATTGAGAACCTACTTCTTATTTTAAGTCGGTTTAAAATGAGACCAATAGAGCCTTCTTCTACGCAACTATCACGTCAAATGCATGGTGACATTCCTGTTGAAAGATTTGTGTCAAAACATTGGATTTATTTTGAAACACGTTTCATTTATCCATACTAAAGTGTTTTAATATGTAATTTCTTAGTGAATTTATTGTATTTTTGTTACTGTTTTTATTATATACACAATATATAATTTTAAACAATCAAAATGATTACCTTTTTACCGAAAGTCAACATGTGCTGCTTTTGTATTTATTTAGATGTAGCTATGATACTGATAGCTGTATGGATGTTGGTAAGTTATTTATCAACAGTTTATTTGTGTTCGTGTAACTTATGTTGCCTCTAATTACACATTTCAGGAAGGGCTGCACTTTAGGTAAGATTCGCTAGCGCCTTCAGACTTTTTTGCTTGTAGACTTGTAACAAACAACTGTGTAAAATCTCAGATTGTGGAAATGCGCCGCTTTAAAGATATGATTTTCTAAAGTTTTGAGTCTTAGCACAACGCCATATTAAAGTGAAAACTTTGTGAAAAAAGACGTCAATCACTTACAATCATGTTTAAATTCGTCATATGACTGGTTGGGGCCTAAACTAGGTACCAATAGTCCTCTGGCATGTCTCATGTAGCTACTACCTGTCGTAGATAGTAACCGGTAACAACGGAACGTGACTAACGAAGCACGGAATCATCTTACTGTTCAGACAATCAGGTGCAACGTCCTAACCAAACTGGGGAAAGCCTTACAAAGTGATTTTTGTGTATTTCCCATCCAGTCCCAAACGCGGGGCCTGCCGCGTCTGTTGCGCGGATAAAATACCTACATGCTATATGCAGGTAGATGTAGACGAACTGAAGCCACCGTAAAATTGCGTTGGGCATGCTAAGTCGCTAGAAGAATGGATAACCGATACCATACCATTGAGGGGGCTTTTTTACGGAGGGGAATCCTACATAACCCGACTCCTTGGAGGAAGAGAGAGGTGATGTAGAATTTTTACCTACTAAACCCTTCCTGTGGCCATCCGCTGCGTATGTCAGAGAGCTTTGGGTCGTCCAGAGGAACGCCTCTAGTGCTCCCCTAGCGCTATGCATATCGCACTTCCTGGACTAATGTGCCGACCCTTAAGAGGGTATGCTGGTGTCAAAGCGCCCATACAAACGTAGTCCAGTCATATTTTGAGTATTAAGCTATGAAAATCTATGAAATTTTCAAGACACAATCTAGAAACAAATATCTGTGTCGGTGGTGAGTCAGATTTTCGTTTAAATATATACTTCCAGAGTTACAGGGCGTCAAAGTATTGTATTTTACGGTCATAAAAAGCCCCAACTTTGAACCTGATTTACAAGAGTATGAATCAATTTAGAACAATTTGGAAAAACCACCGACATCTGAAATTTCATTAGTATACTGTATTAAAAAATGGCTACATAATATACTGTATCCTTCAAATGAACCCTGGACTACGAAACATCCAAATAACGGGTGGATAACTTCGCGTAGTGTATGCTGTCTCACCGTACGCGCTCGGGTAGGATAGGGCTCGGATAGGGACAGCTACAAAACTATGCAACCTTGAACGCGGCCACGTGCTCTAAACAGACAATCCTCTTAAACTCTCATAGCATTTGTCTATTGTTGCAGTGGACATTTTCAAGCCAGATTTTTGTTTATACGTTTATATTTATCGCTCTACTGATGGGGGAATTGCCGGATGACCATACAGTATCGTTTACAGTTTACTGTGGATTCGCGGCTATTATTTCTGTAATAATGTTTTGCATTACCATCGTGATGTGTATAGGGATAGCAAAGGTAAGTTTTTCAATGTTTTAACCGATGTCAAAAAGGAGGAGGTACTCAATTCGACTGTATTATTATTAGGGTTCTGAATACAAACAGACGCTGTCACTGCGCTTCTTCAATATACAATGCTAAATTCTATATGCTCTATATATGCTCTATAAACATTTCTAATCTACAATTTACTATTTCAGAAAAGGGCAGATTTGATTGATATTTTTACTATCGCATTGCTAGTGGAATGTGCAACGAAAGTTTTATTAGCAATTTGGGATATCATAGACAAGCGATACCCCTTCGTTATTGAGTATTTAATTAGTATTGTGTGTAAGTATTTTTTTTCTTAATGTGGGTCTAATACCCACAGCATGGAGTAAAGTAGAAAACAGAGCCGTAGATACTTTATAATACACAATTTGGACTAATGTTGGCGCTCGGTAACTTCCCGTTCAGAATAACCGAGAAAGAGGTCTGACAAATTTAATTTTCATATGTGATGGGTTTCCGATTGACCTTAATCTCATCTTATGGAAACTGACGATAGAGGTTTTGTATGGTAATCTATAATCCTTAAACTGATGAGCGAGGTTCTAATTCTTGTACCTTTCATACTGGAATACAACTGCTATTAACAATGCTGTTTGATGGCAGGCTTAAGTAACATAGTGACAGCTAGCCAGGTGGTTGTAGAAAATGCAACCAACAAGAGTACAGTACCTACGGGGCCGTAAATATTGCACATCCGAATACAACCGAATCTAATATCCATGCCCATGTATTACTAGATTTAATTATCAAAATTTGAATTCAGAACGCAGTACTTTATTGTTGAAATATATAGAGCTGTTAAACTATTTTCCTTATGAACATGTATGTATACCCTTTTAGACTGTTTATAGTCAGTGATTATTACTTTTGGTAGATGATTTCTGAAACTGGCCATGTAAAGGTTTCCCTTATCTCCCTATAGATGCCATTGTACAATTTTAAATTATTTAAATTGTGGGGTTAAAACAGCTCTATACATATTTTTTGATCTGGTCGCGATTGCACTCTATCTCATTTGAACTAAGATTGACGAACGTCATATAGGTTGTGTGCGACATAGATAACGCTCTACTAAATCGGAAAAGCCGATTATCTCTTTCCAAAGGACCATGTGCAATATTTACGGCCACGTACTATACGCATAGTTACTCGCACTAGGAATTGAACCCTGGACCTCAGATTGATAGTAAAAGCGTTGGCTGTCTCACCCACCTCACTACGGCTGTCTGTATTGTTGAAAAAGAGTCACTATGCTACAACTGTTACAGTTCACCTTTACTTGGCGGTGGTTTCCAATTCGTACGCTGATGAATTAGAGTAAACTTTAATCGAGGAATGATGATTTTACGCTATACATTTAACAGGCGAGTAGACTAGTACTTTTATTACTAAAATATTAGTTTGCATTTAGCCGTCATCTTAATCAACATCAACAGCCTATCCATGTCCATCACGCGGGACCAGTGCGGATTGGTACACTTCAGACACACATTTGTATTTCTTCTCAGGAGTGTGCAGGTTTTCCTTCACCGAAAAGCCAACGGTAATGATTTTTATCATTCGTACATAAATTCCAAATAACAAATTGGAACTCATTGGTACGAGCCAGGATCGAACCCAGACCTCGATTGTTCAAGGGCTGACGCTCTACCCAACTAAGCTATGATGGCTCTATCGTAATCTTAATAATAATAATGATAAAGTAAGAGTCAATGTACACTCGAGTACAAAAATATGTATCAACTTTTGTACCATGTCACATTCACTATTGTTTGCTTCTATGTAGTGTGTTGAAGGAAATGTCAATTGCAGGTGAATTTGACGTGGTTCAAAAGTGGATACATATTTTTGTACTCTAGTGTACCCTATCTTTGTATTGAGAGCATGCCGAGAATATGATGATACAACGCCTCTATAGAATAAGGTTCTAATCAAAATAGTTTATTCAAGGAGTTTGTAGCTCTTTCTTATCAAAACAGGTTTTCACTGACGGGAGTATTTTTTTTATAACATGACATCTGTTCCGAAATTTTGAGTGACAGTTATTATTTTCTCAATTTTTGTGTTATTTTGGGTCAGGCTTTTTTATTTTCAAGAAAGATTTTTTTCTAATAATGTTAAACTTTCTGCCTAAAGTGCAGAGCTGCTGCTTTGTTGTCAAAAATTTGGAACTAGCTATGAAAATCATTGGGGTTTACTGCATGGTGAGTTATTCATGAACGTTATTATTGACCAGCACGTAATACCGTTGCCGTTGTTAACTAAGCACTTACAACGCACTAATACCTACTACAGTAACCTAATACATCACTTATGTGCTTTAGGACCCCTTAGTCCTGATTCTGGAATAAGTTTTTTGTCTTCGTGTTAATCAGCTCGTGTAGGTTGTAAGGTCAATGACCGACCTCACAAACCTACTTGTCAGAGTTGTTGATCCGCCATAGGCCTCTACAGACTCATATACCTTAGCTACTACCTGTCGTAGATAAAGTTAGGTTGCATAATTTTTGTCATGACTTGTAAAATTTAATCAACTTTTTAGCTTAATTATGACGTTAATACATAATATATTTAGTATGTAAATAGTGATCTGTGCTATACATAATGCAGTGCGCTACCAGGGTTGAAGTCTGGAATATATGTATATATATGTTTCGTTAGCATCTAAATGACTAACTCTGCTTTATTTTGTTACAGTTTGATGCTTTATCGGAGATAATAGTATTCTTTATACACGTATTTCCAAACATTGGCTCATTGTTAAAGGACTACCTATGCTATGCAATAATGTCCATATTATTAATCGTATGTGTTTTTCTGTTTTTAATATCGATTATAGTGATGTTTATCGGCATGAAAAATGTAAGTTTTTTCTTGTTACTCTCTCTTTAAGAATATAATAGAAATTGTTTATTGCAGTAAATGCGGTGGTTTGCTCGCAGGCAAGGATGTTATGTGATTATGAAATTACAGAACATTAAGCCCAATTAATGGCGTACAAAAATAATGCAAATTATGATTAAAGACATACTTAGCAGCATTTAAAATGATGCCTTGTTTTTGAGCTATTGCCTCATGTCGTCCCGTGTTTAAAAAGGCGACTGGGGATTTTTTTTTAATGGGCGGCAGCATTCACCCATGAGTCACCATTTTCACTGAGGTCTCTAATCCAAGTGCAAATTAGAGTGATTCAGCCTGTTAAAGACGTAATTTTTAAGATTAGTTTAAGCTTGGTATGAAGAAAGCGTCGGTGGCGCAGTGGATAAGACGTGGACTCTCAATCTGAGGGTTCCGGGTTCGAATCCAGCCGTGTACCTATGAGTTGTTTTTCAATTCAAGTACATTATCCGATTGCTTAACGGTGAAGGAAAACATATGTGTGGGTCGTCAGCTTCCTCATAGAGCTAGGGGAATTCTACGCATGCCAAATTTTAAGGCAATTTAGGAGCAATCAAACTTTAGCATTCATAATTTAGCAGCAATCATGACTCAGTTACAGCGAGTTGTTTTTAGTGTGTCAGCTGGAGACATGGGTCTCCAGCTGACACATGCCAGGAAGGCAAACCAGTGAGGTTAGGGTTTTAGACTATAGTCAGGCATTTAAAGCACAATGAGAGCAATGAGAGCCAAAAAAATTAACGATCACATTGATAAACTGTTGGATCTACGAACGAATTACCGTGTGTAAGCTGGCGACCCGTGTCACCAGCTTACACATCTGTATCTTCGTAATTATTCAAGTTACGATTATGTATTGTACCTCATATTTTAGGGCAAAATAGCAGCGCCAGGCGCCAAAATTTTCGAATCTCTAGTGCTAAAACTGTTTGAGCTACGAGCCGATATGTGTGTGTAAGCTGGTGACATGGGTCGCCAGCTGACACATGTTGTATCTCTGAAACTACATAAGTGAGAACTTCGTTTTAAAGATCAGATGAGACCATACAATAGCAGCGTTCACGAGTCAAAATTTCAAATCTCCTGGCTGTCTAGATTCAAAGTTATAAGCAAAAAACTATTTTCCCGCCAAAAAATTCAAAATAATCGCACGGACGCCGCTGAGCGGGCCGTTGCCGTTCCGTGCGCTACGCTATTACAATAGAGTTTCAACTTAGCCGTCATTGTTTTAAAATTCATTTTAACCTGCACGTTCGTATCGATTCAATTGGTACATTGAGCGTGTTAGACCAGGAGCCGACTGAAATAAGCAATGGTATACTACCGATTATCTTCATAGAGAGATTACGAACGATCTTCACCAAATTTGAGGTCTAGCTAGAATCTAACCCTTCACCGTTAGTGCATAATTCAAATCTACTAATTTGACTAAAACGGAATCAAGATTTAGTTTAGTAATGAATCAACATATAAGAAATAACACTTTATAATAACACTGTATGGTGTGTGTGATATAACACAATATAAGAGGTATATGAAAATAACTAAAAATAAATGTTTGAGAAATCTATATCATGTTTTATTCAATAATTGCTACTGAAAATATACTAAACTAGCTTCCGCCCGCGACTTTGTCCGCGTATACTTCAGGATATATTCTACTTGTTCGATAAGCATAGAAGGCATCTATCTCCATTTCCAGCATAAGGTACAAAATAGTGTTTATTCTGTTACGTAGGCTAATAGTTTAAAGAAACAAAAGAAATTTCAATATCTGACGTAGTACATTCAAATAGTCTTCACACTAATATTATAAACGCGAAAGTTTGTATATACGAATTACATATTCTATGGTCGGTTGCTAGGCAACGCGTTTTTGTTATGCCAAAATTTCCCATGTAATCCCACTAATATTATACGTGTGATTTTGTACAATTTACACAATATGTCTTTATAAATTATAGCCTATATGTTATTCTGATGTATAAGCTATATTATTGTATAGTTTCATTCAAATCCATTCAGTAGTTTTCCGTGAAAGCGTCACAAACATCCAAACATCCAAACTTTCACACTTATAATATTAGTAGGATATCGAGCTCAACAATTATTGATCATATTGATATAAGCTGTATATGTTGCACATATACCTCTTATACTATGTTATATCACACCGTAAAGTGTTATCCCTACTAGTCCGTACTTTCCCTACTATCCCTACTAATATTATAAAGGCGAAAGTAACTCTGTCTGTCTGTTACGCTTTCCCGCTTAAACCTCTCATCCGATTTTGATGAAATTTGGCACAGACAATCTTTAGACCCTGAGAAAGAACATAGGCTACTTTTTAATGCGAAAAAAGGGTTTTGTCGAAAGGAGTTGAAAGGGGGGATGAAAAGTCGTATAGAGGTATCGATCGTTATTTTTAGAGCTATAAGCTTGAAACTTATTTTTTAGGCTGTTGATCGATATAAAGTCCATAAAATTAGTTGAATACTAATTCATTTAGGTTTGTTTTCGGTGGTTACGGTTGTCGAAATAGTTTAACACCTCACCGATAGATGGCGCCACCGTCTAGATAAAACGTGATATTGAAATTATTTTACAGCTCTATGTATACCTGGAGCCTTTCAATTGATGAGCTAATCAGATATAGTAAAGCATGAGTCTGTTTGACATCCATGCAATTGCACAGCAATCAACAAGGAATAAAAATAATGCCCCATGAAAATTGGTAAGCGATTAGATTTCAAAGAAAGGAAGGATTACGTGTTTCACGGATATATAATGGGGATTAAATTTTGTATGGGAACTCTGTTGTTTTTGAAGTCAATATCATGAAAATTGATACTCAGTGTTATGAACTAAAAATAAAAATGACGTGTTTTAGCATTTTAAAAAATCCTGCAATCCAATCTAATATATTAAATTTTCGTGTCAAGGTGTTTATAGTCGCACTCCTGCGAAACGGCTTGACCAATTTTTTTTGTTTTTTACATATATTTGGTAGGTCTGAGAATGTTGCACCCTCTTGCCCCCACCCCCGTATTTTGATCGCGATTTTAGAATAATGGTACGTCATCGACAGGAAGTCTCGCGTCAGTTTGATATTTTGTAGTACTACGCCATGTAGTTCTCACGGGATAAAACCTAAAGTCCACGCGGGCGAAGCCGCGGGAAGAAGCTAGTTTCTTATATGTTGATTCATTACTAAACTAAATCTTGATTCCGTATTAGTTAAATTAGTAGATTTGAATTATGCACCAACGGTGAAGGGTTAGATTCTAGCTAGACCTCAAATTTGGTGAAGATCGTTCGTAATCTCTCTATGAAGATAATCGGTAGTATACCATTGCTTATTTCAGTCGGCTCCTGGTCTAACACGCTCAATGTACCAATTGAATCGATACGAACGTGCAGGTTAAAATGAATTTTAAAACAATGACGGCTAAGTTGAAACTCTATTGTAATAGCGTAGCGCACGGAACGGCAACGGCCCGCTCAGCGGCGTCCGTGCGATTATTTTGAATTTTTTGGCGGGAAAATAGTTTTTTGCTTATAACTTTGAATCTAGACAGCCAGGAGATTTGAAATTTTGACTCGTGAACGCTGCTATTGTATGGTCTCATCTGATCTTTAAAACGAAGTTCTCACTTATGTAGTTTCAGAGATACAACATGTGTCAGCTGGCGACCCATGTCACCAGCTTACACACACATATCGGCTCGTAGCTCAAACAGTTTTAGCACTAGAGATTCGAAAATTTTGGCGCCTGGCGCTGCTATTTTGCCCTAAAATATGAGGTACAATACATAATCGTAACTTGAATAATTACGAAGATACAGATGTGTAAGCTGGTGACACGGGTCGCCAGCTTACACACGGTAATTCGTTCGTAGATCCAACAGTTTATCAATGTGATCGTTAATTTTTTTGGCTCTCATTGCTCTCATTGTGCTTTAAATGCCTGACTATAGTCTAAAGCCCTAACCTCACTGGTTTGCCTTCCTGGCATGTGTCAGCTGGAGACCCATGTCTCCAGCTGACACACTAAAAACAACTCGCTGTAACTGAGTCATGATTGCTGCTAAATTATGAATGCTAAAGTTTGATTGCTCCTAAATTGCCTTAAAATTTGGCATGCGTACAATTCCCCTAGCTCTATGAGGAAGCTGACGACCCACACATGGAAAACATCGTGAAGAAACCTGCATGTCTTGAATAGGCATGTGTAGTCCGCCGATCCGCACTGGGCCCGCGTGGTGGACTACGGCCCATACACTCTCTGTATGAGAGTAGGCCTGAGCCCCTGCAGTGGGGACGTATATAGGCTGTTGATGATGATTAAGAAAGCGCCTGCTTAATTCATAAGCGCAATAGTTTTTGTGTGCGTTTAGTCATGCTCAAAATGTCAAGAGTTCTCACTCTCATTATAGTTTCAAAAGGAAGCATCGGATGGAGTTTTCTTGGCAGCCATGCATGCATGACACAAGGGTCTGCCTGTGACGTAGTAAGCACGTGGACTCTCACCACTCTATTTTTGCTAGGGTTTACCTTTTGGATCTTTAAAAGGTTTAGTAAACTTTCTTCTTTTTTTTAGAGAAAAGAAAAATACATCGATATATTCGCCTACGCCCTGTTATTCTATTCTGTGGTGACCTTTACGTTTGGCATCGTAGAATTGGTGTACGGTGTTGGATTTTTTGCGATCATTGTTGCTAGCTATCGAATTGCTCGTAAGTATTAGTTTTAACACCCTTAATTTTTAATAAAGATATGTTGGAGCTATGTTGGGGCTACGTTTGGGCTATGTTGGGGCTATGTTGGGGCTACGTTTGGGCTATGTTTGGGCTATGTTTGGGCTATGTTTGGGCTATGTTTGGGCTCTGTTGGGGCTATGTTAGGCCTTTTTTGGGCTGTCTGTTTGCTTAAACATTTTGCATGTTCGATTAAGCGTGGAGACGACTTCGTCGTATTAACTTATACTGACTCGTCGAGCTATGTCGATATCTTTAATTACGTATTTTTGTGTCTGATCATAATTATACTACGGACAAATGTTAATTATTACCTGTAAAGAAAAACAACTATTGGGTCGACACAATACGAATAAATTCAGGTGGAAAAGCGCTGTTACTCTAAAATGTTCTTACACGCTATTTTCTGTCTCTCTTTGGTCATGACTTCCATTATGGTAAATAGCACTTTAAGCATCAGCACAGTAGTTGGTATATTCGCGCATTAAGAGGCTATGTTGGTAAGACCACGTGGCCGCGTTCAAATTTGGATTGTTTTGTAGCTGTCCCTATCTGAGCCCTATCCTGCCCGAGCGCGTACGGTGAGACAGCATACACTACGCGAAGTTATTCAACCGTTATTTGAATGTTTCGTAGTCCAGGGATCATTTGAAGGATACAGTATATTATGTAACCATTTTTTAAATACAGTATACTAATAAAATTTCAGATGTCGGTGGTTTTTCCAAATTGTTCTAAATTGATTCATACTCTTGTAAATCAAGTTCAAAGTTGGGGCTTTTTATTACCGTAAAATACAATTCTTTGACGCCCTGTAACTCTGGAAGTATATATTGAAACGAAAATCTGACTCACCACCGACACAGATATTTGTTTCTAGATTGTGTCTTGAAAATTACATAGATTTTCATAGCTTAATACTCAATATATGACTGGACTACGTTTGTATGGGCGCTTTGACACACACCCTCTTAATTGCTGTGAAACTGGTTAGGGATAACGCATTATCTTGTGCTCTAACACCCGTTTATTTGTTTTAGTGTACATTTACTTTGCGATTGTAGCCAGCTCGTATGCGTGCAGCCTGCGTCCTACAATTGATTTATCAAGTCAAGGAGGATTTCTGGCATCTCTGACTTCCAGTTTTTCATAGAAATGGTTTTAAATGCGATGTTTGTATTTCCTGCTACCAACTGTGTATCGGGTTTGTGATACGTCCCTTTAAGTGATGTGGTAGTAATCTAAAGCTTAGTTGTGTTTTAGTTTGCGAAGTTACCCCGTTCACTTGGTATCACTTAAGTTTTCGTTCGACTTATTTTTTATTGATTCCTTTTTTTATTGAATTGTTTTTGATTTTAACAAAAAACAATTGTGGGCTTTTACATATGGAATTGTTATTATAATATGAAAACATTTACAGACTTTTGACTTACGGCCATCCACCTCCATCAAAGTTTCATACTAAATTTCTGTTGCCATAATCTATTAAAATACAATAGCTGGATTTATGTAGTAACTATCTAAATATAGGACATCAGATTGTGATGTCGCGAAATGAGTATCATTAACACAACTGCACAGTGAATCACAATTTTCATTTTGACCATTTTTTTCAATTATTGTTCAAAGCGCCATCTATGAACCATTAGCTGCGTAACTGCTATTGTAGCTAACTATAAAGTTGTAAATTAATGATATTTATTTCGCGACACTATAATTTCGTCTCCTATTTTTAGGTAATTACTGATCAAAGCCAGCTATTATATTTTAAAAGATTATAGCAATAGTTAACTACCTCTACGCTTCGTCATAGATATAAAATCTTAGCATAAATCCATCCTGCTTTCGCACACGTAATCCGAATGAAATAAAAGACTTCGACATTACATGACATAACGCAAAAATCTAAATCTTTTTTAGATTTTAAAGCGCAAGATTAAAGCGTAGGTTGAGCGTAGCGGACGTTCAAAACATACCATAGACTAAGGAAGTTCAGATAAAAAACCTACAATTTCGTAAACCCACCTTAAACCGAATAAAGGCATATGGATGGTACAATAAAATCTTTTTTTGCGAAACGTCATTTTACGTGTTGTTGTTTTACATGCAGTATTAATATCTAATCTATGGGTTTACGTTCGGTTGAGAAACTCACAAACTGTTCGGTTATTACACTGTGTTGATCATATTACATAATTAAAACGTAGTGATTACTTGCTCAGTGATTACACAGATTAAAGAACCATGTGATGCTCCTAGACGCTCTACTCTGCTTTTTTATTTGTCATTTTACTGCTGTTAGCAAACATTTAATTTATAATACATTTGGTATAAATGAACACATCGGATTTTCCGGTTTAGTGGTCAGCGTATCCCGTCGTCCTATCCAAGTCCTGTCCCTGTAAGAACTATATTTTTCGTTCCTGTTCAGACTTGGTCCAGACCAAAGACATTTAATAGTAATAGACCGGACAAAGCAAACAAACATTTTGATTCTAAACTTATTACTAATTGGTAATAAGTTACTCAATCTAGTGTCACATCACGTTACGCGGCCGTACAAGACATTTAACATACCGTTGACTTTTGAGATCAAAATGTTTATATGAAACGTTTCCCAATGACCGCTCTATAACCTATTACTATATTTAAATCTCTCTGGTCCAGACATAGGCCTCTTCCAGCTGCTTCCGTACGTGTTTTTTTTTTCTTCATGTAACAGAATGATTGACATTATTATTATTACCATTTTTGATTAAACCCATACAAGCCGTAGAAACGACATGTTCAGATGGCTAACGTATATACTCGTATATAGTTTGCTTACTTAGGTTAGACTTTAGACAGTTACCTAGATTTTAGATGCGTGGTGCTAGCGGTGAGCTGGCGCCACAGGTAGTTGTCTTACATCTCACCAACTGTAAACATTACTCTTCTAATATATTTTTTCAACATTTTAGAACATTTATATTCACGTCCCCACTCTTACAAGTAGCATCTCTGTGTATATATATTAATTTGTGGTGTTAATCAACGATGTCGGATTCAGTAACTGTTATGATTGTCTTAAAGTTATTAACTGACTTCAAAAAAGGAGGAGGTTATCAATTCGACGAGTCTGATTTTTTCTTTTTTATGTTTGTTACCTCAGAACTTTTGACTGGGTGAACCGATTTGGAAGGTTCTTTTTTATTTGAAAGGTGGTGCTTCCCGCGTGGTCCCATTTCAATTCGGTCCAATTCTGACAACGGCATCCATGAGAAAACGATATAACTCTTAAATTTGCCTTAGTAAAAGTAGACTTTTAGGGCAATTGAAGTCGGTTTCCAGTTCTTTTTTAAACGCATTTACTTGTTAAATTTTCCAGGTCTTCGGATCCGTTTATCCGATCGAAGTTTGTGGTCTTCAGTCAGAGTTTCGGGACCTATTGCGATTTAAAACGTATCTTCCTTTGAATGGTGTTCAATTGCATACCACGTGTTAGATCATGTTGCTTTTGCTGGAGGAATCTAAGGACGGCTTCTTTCCTCATCGGAATTTTAAGTATTGTAAGTATATTTAGAATTTATAAATAATTAGAGACCTAATGTACTAATTACACTAGCCTCTATATACTAGCGTCCCGCCCCGGCTTCGCACCGGTTGATATTTATTTTGGCATAAACGTAGAGTAAATGTAATCTTTCTAGATCATTACAGAAATTTCCAGATTATGTTATAAAGTGGCAACACTTTCTGTGGGGCCTTTAAATAGTCGCTCCGCCATTCGGAGTGACACATTCGTATCGGTAACATTGTAAGACGAAGTGCTGCCCAAGTTACGAATAAAGCAAATCTATATTCAAAAGGTTGTTTGATTGGACATTCGCTTTCACCATAAGTTCTCATGTGAAGTTCACATGAGTTTGACAAGGACAGATATATATATATATATATTTCACATTTTTGCTACCCACATCCACTCACTTCCACGTATCGCGACCAAACTCCATTTCAGCAGGATACCAAGGGGTATTCACTACCCCAACGGGAAGTTGATCGGAGTTGGTGGTGATAGAGAAAACCCTGTCTTAACGTACTAAAATTAGCTTTATAGAGGCAGGCCCGGACTGGCCCCAGGGCAGATCGGGCAATTGCCCGATGGGCCGCAGTCGCCGTGTCATGGCGCAGTCTGGGCCGATCAATCAGCCATCACCCTTTTTCGATCGTGTATAGAGTAAAGTGACAGCACTTTTGAGTTAGCTCTGCTATAATACTAGTTGGGCGATTCGACCTAGTAGAACGTGATCTCAAAAAAATCCAAAGCCTCGAACGCAGACGACAACTGACTTGCCTTTTTATCTCTCTCTCTAAAGGATATTGATGTAGTGTCATAGTTGATTCCACCATCAATTCCAATCCCATAAAAATCTATTCTCAGTTTTCTTGTGGATATTGGAAGCGAAAAGGGCTGATTTTAGGTCCCAGTCCAGTCTTGTAGAGAGGTATAAAACAAAGTCGGTTCAGTTACTTAATTTACGTTATGACTCAAGAAAGACTGAACCGATTTTTGTGGTCTACTGCGCTACTGAAAATTATATAAGCTCTTGAATAAATCCGAGAAAAATACATTTTAAATTTTAATAAGGTTCTTAGTCTTAGTCTGAGTTTCTTCTGGTTTCCAGTGTGACTCCGTGTTAAATTTTACCTTTGCGAGACATCCGGTATGCGTGGGACTGTACCAGGCCGGGATTGGTATAGTATCCGAGTTCATGAACATCTTGGGATGGATCATCCTCATAGTAACATTGGTTCAACTGATAACATCGTGTCTCTTCGTACTCAGCGTGTGTATTGTGAGTATATTTCTAGGGTTCCGATCATCTGATGAAAACTGAGGTGAAACTTCAGGTGACATGAAGACCAAGTGCAAAACCATCATTCATTAATTATCATCATATAAATATTTTTAAGGCTAGGGGGCAGTGGGATTATTTTGTGGCACATATGTCCAAAATGAAAAATGTACATTCCTAACATAATGTCCAACGGTACAACTGTCCAACTATAATTTAACCCACGACGCAAAAAGAGGGGTGTTATAAGTTTGACGCCATGTCTGTCTGTCTGTGGCATCGTAGCTTTCGAACGGATGGACAGATTTTGATGCGTTTTTTTTTACGTGAAAGCAGGTTTCCTTGCTATATTTGGTAATCCCAAATTCAAAGCCGGCGTTTTCCCATTTCAAACACAAAACCGAGTTTCGATAGGTCCCACTGGAAAGCGAACCTAGGACCTCTGGATTGTGCAACCAATCGTAGTAACCTAACTAGGCCACGGATATGCGATCAAAAGTGCTAAAGTCAATTATTTTTTCTCACAGAAACCTTTTTTTTTTTTTCAACCTTAAAATAACGATATTTGCAAAACTAGTCATTTTTTAACGATGCAACACAATCGATAACCATATTAAAGAATATGTTTTCCCCAAATTTCAGCCAATTCGATATACATACATTTCCCTTTCTGACTATTGTAATAGTACAAATTGACACTAATTTTGAATCTCTTTTTTCAGGATCGAGACGTTTTGGTTGACCTCTTCATGGTTCTTGTTTTGATGTCGTGTTTCTTAAGCATTGTGTTCTACTTCCTCGCCACCGTTCGAGCCTCGTTTGACAGTTTTAAATGCCACGATCGGAAAATCTTACCGATCGAACTGTTGAAGACTCATGCGCAGCTTTACTACTCCCTAATGCTGCCGGTCGAAATCGTCAAGAGTACAGGTAATGTTACCAATAGAACCAACAGTAAACAAAAAGGCTTTTATATAGGAAAAAAGGCCCGTGTTTGACCAGAATGCCACCTAATGTTAAGTGACGATGCGGTCGAGAATTTACCTAGAGTTTACCTAGAAGTTTCGCAAATAAGCCGACAAAAGTTTCATCCTAAATTTATTTTACGAAAATATTTTAAAATACGATAGCTGGCTATGTGCAGTAACATAGGATAGGACATCGCATCGCATCGCATGTCGCGAAATGAGTGTCATTGATCATCCTATAAACACGGAGAAAACACTACTTTAAAAATTAAGAATCGCTAGCATACTGTAAGGGAAAAGATGCTGAGTAAAAAGAAATACTAGACAAAATTCGAATAGAAATAAAAATACAAGTAAAGATTTCAGTAATGATGTTTAAAAATCTTCACGTCACTGACTCGTCGAACTATGTCAGTAACCTTAATTCCTGATTTTATCACGTAGAGAAATTCCGAGCATAGCTAGTATATATTATCTAGCCAAGTGACTTTGAGCTTGTTTAGTCGGCCAACATTAAAAGACCATTTCTGTTCCGTCTGTCATCACTGGCAACCCAAACGAATTGAAAGACTTTTGTCTTTAGACGCTGAGATATTTTGGACGAGAAGTTAGGCTGTAACTTCCCGTAAGCTGCTGAGCCGAGTTGGATTTCTAAGTTGACCTATACTTCAAGGTGGACTCATCTGGTTGAACGATCTACCCAAAGTTTTTACTTCCCTGATACTGTGCTTTATGTAGAAATTATCAACTATGTAAAATACAGTTTGACTAAAATATGAAGTGTCCAAAACGTCAAATTTTCTCACCTATATATACCGCTAGAAATTGGTTAAAATGTATTATGTAACTTAAATATTTAAAACATGAAAACAGCTAATATAAGCTAAGTCTAAGGTATGCAAATTTGGCGGACTTATCCCTATATAAGGATCTCTTCCAGTCAACCAGTGTGAGGAGAAGGGATGAAATGTATATTGTTTAATGTTTTATTTTACCTTTTTTCAGTTTGGTGCTATTTTATTATAATAGCGAATTCATATAGTGCCACTTTGTATTGAAACTTAATCTTATACTGTATTTTTATAAAGTTGTATTTCATAAATTAATTTATTAAATTAATTTTAATAAGATGTTGGTGGTATTTTTTAAATGAAACAAAGTCACAAATGAAAATAATAATTGTTGTCCAACGTAAAGTTTTTTCTTTTTAATCTATGATGAGTTTGCACTTGGCCTTCATCTCACCGGATGGTAAGTGTCGATAAGACAGTTGGATGGTAAGCGTGCGCACCACGAAGCCTTAATATAAAGAGGCGCTGGCTCTATTACCTTTTATATCGGAACACACCAGCGCTGCTGGCGGCAGACTTAGATAAAATGGTGGTAGCTAGCCAGACGGACACAGGAAATGTCCTACCACCAACCAAACTGAGTACTGGGACTAACTGGGGAGTAACTGGGAATCTTGAAACGGATAACCCAGTTCAGATTGCGCCGAGGATGATCACCTAGGGGGGCTTAGTGGATGGAAATTCTACATAACCCTGCTTCTCTCCTAAAGAGTCGGATATACTCAAAAGATTTCCCAATGGAAAAAATAAAAATAACCTTGTACTGTTAGTCCAATATTTAGCTATTAGGACACGGAGGCGATTAAAATATAAGTTGATAAAAGTAATTAAATATAAAAAAGTTAATGTCGGCATCATCTACACCAAAAAGTTTATTCTTAAAAAATATCAGTCAGTCATGAAGTGTGCTCATTGCAGGGAGAAGGAAATAAGAGACAAATTTAAATTTAAAACCGAGTTAATATTGATATCTACATTCTTTTGTACTTTCTGACTATTAATAGGCTGTTTAAATTCCATCGCCGGTTCCGATAACAAAGGCAATAAAATCGCCCTTTGAAACGTCAAACGATATGGTAATGGAAGGACTACCTCTTTTACATTCGGCGCTCGGCGACGATATTTCACACAGACGATCTGCACGAACTGAGATAAACTGCTAACCAAGCATGGAGGGTGCTTCAATCTTGGGCATACCTTACCTTACCTTACCTTACCTTACCTTACCTTACCTTACCTTACCTTACCTTACCTTACCTTACCTTACCTTACCTTACCTTACCTTACCTTACCTTACCTTACCTTACCTTACCTTACCTTACCTTACCTTACCTTACCTTACCTTACCTTACCTTACCTTACCTTACCTTACCTTACCTTACCTTACCTTACCTTACCTTACCTTACCTAACCTTACCTTACCTTACCTTACCTTACCTTACCTTACCTTACCTTACCTTACCTTACCTTACCTTACCTTACCTTACCTTACCTTACCTTACCTTACCTTACCTTACCTTACCTTACCTTACCTTACCTTACCTTACCTTACCTTACCTTACCTTACCTTACCTTACCTTACCTTACCTTACCTTACCTCACCTCACCTCACCTTACCTCACCTCACCTTACCTTACCTTACCTCACCTCACCTCACCTCACCTCACCTCACCCCACCCCACCCCACCTCACCTCACCTCACCTCACCTCACCTCACCTCACCTCACCTCACCTCACCTCACCTTACCTTAATATTCTAGAAGGAATCCAACATCACATAAATTACTTTACATTACATTACTTTACATCACATAAATAAAATTACTAACATAGGGTAGAGAGCTCAAAAATATTTTTCAAGATTTTATTTTACCCCTTTGTCGGCGTGATTAATATGTATACCCGTACTAAATTACACTTTTCTAGTAGCAAAGGTCTCCGAGCTAAGCTGAGGACGGACAGATGGACAGAGCGAAACTATAAGGGTTCCTTGTTTGACTACGGAACCCTAAAAAGGTACAAGAAAGCGTCCTTATCGTTTTCAGGCAACTTCGAGGCAGAATAATCATTTATTTAGTAAGAGGCTAATGGTGCTAAATAAATATAATACAAAAAATGAACTTTAATTCTAAAAGCTGCTTGTTTAATCGGAACCAAAAGTAGCTTAAGTCCTGTCCCAATTTAGAACACAGTTAGTTAGAGTTTAACACATCCGTCAGATTCCGTGTTCGTCAGAATTTTTTCCCGTATAGGTCAGAATTTAGAAGCTGGTGACGAAACAGCAATTCTCTTGATACTTGATTCCTCGTTTGTAAGGTTCCGCTTTTGTCAGGTCAGTTTTTTCCGTATACGTCATAATTTACAGATTTCTAAACTTAGAGATTTTGCCTTGATTTGATTGAAATATCTTTCAATATAAAATTATCTTTGGTCTTTGTCATGGTCTATCTGTATGCAAAAATTCCAGCCAAACCCGTTTAGATGTTTCGGCATGATTGTGGTACAAACAAACTGACAAACTTTCACATTTATAATATTAGTGGGATATAGGAAACAAACCTTTTATTGTTTTGTGATTAACTAATCTGATCTACAACATACCACAGTACCATTACTGCCAATCGAAAACATGTTCTTTTAGATTTTGAATAAAGAAGCAGTTTCCATATAAATGTGATATCTTCAAGCACCTGAACGAACAGCAGATTGCGGCTTACTATTACACCAAGCCAGCTCCTATTTCCACTCAGCACTACCCAATTTAAACTGTATGCGCCAGGAGTTAGAGATCAACACAAATACTAACCTTAACTTTGCAGATGGAAATGCTTAGGTTTTCTCTCCTTTACGGATTGTAAAAAGTAAATCTCGTAGTGAAAAAGAATGTATGTATGTATGTACATATAAAGTATATATGTATGTAGAAATTACTTCAACTTTCATTTGATTATTATTTTAGGCAGTTTATTTTTAGGGTGCCGAACCTATCATTTTTTGTCCGTCGTATATGTCAATACCCTTTTTCTCAGGAATGTGTAAAGGTATCAAATTGAAATTTATATTTAATACTACAATTTGCCGTCACTTGGATCTGTGAAAAAATAAAACTTATTGGACCATTTTCCTTAGAGAATGCAAGGGGACGAAAACCTATAGTATACTTACCGTTGAACTAGCATCCTGAAATTTAGCATGAATCAAGGTCTTATAGCACAACCATAGGAATAAATATCACTTAATGGTAAGTGACGATAAGACTGTTAGACGCACACCTAGAAGCTTCAGAAGCTAACAAGGCGCTGGCTACTTTCATATCGAAACACGAGTGCTATTAACACTGCTGTTTGGCGTCTGACTTAGGTAACATAGTTGTAGCTTATCCAGGTGGACATATTAAATGCCATGCCACCAACCAAACACGAGTACCGATAGGGAATCCAACCTGGGACCAGTGGATTTTTAGTCCAAACGTGTTATTATTAGGCCAAGAAGGCGGTTAAAGTAGTATAGTATCGAAACTCTACATATTATAATTCTGATTTCAACAAACCAAAAACCAAACTAGGTTGCCTCAAAATCTTTCGTAACAAGGCAGGAAGAGCTGAGTGCAAATTATTAATGCATGCTTTGAGCTCGCGAGTTCAAACGGAGCTTTGACATGGAACTTTAGATTTCAGAGTGGTAGGTAGTAGTGTAGCACGTAGTGGGATTAGCTATGTTTGATGTGTCAGAAGTTTTCGTTTTGGAAAGTTTTATATTATTGGAAATGATATCTCATACATTTCGACCAAATATAATCAAACCTTATCAAGAATTCTTATCAATCATCAACAGTCTATGTAACAGCCACTGCAGGGGCTCAGACCTACTCTCCTACAGAGAGTGTATGTGACATCCACCACACGGGTCCAGTGCGGATTGGTACACTTCACTCACAACTTTGGATTTCTTCTCAGCAGTGTACAGGTCCTCACGAAGTTTTCCTTGAACGAAAGCCAATGGTAATGATTTTTATCATTCGTACATAAACTCCAAATAACAAATTGTAACTCATTGGTACGAACCCAGACCTCGATTGTTAAAGAACTGACGCTCTACTCTTATTTCCTTCTAAATCTTATAATCTCTTATAAAGAAAGAATCGTAAAATCGTTTCAAAACTGGTTAGATATTTAATACGACATTCGTCCATACATTTTGCATCGGAAGTTGCGTAAGGACATTTGTGATGTATCCCAAAACAAAAATACACATTCCATTTTAAAAATTAATTAATCTGTATAGTTGCGAAAAAAGTTAAAAATAAATTTATTTTTGTTGGCCAGCCTTAAAATAAAGCCTTGTGAATATTTTCGGTCAAATCTAGGACTATGAATCACATTTTTGAAAACTCTGTGTGTAATTATCTCCTAACTGGATATAAACAAGATCGCGAAAGTTAAATGAAACCTGAGTTGAGTTAGAAGCTGCTTCCAGATAGAATAATCACAAAGATCCCCAGGGACAAACACGGTGCTCTCAATGAATCCTAAAGCAGGTGTTCACAATTACAACAGCAAAGTGGATGTGGAGCTAACGATGATTTAGATAAGAATAACGTGTGGGAATTTAGAAAATTAACTCCTGGCGTTAGGTTAGGTTAAGTAAATAAATAATTTGAAGTTCGTTAGATTAGATCAAAAGTTCTTTCCGGTGGGACGCTTTATTTTGAGCTTCGTGAATACAGAACCGAGACCGTTTTTTTCTGTAACCGAATAAACAAACAAGCTCATAGTAATTTAGCGAGCTATGGATTGAACTACGCTTAGAAGTTCTCTACGTTAAAAATCCAGAATGGCAAAATATGTCGACGAACAAGGGTCACTGGCATAGCTCGACGATGTGGCAATGGGCCATTCCACATCGCTTATAGAACGGTTTCAATATAAAAATTTTAATGTACCAAAAATTAATTCCTTTATTATAAAACTATTATAATAATTAAATTAACTAACTACTCAATCTTTTTTATTGATACTAGCAAAACTAATCAAATTTTAAATAGGATTTTTGTATGAAATTTTAGGCTTTTTTTTTTGTTATAGGACGTTCTCGATTAAAGTTCTCGACTGGCAACCACGTAACTGAAAGGCTATACCGGGTCGTCCCCCTACTAGATGGACCGAAGACCTAATAAAGGTTGCGGGGAGTCACAGGATACAAATGGATCGGGTTTGGTCAATGTGGTATACCATGGAGGAGGCCTATGTCCAGCAGTTGACTTTTCCGGGCTGATGATTTCACTGCGTTAGTGTTCTGCACTATTATAGAGTAACCGTGTTTCAATATAGCGGCGGCTTCTTAGGTGGTGAGCCTGCAACGTGCATTGCGAATGTACTAAAAAGATCCAGCAACGTAACTGAGCAACGACAAAAATGACAACTAAACTCAATTTACATCCAAAGGTGCTACACGCACTTACACTTCTCAACAATAACATAATTATAAACAATTTCGTTCAAAAAGAACTTAAAACCGACTTCAATTACTCGAAAAGTCTACTTTTATTAAGGCAAAATTAAGATTTGTATCATTTTCTCATAGATGCCATTGCCAGAACTGGACTAAATTGAAGTTGGACCGGACCACACGGAAATCACCAATTTTCAAATAAAAAAAAGAATCATCAAAATCGGTTCACCCAGTCAAAAGATCTCAGGTAACAAACATTAAAAAAACATACCCGTTGAATTGTTAACCTCCTGCTTTTCTGAAGTCGGTTAAAGATAGTTAATGTGACTAAGAAATTCACCAAAAAATATGAACGAACATCGGTTCTCGCAGCGTATAAGTGCGAACGATATTATGGTTCTTGAAATACTCCAGTTCGAATCGAAATCTGAAACGACGCCCTAATTACTTTTTAATGACTTCGTTACAAAAAGATGGACATTAAATGAATGTTACATCGCCCAGAATCAAATTGTGTGAGATCCTGCAACGTTTTGCACATTTCAACAGCGCAAGTTTTGGACGTAAGCCAAATGGCATTGGTTTTAAATTTTTTAACTCCTCTGACGTCAAAGAATAAACAGACAGAAGGTGAAGTAGTATGATTTTTGCTTCATAAAAAGCTGAACGTAACCACAGAACTAATATTGTCACCGAGCTTCTCGAAAAGTCTAGAGATGTGAAAGAGAGAGGCGGATCCATCTATCCCCTTCGTGTCGGACAGCAAACAAAAGATAGCATGGAAAGCTCTCGAATAAATTACATAGGGATAGTCAAGTGCGAAAGGGAGACCAATCCATCTATCTCCTGCGTGTCGTATAGTAAACAAAAGAAAGCGTGGAAGGCTCTCGAACGTTCCTGAAGATTCCGAAAATGGAAGGTCACTGCGAAAGATCTAGAAACAATATAGGCGCGAGCCGAGCTTCGATGACAGTTGAGTTCAGTTCTAATTAAGAGGCTATGTTGGTAAGACCACGTGGTCGGTTTCAAGGTTAAATTGTTTTGTAGCTGTCCCTCTCCGAGCATTTTCCTACCCGTGCGCGTACGGTGAGACAGCATACATTATGCGATGCTATCCACCCGTTATTTGGATGTTTCGTAGTCCAGGGATCATTTGAAGGATACAGTATATTATATAACCATTTTTTTAATACAGTATACTAATGAAATTTCAGATGTCGGTGGTTTTTCCAAATTGTTCTAAATTGATTCATACTCTTGTAAATCAGGTTCAAAGTTGGGGCTTTTTATTACCGTAAAATACAATTCTTTGACGCCCTGTGACTCTGGAAGTATATTTAAACGAAAATCTGACTCACCACCGACACAGATATTTGTTACTAGATTGTGTCTTGAAAATTTCATAGATTTTCATAGCTTAATACTCAAAATATGACTGGACTACGTTTGTATGGGCGCTTTGACAACAGCATAGCCTCTTAAACAGCGATTCAAAGTAAAGTAACGGAAACCGGAAGAAATTTTAGAGCGAAAGTACAGTCGAGGTGGAAAAGTGTTAGTGTACTACATGATACAATTGAAAATACTTTATCTTAATTAAGGGCTTCTCAATGGAATTTAAAATGAGCGGGTAAATGCCTTTGATCGAAATTTCTGTTCAATTGTCAAAAGACTTTGTGAGTAATTCAAGTCGGTTCCTTAGTAATTTTAAAACGATTTAAGAGGGTATGCTGGTGTCAAAGCGCCCATACAAACGTAGTCCAGTCATATTTTGAGTATTAAGCTATGAAAATATATGAAATTTTCAAGACACAATCTAGAAACAAATATCTGTGTCGGTGGTGAGTCAGATTTTCGTTTAAATATATACTTCCAGAGTTACAGGGCGTCAAAGTATTGTATTTTTCGGTAATAAAAAGCCCCAACTTTGAACCTGATTTACAAGAGTTTAGAACTTCACTATCAATTTAGAACAATTTGGAAAAACCATGACATCTGAAATTTCATTAGTATACTGTATTAAAAAATTGTTGTTACATAATATACTGTATCCTTCAAATGATCCCTGGACTACGAAACATCCCAATAACGGGTGGATAACATCGCGTAATGTATGCTGTCTCACCGTACGCGCTCGGGTAGGATAGGGCTCGGAGAGGGACAGCTACAAAACAATGCAACCTTGAAACTGACCACGTGGTCTTACCAACATAGCCTCTTAAACGTTTTAATTACGCCTATTTTCACGTATATTGGACGCAAATTCTGTCAGCAATCCCATCTACGAAGTACTTACTCTATGGCGGTAGAGAAGAGGATTGATGCTCTTTAATATTTCATGCCTTTTCACGATGAAACTAACGTGCACGCGAAGCTACATTTTGGAAATAAAACCTTTATACCATCGAATATTGGGCTTCGTTTACTCAATAATGGAGTACTTGGTTAGTTTGCGGTGGGGACCGATAAGGGGTAACTGGGAACTGGATTTATTTAGTAGTATGGGTTGAAGGTTTACATGAAATAGAACCTTTAACATGCAGATGGGGCAGACCAGTGTGACGCAACTTAGTTCTAAATAATTTCACGACAAATTGTATGAAACATGGTAAAGCATCAAAGGCGCTACTAGCGCATTGTTGGCGCCACTGTCTGTACATTATGTATGGTAGAGAATGGATGTTGATTTTGCCCCGTTTGAGATTTGTCAGGTATATTTTCGCTGTATGGAGTCCCGTTTCTTATTACTAGTATACGTATATTATATACTCTTTGGGGCGATTTTTAACCGACTTCAAAAAGGAGGGTTCTCAATTTTGATGATTCTTTTTTGGTTTTGTAGTCCATACTTTAGAGGTAGTCCCATATAAATTTTATCGAAATTGATTCAGTGCTTTTTGAGAAAATGAACAAAAACCAAATATGTAGGTACCCAGATAATTATACCTCAAAGGGTGAACATTTTAGGGGATGAATGATGTAGACTTTGAGGGCAGTGTAAGTCGGTTTCTAGTTTTTTTTTAACGCGTGAACTACTGCTCACATTTTTCATGATAATTCAATAACTATGCAGCGAAGACGATAGTTAAATCTGTTTTAGAATGTACAAACGATGCCCTATATGATACCCCCAAAGAAACTAGTGACTCCACTTTGAAGTTTCGATTTTGGCCCCTAAATATATCAATTGCGTCAACTGTGAATCACAATTTCGAATAAAAATTTACAATTTCAAGTTGATAACATCAGTGTAAAGACTGACGGAACGGGCGGAGAGAGAATTCCATTTTATCGTCGGATGTTCGGAACCCTAAAATAGAACAGTTGGTAGTATGGAACCCTTCTGCCTAACTTTTGCATCCACCTTTTTATGCTCTCTGCCGCCAAATTTTGATACCACGCCTTTCATCACACGAACTTACCCTCATAACTCGAGGTAAGATGTACTCCATGGTTCAGTCAAGTTTGAACTACCCCCGTAGTCTAGTGGCTACACATTCTATTCTCATTGTGGAGTATCACTAATATACGGTGGGTGCGCCACAGGTTGTTGCACGCCACCGTCTTTTTGGCTATAGTGGCGGTGGTGCCCGTGGTGGCCACAAGGCAAGTCACGGTTACAGCAGTAGCGAGTGACGGCCAGCCTTAGTGAAAAGGCATTTCTCTACCACTAAGTCATCTTAGTCTGCCACCAAACAGCAATGTTAATAGTACTATTGTGTTTTGGTGTTTAATGGCAGCTTAACAGTGCCTCGATCTTAAAGATCCTATATGTGCACTCTTTCCATCTAAGGGTCTTATCGTCATTTACCATCAGATGAGAACCATTATCTATTTTATCCACATACTTACTTGTTATTGAGTTTTTATATATGTATTTGATTATAGATGGTACTCCAAGAATAGCATTAATTTACTCTGTATTTGAAGAGATACAAATTATAGCGCTTGGGACAAACAGAAAGTAAGTTTATAAAGGCAGGAAAATTTAATTGCGTTAAAAACACAAAAACAGAACCCAGCATCATCTTTTTTCCGCAAAGTCGGTTTAAAACCTGTCGCACAAAGAACGGATGCCATCACAAAAGTTGGCACCTAAAAAAAACTCAACAAAAAATTAGCAAAACTCCGTCACTAGCGGCGCGGGCCCCGAATGAAATCTACTATTCAGTCTGTATGAAAAAGCCTTTTGTGAACCCGAAAAGTGGGTCATCCGGCTTGCTTGGTACAGTTGCTTGCAAACAATATGACTCCATCACATTTTATATCTTTGATTCGCATATTCGCTTCTGTTTCCTTTAATTATTTCTCTCTTGTACTTATTTTATTTAATAAGATTTTTGGCTGCGAATTCCCTGTGTTAACTTAAAAAATAATCCAATGGCAACTCTATATCGGTTACCATTGTCTCGGCTGATCCCATGTTTTTCCACGAAACACGGTAATATTTTATAGCCTTCTTACTTCAAAACAAGAAAAAAGAACGCTTATGGCACCCTTCTTCTCGGAAACACGTGGAGGTATCAAATTGAAATTAATATCAAACACTCAAGTTTGCATCCCCTTGGATCTAACAACAAATCAAACCTCTACGTCAGATGCCATTAAGAGGCTATGTTGGTTAGACTACGTGGCCGCGTTCAAGGTTGCATTGTTTTGTAGCTGTCCCTATCAGAGCCCTATCATACCCGAGCGCGTACGGTGAGACAGCAAACACTACGCGAAGTTATCCACCCGTTATTTGGATGTTTCGTAGTCCAGGGATCATTTGAAGGATACTGTATATTATGTAGCCATTTTTTCAATACAGTATATTAATAAAATTTCAGATGTCGATGGTTTTCCAAATTGTTCTAAATTGATTCATACTCTTGTAAATCAGGTTCAAAGTTGGGGCTTTTTATTACCGTAAAATACAATTCTTTGACGCCCGGTAACTCTGGAAGTATATATTTAAACGAAAATCTGACTCACCACCGACACAGATATTTGTTTCTAGATTGTGTCTTGAAAATTTCATATATTTTCATAGCTTAATACTCAAAATATGACTGGACTACGTTTGTATGGGCGCTTTGACACCAGCATACCCTCTTAAGCAGAAAGCGCATTAAAACTTATAAGGTACTTCCCATAGACCTAGAATCCTGAAATTTGGCAAGAAGCAAGGTCTACAGCACAAGACGTCATCATATATGTCCCTACTGCAGGGGCTCAGGTGTACTCTCCTACAGAGAGTGTATAGGCGGGATCTACCACGCGGGAGCAGTGCGAATTCGTAGACTTCCCACACACCTTTGAATTTCTTCTCAGGAGTATGTAGGTTTCCTCACGATGTTTTCCTTCACAATACAAGTATAGGAGTCAATTAGTATACTTTTTAAACGGTAAGGTTTCTAAGTATGGGGTCATATAGTACTATTTGAGTACGAAACCCTAAAAATCACTCTTTTCAGTGATGAATGACATAGATAACATGCACCTATTTTGCGCCGCCATTGCACTTCAGTTGACCACCCGTTCATGTCTCCCAATTAGTGTCCCAGCTTTGGAGACGGCTTTGTCACCCTAGTCAAATATTCAGGACATATAGTCCTTTGGCAAAACATTATCTTATTACTCGCTTTTGATTCAACTAAGCTTTGACACAGTCTTTTATTTGCTGTTGTAACATTCCTCGACAGCCTCATATGAGATATTTAGGGTTCCTTACCTCAAAAGAATGCAATGAACCCTTATAGGATCACTTTGTTGTTTGTCTGTCTGTCTTTCAAGACAGTTTTTCTTAGGAAGGTGTGGAGGTATCAAGTTACAATTAATATTTAAATTGATACTTAATGTGGAATCTCTTGAATCTGTAATTAACCCTAAATTCTAAGTCAACGCAAAAGATGCGGAAATTTATGCAGACTATTTTGACAATTTCCCTTGAAATTTAATTAAAACCTATAGTGTAGTGCCCATTAATAACGTAATAAAAGTATTTGTATTTTTAAGAAACCTAACGGAAGAACGGGACCTGATAACCTAAAAGGACTGTCCCAGAAACTGCTACGAGTATGAGACAAAAACCATATGTGAAAGAAAATATTAGATAGATAGATTTATTTTTAGATTGGCAACACATATTTACTTATTACTTAATTAAAAGGTGTTAGTTAATCTACGATTCTATGATTCTATATAAACATATTACTATTATTTTAATTTTTTTTCTTCACGATTGACGTAGAATCTTGAAATTTGGCACAAAAAAAGGTCTTATAAACACAAGTGTAGGAATAAATATGAACAGTAAAATTTTACGATTACCAACTGTTCCAGCGCCAGCGTTATTTGTATTTTAATGCGTAAATCAACAACAATTGCTCGAGTTTTTCGTCCAGGCGCAACTTATTCTAATAAAATATTATTTTCAGTATGTTAACTATTCATATTCTGTACGGAACCCTCGGTGTGCGAGCCTGACTCGCACTTGGCTGGTTTTAATAGATGAGCACAGAGAAGCTATAGCGAGCTGCGACGTTGATTTATGAATATAATTTGGATGATACACTGTATAAAATTTAATACAAGATCGAGGGGAACCAGAGAGATTTAAATATAGTAATAGGTTATAGAGCGGTCATTGGAAAACGTTTCATATAAACATTTTGATCTCAATAGTCAATGGTATGTCAAATGTCTTGTACGGTCGCGTGACGTGATTGTGACACTAGATTGAGTAACTTATTACCAATTGGTAATGCCAATTGGTAATAAGTTTAGGATCAAAATGTTTGTTTGCTTTGTCTGGTCTCATCATCAACAGCCTATATATGTCCCCACTGGAGGGGCTCAGGCCTACTCTCCTACTGAGAGTGTATGGGCCATAGTCCACCACGCGGGCCCAGTGCGGATCGGCGGACTTCGCATGCCTGTTCAAGACATGCAGGTTTCCTCACGATGTTTTCCTTCACCGTTAAGTAATCGGATAATGTACTTGAATTGAAAAACAACTCATAGGTACACGGCTGGATTCGAACCCGGTACCCTCAGATTGAGAGTCCGCGCCTTATCCATTGCGCCACCGACGCTTTTTGTCTGGTCTATTAATATTAAATGTCTTTGAGTTACAACATAACTAAAAGCAGAGCGGTGCTGTGGTGGTGGGATATCACACAACGTTTGACCGTAAAGCAGATAACACGCTACTGGAACGTGCTGCGTTTAGATGAGGCAACTACAAGTTCTAGCATTACTTATGCTCGTCATATTCATCCGCGACCCAACGTGGTTCTAAAATCTTTTCATCGTTTTTCATTTCCTTCGATCGTTCCACCAATTCTTTTTAAACGACATCAAAAAAGAAGGAGGTTATGAATTCGACGTGATTTTTTTTTGCTTTTTTATTTATTTTTATGTATAACCTATGTGTTACCTCATAACTTTGACTGGGTGAACCGACTTGGAAGATTTTTTTTTGAAAGGTTGCTTCCCTTTTTCAATTTGGTCTAGTTCTGACAACGGCATCCATGAGAACACGATATAAATCTTTAATTTGCCTTAGTAAAAGTAGATATTTAGGGCAATTGAAGTCGAAAAGACAATTGTAATAATTTTTATCATTCGTACATAAATTCCAAATAATAAATTGGAGCTCATTGGTACGAACCAGGATCGAACCCAGATATCAATTTTTCATCGACTGATTACCCAGTACCCAACTGAGTTACTATGACCACATCACAAATGGATAATAATATATATCGTGTTATTGCATAGTATTTGTTGATCGAATTCTAACCACATTCCAAAATTAATTCTCACGAAGCCAGCAATACGTAATTTACAGAGAAAATGTGTTTTCCTCCATGTCCCCTCCCAGTTGCCACAATGTATCATGCGATGGCTATGGCGATGTCTTCTCGACCTATTTCCCTCAGCCCCAAATGAGTTTTTATGATAATCACGTAGTAACCGTATGCGGGGGACATAATTTATTTTGACGTTGTTTTACTGATCTCATGGGCTTGTTTGGAAATAAGCAGTAATAAGTATTGCGGAGACTATGAAGAAGAAGTGAGTGACAATACCGCAATGACCTGTTTAAATATATGATGTGTTTTCATTTGGCCTTCATCTCACTTGATGGTAAGTAAGGCCGTTGGATGGTAAACGTGTGCAACCGCGTCTCAAGCTAATGAGGCGCTGGATCTGCTACCTTTCATACCGGAACACAACAGTGCTATTAACACTGATATTTGGCGGCAGACTAAGGGAGCATGGTGGTAGCTAGCCAAACGGACAAAGAAAATGCCAAGAATGAAGCCATTAGGACACGGAGGCGGCTTTAAGACAATCATCGAAGCAACGACATTCTTTTAAATAATGACTTCACTTTTATAATAAACAAAACCTTCATCTAATTTTCGCCTGCATTTATTTTTTACCCTCTGTGATAAAGCTGTTTCCTGGCTGATGATGATAATGTGCAAAAGCTAGGTTATAAAACACTAGGCTTCTACCCGCAACATCACCCACATGGACTTTATGATTTATTCCATAGAAACTATTCATTCAATCGGGATAAAAGTAGTATATTCCTTTCTTGGCCTTTCAACTATACCTCTACAAAAAATCTAGTCATCGGACTTCCTATTAGGTCATGAATGTCTGAGAAAATGAATTTTAACACGAACTATCCCATATTTTAATATTTATTCTGCTATTCTGGTAGAGACCAACTTAAAAAATGTATATGTTGTGATGATGATGATGATAGGCACCACACCCAGCTAGGTCAAACCTGTTCCGGTCAAACCGGCACACCGGGTGATGCAATTTGTAGAGAAGTGACACGCTCTGGGATGATAAAAGGATAATCCACCAACCGCAGCCAGTGAATCACAGTCGACAAGTTAATGCAACCTTGAGACAACATAGGACTTTATCGGATCACGGGGTTGTTTGATGAGCGTTCATGATTTGGCTTGATTGTGATGATCGGGGTCTTGATGATGATGATGAAAAATTGAATATCATAATAATTAGTTTAGACGTTTTTGATTTTCTGTTGCTTTTTGATGTTTCACTAAACAGCAGAGCAAAATGACGTCAAAAGCAGAATGTAGTTCATCAAAATTAACGAATAAATTCAGTAACATGAGTAAAAATGACCAAAATCTATGTGAAAGCAGTGATTTAAAGGATTTTTCTTTATACTTAAATATAGTCGCATTAAGTATATCGGCATTTAGTAAAACAGCTACCAGTTATGTAATATAGATTATTAATCGATCCAACAGCGACACACACTCATCTAGGTAATACAATTAACATACAGGTTTTGGGGTACTCCTTTTAAGCTAACGATAGCTTGTATTAGGAGACCCCGCTCTTCTATAATTAATACAGCTTATTTTTGTGCAGATAATAATTATATCTAAGAATTAATGTTTAATTTAGTTACTTAAATTTAAACAATATTAATATTTAGCCTGTGTGCCAAGTGGAGTGAGGAGGAGTGTGAGTTGTGGTGTGTGTGTGTGTTGAAGTGGTGTGTGTGTGTGGGGGGGGGGTTGTTAATTTTAAGTTCTAAGAGAGATTCCGTTGGTTTATATATATATGTATATTCATGTGCGTCGTTCAATATTTCAATGCAGTAATACTATCTCAGTGTAAACGGGACATATTCGTCTGGTTCGTACCGCGTAATATCAAACGGCCGCCCGCCCGCATGGCGTTTCCGACCGATAGGCTCTCGGCATTTCGGACGATGCGGAATTGCAAATTGGAACAATTTAGGTTCACATACCTAAGTACTTATAAATAGATGAATAGTTAGTTAGAATAGAATACTTTTAAACATTAAAAAGGCTATATTATGCTTTTGGATAGTTTTGGACTAGGCCTGTAGATTCACGTAGGATATGGCTACAATGTACAACAAAAAATTATTTATGTAATCGTTTATCATATTTATTATATCGTACACGCCTAACTGCCCTCTCTTCACTATTTCTCCTTGACCTAGGACTGCTGTAAGAAATTTCTTTTAAAAATAAGCTGTTCCGTTTATATATTTTCTGTTTTTGTGTTATGTCAATATTTTCCGTGTACAAAAAACTGTTTAAATAAATAAATAAAAATACAAAAATGATTATATTCCTGAATAATATGAACTCATATACAATTTACATTATCTCCCGCACTATTAGACCTGCGTTGCGGGTAGACAATTTTGGAAAACAAGTAACTTATTTTACATGAGGAAAATAAATAGATTTCATTTGTCCTATTACCTGCTGATGGATATTAAGCGTGCGCATCCAGAAGCCTGCAGCTTATGAGGCGTTGTCTATGCTACCTTTAATACCGAAATACAACTGGTGGTAGCTAGCCAAGCGGAGATAGAGCATGCCCCTACCACAGACCAAACCAAGTACCGACCGACCACTGGGAATCGAACCTGAGCTCTCCGGATTCCCTGAGACCGCGTGGTCCGACTGCTCAGTCCGAGTTGAGGTACAAGAACTTTTTACCGTCGGATCGACTAAATAAATCTAACTGTGAGAAAGACAATACAAATTGGAGATTTATTTTGAATGTAGTATATATCTATCTATCGAGGGTTATAGAAATGTGGCTATTATTTGACTTTGTCAAAGACACCACTAGCCTACGGTCAGTAGTTTCCGAGATATGAGTGGTTAAAGTTTGACAGTTTGATATATTTTTATTATTAAGCAAAAAAAATTGCATTGAAATTAAATCTCGTATTATTCTTGTCTTCATCACAGTTACATTATTAAATACATACAACAGAGAAGAAGTTCTCGTATTCCGACATTCGGACCACGCGGTCTCAAAAAATGATAGTCCGCGTGGTCCGATTGAGCAGTCGGACCACGCGGTCTCAGGGTCCGGATTGTGGTATTTGTAAACATAATCCTCAAGTTTATTAGGTACTTGCTAAATATATGAAAGTAGGACATTAAATCAGCCCTAATCAATCTAATCTCCCATGAATCGCCACACCGACATATAAAGCAGATATCCGTCCGCCCGCAGTAATGGAATCGTTCCGTAATGGGCCCAACCATCTACGGACACAGATGCCGCTGACGTCACCTATTTGCATATTTACTGTTTTGCTCTCTTCGTTCTATTTTAGCTGGAAATATCAATAGATCGTAAACTCAGGTTCTATTTTATGTCTTATCGTGTAGGTTATATAGAGACTTGCGCGCGCGTGTGTTTCGTGTGACGTCATCAGCTACGCCGTAGTCATCCCTGAGCTACGAAAATGATAAAGAAAGAATATTTATTCCATTATCAGAACTTAAAATTAGTAAGCTGTTTTTTTCTTCATTTGATTGGCTTCCGTTTGACCACAATCTCACCTGATGTTAAGCGACGATGTGGTCTAGGATGGTTCTAGACATAGCCTTGGTTGTGCTAGCTCAGGCCAGGACAGGTTATAGCGCTCGGAAAAAACAAAAGCCGGCAGGGCATTCCACTCCCTGTTGGACGCTCGCCCTTGTACCTCCCTGGCCTAGGCTACTATTATCCCCGTTGAATATTTTAGAGAACTCCTTTTAATTTAGAAATAACTTGTTTTCGGAGACCCCGTAATTATATAATAAACATTGTATCTATGTGCAGATAATATATGTATCTATGAAGTTAACTAACTCGTATATGACTGTAATATTTATTTATTTATTAAATAAAGAGCATCAACCTCATTAGAGATCTTATACATCCGTCTACAAATTAAATTAAAACTAACAAAAAGCAAACAAAAACGGCACAATCCAACCCGAGCCCGGTCATGTGGTCGGTGGTTTTCAATCAAATAGACCCTTGCGTCGAGTTCCAATTATTTGGGGTTGAATTAGATTGGATCTAACTGTCCGTCGGGCCACAATAGGCCTTTACAAGTCGAGAATAAATTACCGGACTGGGTGACTTACATGTGACAGATGTGGATTTAAAAACAAGCTCCTTCCTTCCTTAAATTGGATCGGAGTACATGTTAGTTTTCGTAGAAAATAACCTTCCTTCTTATACAAAAACATAATCACTTTTGCCTAAAAAACATCAGCTGAAACTCTTCAAATTACTTAATCGATTTTTACCAAAACTAAGAACCACCGTAAGGAAATTTGCTTTCACGTAAAAAACGCATCAAAATAGGTCCATCTGCTCGAGAGCTCCAATGCCACAGACACACACACACACATACATACATTGGCGTCAGACTTATAAACCCCTCTTTTTGTGTGGAGGGTTAAAAATTACGGACTGTTTACGCTAATGCTAGCTTCCTACCCACTTTACTTACCTACATTTTTACCTACCCGCGTCGTATGAACGATCTGTTGATTTGAGTCGTAGACGCCGCAGCGCAAGCACAAATCGTGTGAAATCAATAAATTTTTAATGCAATTAACTTAAAACACATTACCTTATAATTTTGATACGTGCTGTAAAGTGAGTGGAATATAAACAAACCAGTGCATCTCCTGGACAGAAGAAAATAGTTTCTCATTCAAATACATACATTTTCACACGTGTATACATCAATACGAGCTAGGATCGAACCCAGACCTCAAGTGTTCAATTTACGCTCTACCCAACTTAGCTACTATGGCATTTTTATGGGTAACATAAATTACATTATATTTAAAATAAATATGGGTAAATCACAGAGAGTTGTTTAAAATCAGGTACATTGACCGGTCTATGTGTAATCCTGTAGAAGTTCCATAAATATTCACGAGCAAACTCGTTGTCGCTTTTCATATCGATCATCATTACCAGAAAATGTTCGTTTACCACAACTCTTAGGCACACAAAAGCTAGTTAAATATAATCGATGACAGTGATTATGTCTGGAAGTTTGTTTGTATAACACGATTAATTTTATGGGATTACATTTTCATTAAGGTGTTTACGTCGGTAATGTGGCCATTATTTTTAATTATGGTTGCCGGAATTTAATATTAAAAGGGGAAGGAAGGAAATATTCGTTCTTATGCTTTGGGGCAATACAAGCTTTTTGTTAGTGGTTTTGTGGAAAATTTAAGATTTATTCCTTTCTTTACCTGCGGCTTTGCGCGAGTCATATCTTCATTTTGCTAGCTATTCTTTTCTAAATACTCAAATTCAAGATTCTTGAAATCTTAAAAGGTATTTTGATATTTTAAGTATCTGTTATGGAAACCGTACATTCGTAAAAGGTATTATCAATCAATACATTCTTTGTCAAAATTAAAAAAAAAACGGCTGAATGCGTGCACGAAGGGTCCCGTGCAGAAAACGAATAAGAAAATAAAGCATTCTAAATATGTAATGCAAGCATTGATTACCAATATAGGTAGTATCAAGAATGTAACGACTATCACCAGCATTTTGTAATCTTAAAGAGGCGACTTTAATGTGATATAATGAAAATATTGTACTTCTTAGATTTCAAAAGCCATGGCAGCTCAGTTGGGTTGTGTGTCAGTCCTAGAATAATCGAGGTCTGGGTTCTATCCTGGCTCGTTCTAATGAGTTACAATCTGATATTTGGAATTTACGTACGAATGATAAAAATCATCAATATTGGGTTTTTGGTAAAGGAATATATCGTGAGGAAACCTGTACACTCCTTAAAAGAAATTCAAAGGTGTGTGTGAAGTCTACCAATCCACACTGGGTCCACATGGTGGACTTAATCCCATGCACTCTCTGTAGGAGATTAAACCTGAACCCCTCTAGTGGGGACATATATAGGCTGTCGATGACTGATGACTTTTCAGATTTATTCCTATACTTGTACTGTTAGACCTTGCTTCTTGCTAAATTGTAGGGTTCTAGATCAATGAAAAATACCCTATAGGTTTTCATTCACAAAATAAGCGATATAAACGGCCGTATTTTTCATTGCGTTGACTTAGAATTTTAATTTTTTCACAATCAACATCAGTAACACCAAAGGATTCGCAGAGATTAGTGTTTGGTATTAATTTCAATTTAATACCTCCACTCATTTCAGAGAAAAATGGTAGACAGATAGACAAACAGACGGATAATCCCCCTTGGTTATCCAGACCGTCAGTTTCCTTAGAGAATGCAAGGGAATCAAAACCTACAGGGTACTTCCCGTTGACCTAGAATCCTGAAATTTGGCAAGAAGCAAGGTACAGCACAGCACAACTTTAGGAAGAAATCTGAAAACAAGACTTTAATTATGACACAGTAAAAACAGCATTTTTATGTTTACAAACTTAAGAGGCTATGTTGGTAAGACCACGTGGTCAGTTTCAAGGTTGCATTGTTTTGTAGCTGTCCCTCTCCGAGCCCTATCCTACCCGAGCGCGTACGGTGAGACAGCATACATTACGCGGTGTTATCCACCCGTTATTTGGATGTTTCGTAGTCCAGGGATCATTTGAAGGATACAGTATATTATGTAACCATTTTTTTAATACAGTATACTAATGAAATTTCAGATGTCGGTGGTTTTTCCAAATTGTTCTAAATTGATAGTGAAGTTCTAAACTCTTGTAAATCAGGTTCAAAGTTGGGGCTTTTTACTACTGAAAAATACAATACTTTGACGCCCTGTAACTCTGGAAGTATATATTTAAACGAAAATCTGACTCACCACCGACACAGATATTTGTTTCTGGATTGTGTCTTGATAAATTTCATAGATTTGCATAGCTTAATACTCAAAATATGACTGGACTACGTTTGTATGGGCGCTTTGACAACAGCATACCCTCTTAACTTCGCAGTTGAAACATCGGCTATGTAATGTAACCTCAAAGTAAAGTTGGTTCTTCAACCAGATTTACATTTCGGAAGAACATGATTTTAAGCATGTTAATTATTCATATTCTGTACGGAACCCGCGGTGCGTAAGTCCGACTCACACTTGACCGGACTTCCTTTTGAGGTACTATCGACAAAGTTCCCGCCTAACCACCATTAGGGCCAGTTTCGCATACAGTCGTGGCTCTGGTTACTCCGCCTTGCTAGTTTGTTGGGACAGATCGTAAAACTACAAAACAAACAAGAAAGCATTGTTGCATTTCTAAAAGTCCTACAAGTTGGAAGTCACAATGATGCATTATAAAATGACCCTAAACTTCTACAACGGACCCTAAAAAGTCATAAAAAGTAATAAACAAAAGCGTTTTCGTTTCTCCATATTGAACAAAAGAAAAGGAAGATCTAGCTAAGATCGACACACGCAAGTAAATTGGTTTTGAAACTGATCAAGCGGGAGATTTGTCAATAAAAGTAACAACATTGCTCGTGTACCAGTGACAAATGAACGAAAGCCACGTTTTCAACTCCCACAATAGACACGCAGAGACAAGAGCCCTCCACCCTATACAGACGTGGCTATGTACACGTGTGTTTGCTAAGTACACGTAACAGGCTTAAGAGGCTATGTTGGTAAGACCACGTGGTCGGTTTCAAGGTCAAATTGTTTTGTAGCTGTCCCTCTCCGAGCCCTATCCTACCCGAGCGCGTACGGTGAGACAGCATACATTACGCGATGTTATCCACCCGTTATTGGGATGTTTCGTAGTCCAGGGATCATTTGAAGGATACAGTATATTATGTAACAACCATTTTTTTAATACAGTATACTAATGAAATTTCAGATGTCATGGTTTTTCCAAATTGTTCTAAATTGATTCATACTCTTGTACATCAGGTTCAAAGTTGGGGCTTTTTACTACCGAAAAATACAATACTTTGACGCCCTGTAACTCTGGAAGTATATATTTAAACGAAAATCTGACTCACCACCGACACAGATATTTGTTTCTAGATTGTGTCTTGAAAATTTCATAGATTTTCATAGCTTAATACTCAAAATATGACTGGACTACGTTTGTATGGGCGCTTTGACAACAGCATAGCCTCTTAAAAGCAATTAAATCCCCAGTAATTCGATCGCAAAAAGCAGAACAACCCATTAAAGCCACGTGGCCTGGTTTGGATAAGCGCCAAGACAAACCGAAAACGAGCGCGAGCAATTGTTTCCGCGGCTTTACTCGCAGAGGGATTGCTTCAAGTTGGTTTGACTGAGACGTTGTTACTCGTATTTAGCGTTTGTATGTTTGTGTGTAGTAGAAGCTTGAACCATAAAGTTATTATACTAGTGGAACAATCCCTTGATTATTTCATTAGCAAAATCTTTAAAGCTTTAAAGAGATTTCGGCCTGCAGTAATGATTAATAGTTGAAAAAACAACTCGAGGAGCACTATTTATCCCTCATTTAAATAATAGGCAGTTTATATGTATGTATGTATGTATATATGTATGTATGTATATATGTATGTATGTATATATGTATGTATGTATATATGTATGTATTTTTATATATGTAGTATTATATATGTATCATCATCAACAGTCTATATATGTCCCCACTGGAGGGGCTCAGACCTACTCTCTTACAGAGAGTGTATGGGCCATAGTCCACCACGCGGGCCCAGTGCGGATCGGCGGACTTCACGTGCCTGTTCAAGACATGCAGGTTTCCTCACGATGTTTTCCTTCACCGTTAAGCAATCGGATAATGTACTTGAATTGAAAAACAACTCATAGGTACACGGCTGGATTCGAACCCGGTACCCTCAGATTGAGAGTCCGCGCCTTATCCACTGCGCCACCGACGCTTCGTTGTCCGACTACTCGCTTGATCGAGACAAAAGGTACCTTGTGTCCTTTCCTAGCCCTTTACTACTACTACTATACTATACTACTGTACTATAAATAAATAATTACTGTATTATATATGTATGTAATACAGTAATTTTCTACATTATCTTCTGTAATATATACTTTTTTGTTTTGTTTATGTACATGTATGTAGGTCTACTTACAGTATATTTATTTTTTGAAAGCTCCAGCGTGAGTGCCGGGAGAAATCTCTTGTTAGGGATAGGCAACTCTAATTGTACAATTTAAGTTATAATTGACTTGGTAATTATTATTATGTGCAATAAACAATAAATAATTAATTTTTTGAAATAAAACTATTTTTATCAATAACTAGCTTCTGCCTGCATGGGCTTCAAGATTTGTAAAATGGGAATAACTGGTTCGATCGCTATAAAATGTAGCCTATGTCCTTTTCCGACCTTTTAAATATCCCTTTACAAAAAATCAAGTCATTCTAACTTTCTTTTAGGTTGTCAATGTACGAGAAAATGCATATTTTGTAGTGAATTTATCTGATGTTTTAATAGATATTCGGGGCATAAAATTCAAAATTTCTAACATTTCAAAAATCAGGTTACGAGGATTTGAGTTATGAGTCTGTGAGTCACCATTTTCTATTACCATTCCATATTTCAAATTGAAAACATTAGTAGTTCTTGAGATAATCCGCTGTGACCCCCGGAAGTGAAACACACCATAGTGAGATTATAAGGGTTTCGTTTTATACTCAGTACCTCTAGTGTGAGTTTTTAAACGATACTGTCGCGTTTACGTTACGTCAGGTTTGTATGAAAAAACACAGTTTCGTAAACGTGCCGCTAGAGGCGCTGCACAATTCTTCATTCATATATACGTAACGCAAACCACGGATGTTCAGAACGCTAAAACATCATAGTTTAAGATCTTTTATTAGAATAACATAGTACACTTCAGTGCTACAAGTCTTCAAGTTACACAAACGCTATCGCCTTCAGTATTCATATAGGCATTATCAATATAAAAGTATGTACAGATATGTGAAAATACTTCAGATATACGGACGTCGAATTTCACGTTTGATATGATGCATATCGCTTCAATAGAATAACTCGAATGAATAAATACTCGTCCGTCAAGCTCGAACTGTTAAGATAAAGGGTGGGTTCCGCGTAGTTTTTTTAAAGTTATAATATTGTTTTGACATTTTTTGGACAACATTATCAGTTTGGCTAAACTGTAAGTGATAATGCCATATGAATAACAGGGATAATTTGAAAAAGGAAAGTCATTGAAAACTGACGAAAGTTTATTCATTATCATATCATTATTCATAATCGTGTATGTATAATGTATATATATATATATATATATATACATTATATATTATGAACATTACACTTATAAGATACGCACATATCTTATAAGTGAAATGTAACAATTTTTGTAAAATAAATACTTTTTATTTTCTTATTATTTATTAATTAATATATATTTAGCACCACTTACTTACCCCTTCTTAATCACACGATTCTTCTGCCCCAAGGTTGCCTGGAAGAGATCGCTTTTAGCGATAAGGCCGCCTTCATTGTACCTTTTATGTTCTTTACTTTTCTTTTCTGTTTTGTGTGTGTGTGCAATAAAGACTATTTGAATTGAATTGAAACATTTGCATGCTGTGATTTTGTTAGGTTATTTTAATTTGTTTGGTTTGGTTTCTGTCTCAAATATTTAGAAATGTTTGACCTCTAATCTGGGTATGTGGCTTCCGTGGCGCAGTTGTCTGAGCGTTAGACTCAGACACGCAACATGCGCACAGTTCCCGGGTTTGGTTCCCGGTGGGGACACTGTTAAACATCACTTTGTGAGACTGTTCCCAGTTTAGGACATTGCGGGCTGAATCACCTGATTGTCTGAAAAGGACGATCATTCAGAGCTTCGTTAGTCACGTTAATCCGTTGTTACCGGTTACTATCTACGACAGGTAGTAGCTACATGAGCTATATCAGAGGTTGTCGGCTCAACAACTTTGACACTAGGGTTTGTGAAGTCGGTCACCGATTTTATAAATGCTGTAGACTTTATTTTCTTTTTTCATTCACTAGGTATTTTAGAAAGCGTTAATTATTGAGCAGCATTGAAAGAACTGTTCGGAAAACTAAAGATGTCAATTTGTGGTCAGCAGGTACGAGTAGCTATGGATTATCGAAAACAAATCGCACATATATATCTGTATCCGACAAACGGAACCCTAAACACCTACCATTTTTATGCATCCCTGAACACAGGATAGATCGGGCAGGATGTGTGCCTCTCATAGGAGTATCTTTCCATTTAGTTTTATACCATTGTATTGTAACATACATTTGCGTAGAGAGTTTGTTTTGGATTGCAATTACTTATGCTGTCTATATATTTGTCGTAGTTGGATTGCTTCATTAGCTGTTTTATTTAACCGTTACTTAGTTTAATAAACAGTACTCTTATGACGTTGAAAAATGTTAAGCGGCGGTGACACAAGACATTAAATGACCGTTTTTCATTCATCAATGAAGCGAGTCGAGTATATAAACGGTTCTGTAAAACGGCGTGAAATGAAACATCGGACTTTAAAATTTCTGTTCAAAATTTTGTCGTTCGTGGCGCTGTGTGGCATAAAAACCAGTACCAGTGTAAGCTTGAAATTTTTTATAAACCTCTGAATGAAATTAAGATATACTGGTTTTTAGTATTTGTTGTTATAGCGGCAACAGAAATACATCATCTGTGAAAATTTCTACTGTCTTACTATCACGGTTCATGAGATACAGCCTGGTGACAGACGGACCTACGGATGGACAGCCAAGTCTTAGTAATAGGGTCCCGTTTTTACCCTTTGGGTTCGGAACGCTAACAAGAAAGCAGCTAAGTGTGTGTCGGGCCATGCGCAGTGTAGGGCTGCGTGGTTGCCTGACACAATAGTCTAAAAACGGTCCCACACAGAACGATGTAAAGTAATTTTGAATGGAATTTATACGAAATTGTCATTTTCCGACATCTCCAAGTATATTTTATAATTTGGTCGATTATTAATCATTAAACTGTAAAGCCAACTTAATTGTGATGGTTTTTCTTTTAACTTCAGTATACTAGAAACTACGCTACTACTGTGAATTTTCCAGATTTTTTTCAAGATCTGTGATCTGTGTACTGCGCTCGTTCCAACGAACAGCCGATACAGGTTTTTAGTTAAGAGGCTATGTTGGTAAGACCACGTGGTCGGTTTCAAGGTTAAATTGTTTTGTAGCTGTCCCTCTCCGAGCCCTATCCTACCCGAGCGCGTACGGTGAGACAGCATACATTATGCGATGTTATCCACCCGTTATTCGGATGTTTCGTAATCCAGGGATCATTTGAAGGATACAGTATATTATGTAACCATTTTTTTAATATAGTATACTAATGAAATTTTAGATGTCGGTGGTTTTTCCAAATTGTTCTAAATTGATTCATACTCTTGTAAATCAGGTTCAAAGTTGGGGCTTTTTATTACCGAAAAATACAATACTTTGACGCCCTGTAACTCTGGAAGTATATATTTAAACGAAAATCTGACTCACCACCGACACAGATATTTGTTTCTAGATTGTGTCTTGAAAATTTCATAGATTTTCATAGCTTAATACTCAAAATATGACTGGACTACGTTTGTATGGGCGCTTTGACAACAGCATAGCCTCTTAAATAGTGACTGACCGTCACTTAAAATTTATTTTATTTTATTTTACTTTTACTTTATGCACGATGTCTTCTAAGATACCCCAGTGAATAAGTACTGGGTGGCGCAAAAGTAAAGACCCTATTTGGTTCAGCTATAACATTTTTTCTAAATTAGAAAACTAGATTTAGGTTTTTTTAAATGTATATTTGTGCCATTAAATTTCGTACCATTAGGATTTAAAGATGATGTCTTTTAAATGGTGACCTCCAGAGTTGATACACATTTGAGCCCTATTTATGACATTTTGCATAACTTGCCGTAACACTTCCTGCGATATGTTCGTTATTTCTTGACGAATGTTTTCTTTTAGAGCTGCGAGAGTCTGTGGCTTGTTCACATACACCCGAGATTTCAAAAAACCCCAAAGAAAGAAGTCTGGACTGGTCAGATCGGGTGATCTTGCAGGCCAAGGCAAATCGCCAAAACGAGAGATAACTCGGCCTGGAAAAGCGTCCCTCACTAAGTCCATAGTGTCGCGCGCTGTGTGTGCCGTAGCGCCGTCTTGTTGAAACCAGATGTGCTCCAGCCCCAATTCGTCCAAACTGGGTATCAAAAACTCTCGTAACATGGTTCTGTAGCGTTCTCCAGTGACAGTTATCGCATTGCCTCCAGCGTCTTCGAAAAAATAGGGTCCGATCACTCTGTCAACACAGATGCCACACCATACAGTAACTTTTAGTGGGTGTAGAGGTGTTTCTTGAATAATGCGCGGATTATCAGTGCCCCAGAACCGAGTATTCTGCTTATTGACATGCCCTGAGAGATGGAAATGCGCTTCGTCACTCATAACCAATTTTGAAGGAAAATCATCCTCTTCAAGGTTGAGGTTTATGACGCGCTGGCAGTAATCTAGACGAGCTCGGTGGTCAGCAGGCAGCAGCTGATGAGTCATTTGAGTTTTATACGGGAACATCTTTAAGTCTTTCACCAAAATACGCTGCAGGGTCCGTCTGGAAATGTCCAATTGCGTGGCACGTCGCCTCGTTGATGTTTCTGGACACTCTTCCACATCTTCGCGCACAGCATCGATATTTTCAGCTGAACGGCCTGTTCTTGGTCTCCCAGACTTAGGTCTATCCAATGTTGAGCCAGTTGCTTCAAGGCGTGTGGCAAAGCGTCGAATTGTGCGACCAATCGGTGCCGGACGGTGGTGAAATCGTCGACGAAATTCACGTTGTGTTCTTATCACTGATGAATTATTCCGTAAGAACATTGACACAATTATTCCACGTTCTTGGGGAGTAAAACGGTCCATGTTTATTTTCAGTGTATTTTACATTTGTTCACTACACAATTTTCAAAAACAGAATGACAGAAAATGTCATATAAAAAAAATAAAAGTATTTTCTTTAGTGCCAGTACTTTTGCGCCTCAGTCTCAATATATTTATATAAAACATTAAAGAATTTTAATATTGATATGCGTCACTATAAGATGCTGTTAATTATTACGTAACAACTTAATGCTTCGAGTACGGAGATTCCAGGCACAATTGATTTTCAATTGTTATGGACCACGATTGTGGTCTTAGAGACTGGACGTATTAAGACAGAAAGTCGCTTAATTAGAGACTGAATAAATTAATAACCGACTTGGTATTACATGGATCTCACAACTTTTTACCGCAGAACAACTGAGTTGCGAGACTTGGTTTTTTTGACAAGTATTGTTTTTGATGGTTACAGCTTTCTAGTAGTAGAGTCTCTGAGCTAAGTCGCGCACGGACAGACGGACAGAGCGAAACTATAAGGGTTCCTAGTTTGATTACAGAACCCTAAAAATGAATATGAATTACCCCTGCGGCAAAATTTTCAGGTGCTGAATAGATGGACTAACCGATCTTGATACGTATTAATTAAAAATGATAAGGTTTCGCAATGTCAATGTGGGTCAGTACTCTCTGTCACGGTACATTAGTACCTACATTTAGGACTCGTTCAAACTTATGTCCCCCAAAACCTAATTCTTCTGGTGACACGAACAATAAGGCACGTACGAAATTCACAGCTTAAGTACAGCGAGAGTGGGTATAAAACCGGAACGTAAGTGCTTTCCTTGCTAATCCGGCAGCCGGACGATCAGCCGTAACGTCTTCCTGAGTAATCCTGACCGGTTGTATCAATATTGGCCTAACAGAAGGTTTTTTAAACGATTGGTTAAACTGTGTTTAGTAAACCATTGATTAAACTAGTTAGAAACCGTTCGTTATTATTCTATAGAGAATTATCACACTAAAGAACATTTTAAAAAAGTAATTCATAAATTTAATACAAGGGCAAAACAAAAAGGAAAATTTATAACGAAGGGGTCAAAAAAACTATTATGGGGAGAGAACCAGCGCCTATAATAAATAATAAGCACCCTATTCTAGGAACTGTTATAAAAAGCAAAAAGCTACTAAAACAAAAACTTAAAGAATGTTTGATGTAGTTTGTAAGTTAGTTTAGTTAAGTAAGTTAGATATAAAAATCGAGGCAGTTTGTCGACTTATAACATGGTATTTTTTTAAATTTTGTAATAGATAAATAAATAAAATTTGATTTAGAAAACCATTGCTAAATAAACTTCTAGCGTAATAATTACGTATATATATGTTTTTGATTTAAATAGTAATAATATGACTATTTTTTGACCCATTCATTGGGGAGCAAGTCACCGTCTGTCAACGTATTCAATCCAAGGGAGTTGTTGTGGCAGACGTTGGTACCCGTACCTCACTGGGGTTTTCTCTGAGGGTGTTCCGCTGTTGATACGTTCAGAGAGAAATCCGGATAGGTGCGTCCGATACCTCTTTAAGTCTCAAAGGGACCTCTTCATGTTGGACCTGTAGCCCCATGCAAGCCTTCTAAAAGGCAGGTCACCGAGAAATTTAAAGAGAGACATAATAATAAAAAATTATTTAGAAAACCATTCGTCTAACTAGACTTCATTTTGGAAAACCTTTGGCATATTTAGAAAGTCTTGCTGAAACTTTAAGTCTTAGAAACTTAATTTAGTAAACCACTTATTAAACTAGGTTTAATAAACCACTGTTTAAACTACGTTTAGCTATTGATTAGTCTGAGTGCAGTGACCAACCATTAATGAGACAAACTGTTCTACATAATGAGTGTTAGAAAGAGAGGGCTATCGTGTCGTCTTGTAACCAACAACCTACTTTTACTGAACATTTTCTCAGTTCATCTTGAAGCGATGTCTAAAATAGATACTGTATTTTTCAGGCTTCGGAGCTTTCTACGCCAAACAACAAATGTCGAGTTGAATTGTCCAAGGTGAAGGAATGAAACATTATATCTAACATTTGTAACCGCATCCATACAACAAATTCCAAAGCTATTTAGTTTGCCCATCCTTTACTTCATAGCGGACAGTAAGAATGACTGAATTTTTTGTATAAAGATAACTAATGACTTGGAAAATGACATATGTAACTTATAAGTCGATCGAACAGGTTCCCCGGGGAACAGCTAGTTTTATTATAAATCAATGACTAACTGACAGTTACGAATCTCGTTCAGCCGGACCAAAGATGTGATAAAACTTTATGATCCGTATTGTCCTCAATGAAAAGAAAATATAAAGTAAAAAAGCTGGAAGCAGTCATAGTTAATTTACATCGTGTTTTATTTATTTATATTGAAAACTTGACAGGCTATCGGTTGTTTTCTAGCACTGTACGAGACGGACAGCATCAACATCTGCGTTCAGTGTGGTCACGGAAAAAAGGCTCATGGGAATCTAGTTCCTACCACAAATCCTTGAGGTTAAATTTCATTTTTTATCGTGCTAATGCAATTTATGGTATGGTAAGCTAGTTTCCATTTCATCGTTCAGCTGTACCATCACTTGCTAACAGATGAGAAAAGGGCCGAAAGTATATATTAAAAAACTTTACACATTAAACAAATGTCTTTGAGCATGCTTAAATTGCAATAAAAATATACTGCGTCCAAAGACATTTAATATTAATAGACCGGACAAAGCAAACAAACATTTTGATCCTAAACTTATTACCAATTGGTAAACTTATTACCAATTGGTAATAAGTTACTGAATCTGAATAAGTTACTAAATCACATCACGTCACGCGGCCGTACAAGACATTTGACATACTCGTACGTACGGCTTATGAGATCAAAATGTTTATATGAAACGTTTCCCAATGACCGCTCTATAACCTATTACTATATTTAAATCTCTCTGACTGCGTCACTGCGACTTGTCTTAGAAGCATAGATTATAGAACTACGCTCCACTCCGCTGTAAAAAAGATTTAATTTATCATAAACTAGCTTCTGCCCGCGGCTTCGTCCGCGTGGACTTTATTTTTCACATTAAAAAGTAGCCTATGTCCTTTCTCAGGGTCTAAAGATTGTCTGTGCCAAATTTCATCAAAATCGGTTGAGAGGTTTATGCGGGAAAGCGTAACAGACAGACAGAGTTACTTTCGCATTTATAATATTATAGTAGGGATATATTAATTTAATATAAATAAACTTGAGTCTGTAAATCAATCCTCTTTTCACACACGTAATACTTGCACTCTTGAGTTGCACTTGGCCAGTTTTTGGTTGCAGATTTTGACTCATAAACATCATCAACAGCCTATATACGTCTCCACTGCAGGGACTCAGGCCTACTCTTCTACAGAGAGTGTACGGGACATAGTCCACCACGCGGGCTCAGTGCGGATCGGCGGACTTCACATGCCTGTTCAAGACATGCAGGTTTCCTCATCATGTTTTCCTTCACCGTTAAGCAATCGGATAATGTACTTGAATTGAACTTACACGTAAGTTATTTGTACGAAAACACGGTTAAGAATTGTAACTGTAGTTAAATTAATTTTTTAAATACCAATAGTAAAAGTCATACATAATGGTAAGGTAGTAACAGTAACAGGTAACTGCACTCTGCCATGAGGCTATCATAAATCACCACGTCGGACTGTCCATGATTTCAAATTCAAAGATTCAAATTAAAAATAGAAATAAAAATAAACACAACAACAACACAAACAAAGCACACATAAAATAGAAAAAGGAAATACAAAGTTGAACAGGTGACCAGATCAGCATGTGCTGCAGCTAGAGCCACAGCGCTGGTTTGCAGCTGGAGCTGGTTCCTACTCATTGACACATACATAAAAACAAACAAAAAAAACACAAAAAACAATCTGTTTACATTCCCTTAAGTGAGATGTGCGATACATACATACAAAAGAAGTCTAATTACATTAATAAAATTTTAATAAAAATATGCAAGGGGTGAAATATATATATATATATAATAAACTACTAATTGATCCTGAAATTATGTATTCGGTATGTGACTTTTGCATAAGCAGCTTCAATTGCTGCTTAAAGCTGGTTACGGATCTATGATTATGATGTTGAGATCGCATAAAGTGTGCCTACTATAAAGCCAAAACTAGAAGGCAAAAGTCATTATTGAAAAGCACCCTTGACTCTTAAAGCTCCATTACACCATTTTAAGCTGATTCAAAGTTGAAATTCTATCACTACTTTGGATATCCCCAAACAGCGAGTGAAATCATCATTTTAATCTACTGTAATGGTTTCTTCTTAACAATCCACGATCTAAAGGGCTCTCGATTGGTTCTATCGGGCATTGGCTTGCAGGAAATGGAGGGAAGTTTCGTAAAAGGTACTCATCATCATCAACAGACTATACATGTCTCCACTGTATGACATCAGGCCTCCCATTACGCGGGCCCTGTGCGGATTGACTCGTAGACTTCACACACATATTTGAATTTCTTCAGCCAAGTACGAGTCCGACTCAAACACGAAGTGCGCATTATACCACTGAGCATTTCAGGACACGGGACATTTTGGGAGGACGCAATGAAACACTGGACTGTTTAATACAGTGGACAAATTGAAACACTGGACAATATGGACCGGACTCATTACCACTGTGTAATATTAATCACAAGTGCAATGTGTCCGGTATAGCATACTCACACTATCTCGCGCGTCTATGGGTTGGTATGCTAAATGAGTGTCAGAGTGTCGATGACGGATAGTTCACGAGTGCCTTTCGATTTGAGAGATTTTGTCATTCAAGTGCCGGTCAAACAGATGAATTTCAGACCTCCACCCGTTCACTGTAGATATTCCTAAAGCTGGCACAAATTGTTTCGCTTCCGCATTTATCATGCGTACAACTAAATTGTGGACTTCAAGTTTCCATATTCAAAGAAGAAGGATTTGTTCAAACGAAGAGTACATTCTAGAGCAGCTTCTAGACCATCCCATAACATCGTCTATTAAATCATAACTTAATATAAGGTGAGATTGAGTCAAGGGTTGTATAACTGTTACAAATACAAAAATGTTTATTTTCCTGAGTAATATGAACACATTAAAAATTTACATTAGCTCCCGCACTAGGAGACCTGTGTTGCGGGAAGCCAATTTTGGAGAACATATTGGAATATTTTACATGAGGAACATTTAATAATAATAATAAATTAAAATAAATTTATTTTATTAAAAAAAGAAAATAATAATAATAAATTAAATTCGAGTCGGAATCGCGTACAAAAACAGCGAAAAATATTGAAATTAAAGTAAATTATAATTAATTATAATAGGCAATGTTATGAGCATCGAATAATGATCTAACTAAGCCGGATGTATTTTTTTTTCTTCAAAAATAACGTACGAGGAATTTAGCTTCACTTTCCCTTCCTTCCTTCCTTCCAGATATTCCACACCTGTGATCATGAATTAATCGGCTATTAAAATCGAATCGTTTACGAGAGTTGCCGAACGCAAATTGAATAAGTTTGGACAAGACGCCCGATGTGATTTCAGATGTTCAACGGTTATTTTAATTGCGCACTCAGAGAACGAGGGATAAGAAATGAAGGAGCATAAGATAAAGCATAAGAGAAAACACCAATTTTAACACTCAACAAAGCCGTTACAAGTTTCATCATCATCAACAGCTATTACTATATTATTAACAGATCGAAATTTAAATAACTCTTTTTTTTGATCCTGCTGGAGGAGGAGATCCTATTCTTTATCAACACTTATTTTGATTTTTTTGTCACCCCGAAGTTTATATTTTAATTTTACCTGGATTTGGATTAATTTCACATATTATTTCTCAAGAAAGAGAAAAAAAGAGAACTGTATATGTCCTCACTGCAGGGGGTCAGGCCTGCTCTCCTACAAAGAGTGTAAGGGCCATAGTCCACCACGCGGTACCAGTGCGGTTTTGAAGACTTCACACACACCTTTGAATTTCTCTCATTTTGTATATATCTCTATATAGTTCTATCAATGCTGACTTGCGCGGCAGATATTCTTATGTTATAAATCCGAAGCTGAATTGGAGAGACATAATAACTTGATTTTTTTATGAGGTTTTTTTAAGGTAAGGAATTGTTGAAGGGACATAATTTTATACCAATCGAGCAAAGTAGTGATCGCGGGATCATATTCTAATATTACGTAAAAATGATACAGTAAGCAATATATAATAAGTAATTCACATGTGACTTCAAAACAAAAATTAATTACATTTGATTATTATTTAAACATAGCAAAACTTACTCCAAATTGAAATTAAACTCTGAGGCCGTTGTCACGATTTGTCAAGTTTTCATCTTCCGTTCTATGCGAGATTTATGACGATATATTCGCAAACTTTACAGGCTTGTTGAGGTAATTTGTCGTGAAACAAGTTCAATGCTTTCAAAATTGGAACGGATTCTTTGACAACAATTTTGACAAACACCCGGCAAATCTCCCGGCGCTATGTGTTCGGGAAATACCTATCTCCTTTGGAATTATATGGTTTATGCCTGTTATGCCTTGGATGGGGCATTTTGTTATTGGAAATAATACGCACGATCCACGTCCACGAATCGGCCGTATAATCGAATCGTGCTGTCACAGAATCCTCATGTTGGTAAACTTTTCCACATGTAAAATATGTTACTTGCTCTCCAAAATTGTCTTCCCGCAACACAGGTCTCCTAGTGCGGGAGATAATGTAAATTGTATGTGTTTGTAATTATCAGCAAAACAAACATTTTTGTATTTGTATTGTAGAATGTTGTTCACTGTGATGAATGACCACATGATTTTTTTTTAAATAGAAATCATGGTTATTTCTGACTGATGGTCTAATATCAACATAGTTTAATCTGAAAGCTGTAATATGAGCTAGAATAATTTAATTTGTACAAAAAAGATTTAAGATGATTTTTTATCATGCAAGGGAGAGTCCGTAGTAAGCAGCGCTCAACTCCGCGCTGAGATGACGCGATTTCAAAATGTCGTTGTTTCACCTAGAGTGAGACAGGGCGCTAGAAAGAAAACCAAGGACAAATGGGTGCACCACAGCCCTTTCCGTTCCCCGCGCTAGAGTGTTCGGCTGCAAATTCGCATCATAATTTAGTAGTTTTTTGAACTGATTTTTGTAGTTTCGTATTCATTTGAAAACCACAAAATCAGTTTCGAGAAATCATTTTTCGTGTGATACTAAATACTCGTAGTTTAATCAATATCTAGATTAGGGTTTGACTTAAATCTAAACCATATTTTGGCCGTAATATTCAGCCGAACTGAACAGGGTTTTGGTGGTATAAAATGTAAAACTTTTCTATTTTCTTTATAATAAGAGATTATTTATTCAAGAGTCATAAACTTAGTTAAGTTAAGAGTTATATCATCTTATTATATTTACCAAATTTTATGATGATGCAACGTGTTATTCAAAAATGAGGACGTAACTGCGTTTGTATGGAGACTCGAGCTTGCTGAAGACTCTTCACTTCACTGAAGAATCATTGTAAATTTTACTTTATCATAAATATTTAAAACTTTACAGTGTGTACATATTTTCTATAATCGTTTATATATATTATTATTATTATTTGGTGGACTATGGAGCATACACTCGCTGTAATACAGGTAGGCCTTTGCCGCAGCGGTGGGAATATACATAGGCTTTTGATGAATGGGCTAAATCTACATGGTCTAATGCGAATACACCAAATACCAAACCGCACTCAAGCCGATCGCATTGTTTCACGCCAGGCGACGGGATTGGCCCGGCCGGCCCCTTGCTTGGATAAACTTCGGCCTCTAGTTTATAGTCTACAGCTTCTATAGTCGACGGGAATTTCGCGAAATTAGTTTTGGATAACCTGACCCATAGGAAACTTCGAGGTCACAGTTTATGACTATGACTAACAGCTATTTTGTTATTGGGCGTCTCTTAGTAGATTCTTTAGTTAAATCTGAGTACCACTTAGTTTTCGATAAGTTTACCCGCCTATTCTTCATAGTAAGCCTTCTCAGCGTTGTCAAAAAAAAGTAGACTGGAAGGCATCGTAACTTGAAATGACTTGGTGGATAAAGTTAAGATTAAGTACCTTTTTCGGTAAGCCGGCCGGAGACCCCCTGCGAAGACTCTGGAAATAATGAGTTATCATTTGTTCAGCTAATTTAGACATTTTATGTGACAGAGTGGAAGAAAATTCAACGGCGATTCAAGGCAAATAATCATTTAAATACCATTTCTTCATTTAGAAAAAAAAGTATATTACTAATGACAAAATTAAAATAAGCATTTTTTTATCACCTGATGGTAAGCGATGATGTGGCCTACGATGGTGCGCGTTGGTCTAGAAGGTGTCTGGTCACCCTCGACTTGAAGACACCCAAGTTATAGTTTTCTGGGAATACAGACGCCGGCAGCGCGTTCCACTCCCTGGCTGTACGCATGATAAAATTAGAAGCAAAGCGCTTAGTGCGAGCTATAGGCCATATAATAATTACTAATAAGTTAGAGAATTTTCATTGTCCGCCTGGCTAGACCCTACCATGTTACCTAAGTCTGCCGCCAAGACGCAGTTATTCCCGCTATGGACGGTTGCAGACCATCACTTGCCCTCCGGTGAGATGAAGGCCAAGAGCAAACACATCATGTTGAAATATGTTCAGGTTGTTGAGAATTGGATATAAAGTGAAACGTCCATTTTACAAGACGATCGAATTTGTGCGCCAATAAAACTAATACATAAGTCATTATAGCTGACGCACGTCACACACACGATGTCGCATACATACTACAATGTGGTTACAAAAATTAATTGCTTACTAATCAATGTTCTCGTAAATTCCGCCATCGCCATTCAATCATCGATCTAACAGACGAACCGCCGTGATCCACCAGTACATAGTCTACAATTCTACATCACTGTGACTCGTACTAAACATTTAGTTTCTAATGTTATCATGCGTACAGCCAGGGAGTGGAACGCACTGGCGGCGTCTATTTCCCACAAAAATGCAACCTGGGTGTCTTCAAGTCAAGGGTGAACAGGTACCTTCTATCTATGTTCTGTAAAAGAAACTGAATCCCATTTTTAAGAGCTCTGATTGACGCATCAGATATTGAGCGCCAAGGAAATGCACACAAAAAACCCTACATTACTATGGTTCTTATCGTTAAGGTTGATGACTGACCTCACGAACTACAAGAGTTGACTCCTTAAGACCGACGTGGCGCATGTAGACACTACCTATCGTAGATAGTAACCGAGACCACTGAAGCACAGACAACCAAGTGATACAGCCAATGTTCTAAACGAACTGACGAAAGGTTCAAAAAGTTATTTTGGCAAAAACGCAACCGGGAATCGAGCCCGCGACCTTCAGGGTGTGTGCATTCTAACACTGTATCAAATGCTTAGACTACGCCACGGAGGCCGTTGATCTCAACCATTATTGATCAATGGCCTGCCAAATAAAGACCTGTCCTATGGTCTATCAATGAGACATATTTGCACACTAATTTACAGCATGAATTGCAAAGCCTCACAGCTGTACACCATTCTAGAAAACCTATACATAAAGTAAAATGAAACATTTACTTGTACTACAAACAAAGAAAGTGGGCACCAATGTTTCTGCCAGCAACTGTTGGTTTGCGTGCAATGCACCATAACAAAACATTAGCCCAACTCTAGGAACGGATTTTCCCGCGCTCTCCCGCAAGCTTATTTCAACGTCGACACAAATTATTGTACAGTACGCGTGAGATATCTGAACACACCCCCTGCTTGCCAACTTATTTTTACAACTCTTCAGCTACAAACTTGTAAAAATCAACCTTAGTGCGTTGCAATTGGGTTCAGTGATCTCCTAATTGAAGTTATACGATGGAAAAATAGGATAGGGATGTGTCAAAGGGATGTTTCGAGCTCTCAGTGTGTTTGGAATCGGGTTCGAGGGAGGGTGCATCCGAAGCTGTGCTCCAACTTTGCGCGCGATATCCAATTCGATTTTCAAAAGTTTAAATAAACAATGACTTTTTAATTAGTGGCTCTTGGAGTGGTTTCTCGGTTCGGATACTAGGTATTCTATCTGTAAATGGATTGAAAAAATGTGAAGACTAGAAACTCAGGTATGAATTTATTTTGAATGGTGTTTTAATGATAATGAAATTTTCGTCTCGTCGTTTTTAATATTCAGCGGTTTCGTCGCTTGGATTGAATTTATTATTTCTGTTCCAATAAACATCTTTTTAATTTGTAATTTCGATACGGAAGTTTAATAATCTGACTTCCACCTCAGAAAGCGTTTACTAGTACTTCTAATAAAGCTATGTTTGATTTTTGAAAATAGAACAGGATTTTATCGGTTCATAGATTTGATTTGCTTAATTTACCGAAGAAGTATAAAAAATAAAATAAAAGCATCCACTCTATTAAATTATTTATAAAGGTTTTTATTAAAGTTATTAATCTCAAAGTATTTTTTAATTAATTTATAACAGCTAGTAATTATTAGAATAATCTCCGAGTTAATGATTTATGAAGTTGAACGTGAAATTTTCCTCAATTAGGAAGTATTAATTTTGAAATGTAGAGGTAGAGAAAAGGCAACTTTCGATTGTCCGAATATTATATTGCAAATAGAAAGCAATCGTCTCTCTTGTTTTAATATGTTATTTTCATGGCACCACGTAAAATGTCGTATTAAATAAGACACACATAAAATTTCGTTTTTACTCGTACCAAAATGTCATATTCAATGGCATCCACGTAAGATGTGATTTTAATGAGACCACATGAAATAATGTCTTCAATGGCACCCACGTATAATTTAATTTAACTTCAATTAAAATGACATTTTTGATGTCACCACTTAAAATTACTTCTTCAATGGCACCCAAGTAAGATGCTGTTTTAAGACAACACGTCAAACGTCATCTACAATTACACTAACCTAAAATGGTTTAATGGCACCATGTAAAATTTCGGCTTCAATGGCACCCGTGTAAAATGTCGTTTTAATGACACAAGTAAAATGACGTATTTTAATAGCACCATGTAAAATTTCGTCTTCAATGGCACCCACAGAAGATGTCGTTTTAAATGGCACCGCTTAAAATGACGTCTTATGCCACATATTGGTACTATTATAGATAGGGGGCTAAAACTATTGAGTTGGTCACGGAGGGGGTGTATGAATATTACTGGGCCATGGCAGAATAATGTCTGGGAAACACTGACCTAGTACATACCTTTAAGATTTAACAAGTAAAACCTTTTGTCACCTGTCATTATTTCACAGCGTTCAGATGATTGTGGGAACGGAGCGTTTTAAATTAAATATCTTCCACCAGGTCCAAAGGGTCTGCTAAATTAACTAAAAACATACTGAATGAATGATTTAGTTAATGTCCCTTTTGACGTCAATTGGGCTAGAATGATAAGGTCCCAAAGGTATTCAAGTTTGTATTGTAACATTTTTATATTGTAGTGTCGACCATTATTTTACGGAATTATCTGAAGTGTTTATAAGACCGTTGTAGGGAAGCGTGATTTCATTTCAAATTGGTTTGCTCGGTTAGAAAGTGACGATAAGGCTGTTGGGTAAAAAGAGTGCTAACTCAGAGGCCTCAAGCCAATAAGGTGCTGTATCTGATCTGATACATTTTAAACCAGAACACAGCAGTTGCTGTCAGCACTGTTTGCCAGGCAGATATATAATGTATATATTATAAACGCTTTATTATGTTATACAGTTTAAAATATCCAAAAATTACAAAGTGAACTCTTCGTCTAGGGCTAGTCCGTGCGGCATGGTGCCCAGTACACTGGCGCTGTTGCCGCGCTGTACGGCGAGGCTGAGCCGCTGTGCAAAATAGGCACCAGCTCTTGGAGTGCGGCAAGCACCTTCAAGAAAGCAAGTAGTTATTATAAACTTCAATTAATAGGAGCGAAATTCCGAGCGTAGCTCGTTCCATAGCTAACTATAAAAGCTTCTAACTATAAAATACACCACACACCCTCTCACACCATCCACGCACACACTCACCCTACACACCGAGAGGTACACTCACACACATACTTTATTATATGTTTGACTTAGTGCTTAAGTAATAAACCAAATATTGGTTATTTGAACTTATAAATTATATAATCCGGAGGGGTGAGGCGCTGGATGCTGAAATACAGGTTTTTACCTAGTTCAGCAACGGAGGCCTTTACACTTAATTTTGTCCAAATTTTTAAACATAAGTAGTTTATAAGTAAATTGTACCTAAATTTTTTGGAGAATAAATACTTTTTATTATTTTTTATTATTATTATAGCTGTGAGCGACTTTGAGATTTCTTAATCAGTCAATAGCCAAGGATTTTTTAAAGTTATTGTCACTTACCTTCAGGTAACGTGGTGGTACGAGTATCTACATAGACATATAAAATCACCAACCATATCAAATATCGATAGGTCAGAGGATGACTACCGCAGGAGTTTTCGTGGATGGTACTTCCACATCTCTAGGCTTCTGTCCTATGTATTCGATTATCTTCAAAAGATTTCCCTTTCGAAAGGGTCTCAGCTAGTAATCGAACCCAGGACTTATAGATTATGATTCAAACAAAGAAACATCAGGGCTACGGCGTAGGAGGTTAAATTATATTCACTTTAAACTTCTTATAAATAAGTGAGTTCCAACTCGCTTCTCTCTTCACTTCCAGTGAAACTTCTTAAAATAGCACCAGCAAATTTACAGAATTAAAAGTCCACTGACGACGCTTCAGGCAGCTCCGAACTTTGTTCAAAACATAACAAAGCAACGAATTTATTATGCAAATTTAAATTAATAAACGTTTCGAATTCGGTATCCTTCTGAATGAGTTATTAAAATTGCTAATGTCCAGAAAAACTTCTAGAACCTTCAATAACAGTCAGTTAACTTTTTATATATATAAAAAAACGGCCAAGTGTCAGTCTGACTCGCGCACCAAGGGTTCCGTACAGAATGTGAATAATTAACTTAATTAATTAACTGAAGGAGGAGGTTATCAATTCGACGAGTATGTTGTTTTTTGTTTGTTACCTCAGAACTTTTGACTGGGTGAACCGATTTGGATGATTCTTTTTTTATTTGAAGGCTGGTACTTTCCATTTGTATAACTTAAATAACTAGCGGAAGAGCGGGGCCTCCTAATACAAGTTTTTTAAACTTAAAAGGAGTGTCCCAAAAACTGTTAAGGTAATCATATACAAGAAAATAAATATTTTTTTCATATTTTTTTCATGTGGTCTCCTTTAAATTTGGTCCAGTTCTGATCACGGCATCTATGCGAAAACGTTATAAATCTTAAATTTGCCTTAATAAAAGTAGACTTTTAGGGCAATTGAAGTCGGTATCCAGTTCTTTTTGAATGCATTTACTTGTATAAGAATAAGTTATGCCTGGCGAAAAGACGCAAGCAAATGTTAATGTAGTAATTATACTACCTATAACGCACATGTTTGTGTAAAAATTTAATGAGATATAATTAAATAAATCACATTTCACATTTATTCCTTTATTCCTATACTTTTGCTGTACGTTTCTTGACAAATTTCATAATTCTAGGTCAATGGGAAATGACCCTATAAGCTTTGATTATTTATTCGTTGAAATATCCGCCTACTGGCCGCATCTTTTTATTGCACTGACATAGAAGTTGGTTTGTGTACAAGGCCAAGGAACTGCAGATTAAAGTCATTCATGTTAATTTCAACTTGAGAAAAAGGGTCTTGACAGACAGACGGACCTACAACAAAGTGAACCTATAAGTTGCTGAGATAATCAGCTGCAACAAAGAGGCACTAGTGTGAGATTATAAGTTTTTTCATCTGATGTTCTTAACCCTAAAAAGTGAGAAAAAAAACCGGCCAAGTTCAAGTTGAACTCGCGCACCGAGTGTTCCGTACAGAATATTGTTATTTAAATACAGAAAACCATAAATAATAAGCACTGAACAATCCTCTAACGAATGCGTCTCGATTCAGTTTTTCTACTCGTCACTAGTTGGCGCTACTAATGCGTTAAAACGCACGTCTCAAAAAATCACGTTTATTGTATGGGAACCCCCTTAAACATTTATTTTATTCTGTTTTTTTTTGTATTTGTTGTTATAGCGGCAACAGAAATACATCATCTGAAAATTTCAACTGTCTAACTATCACGGTTCATGAGATACAGCCTGGCGACAGACGGACAGCGGAGTCTTAGTAATGGGGTCCCGTTGGTTACCCTTTGGGTACGGAGCCCTAGGTATATGTCAGCAGCTCATCGTATAATAAGGTCCCTGCTCGTAAGAAGATTACAAAACGGTTTATTATCATATAATCAAACTTTTATAATATCTGTAAGTACTTTACAAACTGTAAGTGGCATTTAACAAGTTTTCTAACTTTTAAGGTAAAATTGGAGGCGATCGACTTAGCAAAGTTGATGTTAAACAAGGGAAATATTTGATAAATTTTAATAGGTCCTCTAGAGTTTCGCTAAGTAATTAAAAATAATGAAATGATTATTACTACTCGTGACTCAGATTTTAAATCGTTTTTCTTCATATTAAAAACTGAACAAGTAAACGCGTTCAAGAAGAACTAGAAACTGACTTCAACTGCCCTAAAAGTCTACTTTTATTAAGGCAATGCTTGTAAGCCAGCTGTCTAATACACAATACACACTTAACATTCCCTATCTGTCTAATACACGTTAAACATTCCCTTTCGCAAAAAGTAATGAACCGATTTTGATGAAACTTGTAGTTTTCCCTAAGTTGAACAATAGCTACTTCAACAAAAGTGAATTATTTAAATCGAACTTGTAGCTCCGGAGATATGCGAGCACAAACATACATATACTTTTGAAATTTGGCACACTTGTTTGGAAGCTGATATAGACTAAAATATACGAAAACTTGGCAGTTATGGAAATATTACAAACATGCAGGACGAATTGATAACTTCCTTTTTTAAATATACCTGTAATTACAGTTTGACATAAATTAATGAGTTGACTTGTGAATTATTTAATGACAAAATTATTTACATTGTACTAATTGCGATGCGATATGCGATGTAAACTAATTTTTTAACAATTAAATTCCTTATTAGAGATGTTATGTTTATAATATTTGCACACCTGTGGACAGGTTAAGTACATCGAACTAATTGAAATTACTATCTAGACACCGTGTAAAAAAACATGTACTTGGCAAATAATTTTTCTTTCTTTCTTTCCTAAAGTCGGTTAAAATATTTGTTGTTCCTTTTCTACTTTACACTCTACATCTCGCAGTCCGAGATCTCCACTCATTTGTACACCTTGGTATTAAGGCATTGCGTTATATTTTACGGTTCCTTAACAAGTTTCAGTAGTATACGTACTCGTATTGATTGATTGGTTTTAGGTTTGTCCTTCTAACTTGAGATATATACCCAAGACAAACCTAGCTCTTCACATATTTCAAAGTCTTACTTCCAGCAATGACAGGGGCGGTACCTAACCTACCTGCTTATTTTGCACTGTTGTCCTGTCTATGTATATCCCCTTAGCTTCCTTGATATCTTTGAGTATCATTTTCAGTCAGTTTTCATCCATTTTCTCAATACAATAATTTAGTATTTTGCCTCACACTTCCTCTCAGTCTTTTATTATTATTATTCATTTATTTAAGGTAACAATGACCCATAAGTATATTTACAATACAATAAAATAAACTACTGGACACTACAATAATACTATTTACTATGGCACGTTGGTGCCGCTCTGGTGGTGTTGGTCGCTATCTATCCTCTGAAGCGACGGCACACCACGCCCTTCGGCCAGAAGTCCTCCCTCATGAAGGTCTTGCTGGTCGGGACTCGCACCACGAACGACTTTAATGAGGTATCGTGGCGTGACTACAGCTGCGCCATCCTCACGGTGTAGTTGGACTTCTGACTAATATATTCCTTTTGTAGGCGTAGATTCAAAATGGCATATCCAAAATCTAATTCTAGCAAAATATGTAATTTCATTATTAGAACCAAGTCGAAGTATCGTTTCCCATCTTCAAATAAGACTCGTTTGATATAACTTTTTAATGGTAATAAAAATGTGTTTGATGTAAAATAATAATGCAAATCTTTGCTTTTAATTTTGACTCAATTTCATCCTCTTAATAAAAAGCTATGAAACCCTCATTTCCATTTCAAATAGAAACACCGACACCTAATTTGTGAGAGTCAAATATATTTCTTTCAAATAGCCCATCTGTCAGACCTTTTGAATATCATCCGGGAATATATGGCTAGGGTTGTCACACGTCCGGATTTTTCCGGTTTGACATTGATCTGGGGCTTGTCCTGAATTCAAAGTATATTGTTATTCCACTGTGGTATCTAAATTCTAGTTAAGTTTAATGTGATCTATTGTAAAGTATCCTATGTTTTTTTATGGATTCGTTTAGTCTATGTATAACTAATACATATGTACAATGTCCTTGAACAATTGAGATTTGTTATTTGGGATTTATGTACGAATGTTAAAACCATTACCATTAACTTTTCGTTGAAGTAAAACATCGTGAGGAAACTTGCACACTCCTCAGAAGAAATCATAGGTGTGTGTGAAGTCTACCAATCCGCACTGGTCCCGCGTGGTGGACTATGTCCCATACACTGTCTGTAATTGGGAACATATCACTGACGATGGTGATGATGATACCTAGAATAAATTAATTTTTTTATTCGACAGAAACCGACACTGATATTTTGTTTGTAACTAAATATGTTGTTGCTTTTGAAAAGCTTGTGCAAAGAAGCAAGTACCCGTGCCAGTTTCATGTAAAAACAGATCAACTATGGGCTAAGAAATTTGGCATGTAGACTATTATATAAAGGTATGTTTTTGAGATCATTTCAATCCTATTTAGACGCGATAAATGATTTTAACTTTATAGAAACACAAGAATACTATCAACTGAATGAATAAATTAATTTAACTAGATTTTGATACAATAATATGACCTGTCCAAGTGCGATTCAGACTTACAAACGAAAATTTCCCACTGTACTACATTTAACAGATCTAGAAAAAACCACTGATGGCTAGCAACCACCACGTTACCCAAGTCTGCCGCCAAACAGTACTGTTGATAGCACAGTTGAGGCTTCTGGGTGCGCACTTTTACCATCCAAAGGCCTTACTGTCACTTACCATCAAGTGAGAAGAAGGTTAGATGAAGACCCATAATACAGAAGTAATAAACGCGTTCAAAAAGAACTAAAAACCGACTTCAATTGTCTTAAACATTAGGTTTTTGTTGATTGTCTCAAAGAGAAATCAATATATTTCCATAAAATGTATATTGGACCACCTCTGAAGTATGCTCTACCAAACAAAAAAAGAATTATCAAAATCGGTTCACTAATGGCGGAGTTATCGCTTAACACACAAACAAACAAAAACGCGTCGAATTGAGAATCTCCTCCTTTTTTGAAGTCGGTTGAAGAGTGTAGAAATAACACCTCCGAAGAATTTTAGCATAATAACTTAGGAATATGTTACCGTTAGAGAATTTATGAAGGCCAAGTCAGGGTAAAAGCTAGTAGCAGTGAAAGAGGTATCAAAGCAATATAGGAAACCAAACAAATTCAAACACTTACAAGTTATGTTTCCTGCTCTAAGAAATCGCAAAGAATATGTACATATCGAAATCACGTATGAACTACATCGAACTAACATTTACGATCGAAACATCCGGGAAACTTCACGAACCTTGGGAAACTCTTCACAGAATCCGGAAGGACTTCCGGTGACATTACACGAAATGGCAGGCCTTATAAGGAGGGTTATTTCATAGAAAGGAGTTGTTACTATTTTTTTCAATACCAATAAAATACACAGAAAAACCAAAATGCAAAATAGACTTTCGCTGACGTCAGCCACCCGTAAGTGTTCTAATTGGAGGCGTGTAAAACTAAGACATGATTTTTAATGTCATGTTCTGTATAATAATTATGTATTTGTAAAAGAATAGATTTTAATGAACATGACATACAGCTTGTCTACAACGAATAATGACTAATTTTTAGAGTTCCATACCTACAAAGGAAAAAAGGAGCCCTTATAGGATCACTTTGTTGTCCGTCTGTCTGTCTGTCAATAACCTTTTTCTCAGGAACGCGTGGAGATATCAAGTTGAAATTAATATCGAATACTCATTACTCAAAACTGTCTCTTGGATCGGTGAAAAAATCAAACTTATAGGTCAACGCAATAAAAGATATAGCTGTATTTGAAACTATTTCCATACAAATTTTCCATTGCATTTGCAAGGGAACCAAAACCTATAGGGTATTTCCCGTTGACCTAGAATATTGAAATTTGGCAAGGAGCAAGGTCTTAAGCTTAACCATAGGAATAAATCTGAAAACCAAGATTTTAAATTATAACAGAAAAAATAGAATTTTTATGTTTACAAACTAAACTTGGTAGTTGAAAGCCATACATCGGGAATTTCATATAACCGCAAAGTAAGGTAATGGTTTTTCAATCGGTAGAGCATGATTTTCAGTATGTTTATAATTCATATTCTGTACTGAACCCTCGGGGCGCAAGTACGACTCACATTTGACCGATTTTTTGGGTGCTTCTTTTCTATTTATTTATCTCTTTATTTTTACTAGTAATTTTGCCCGCAGCTGCGTCTGGCTGGAATTAGAAATTGACGCACTGGAATTATATGTAGCCATAAAAAATAGTTTATTTCCCTCTCCATGACATGACGTGCCAGACAATTTTTTATCATAATTGCTATTGAGTGGCTAAGAGATGAAAAACAAATATACTTTCGTATTTGTCTTTCAATGTCAATCTCTTTGGATTCTTTGTTTCTCTCGTTTTAGGTATCTTATGTGACACTGGTGAACACGTGGTAGTAGATTCGATAGTACATTTGAGTACAAAAATATGTATCCACTTTTGTGTCATGTCATATTCACTTTAAATTGAAATTTCCTTAAACACACTCCATAGGAAATAGAATAGATGAATCTGACATGGTACAAAAGTGGATACATATTTTTTAATCGATTACTGTATTTTTTACTATCCTTAGTTTGATTTTTTTTCTCGTTTATATGAAATACATTGCAAGAAGAATACATAATGCTTCATTGAAAAAATTATAACAATATTTTCAAAATTTTCTTAATTTATTCAATTATATCATAGCTGTAAAACATAAAACTACCTTCACCGTTTGATATTAAAATACACATCTTTACATTTCCCACCCACTTAACTGTTTTATTTTTCACATTTGACCTAACTATATAGGTGTTGGTTAATTGAAAGCTTTTTTGGTAAAATAAATGCCATGACTATTAAGGAAGTGTTAGCTATTTTCCTCACAGTGGCAACCCTATTATGACAGACCTTTGGGTCCAATTCCTTTTATGTCGGCTCTCAAACTCTATAGAGATTGGTTTCGGATCGTGGGAGCTTAATAGAACGATAGGATGTAGAAACGAATGGAAAAACATGGCGCGCGCTTGATTTTAAACCGAAATTTATTGGTTTAGAGTCGAATACTATTTTAGAATTTGTATGCGTTTATTTAATACGTCATTTTTATTTATGAAGTTAAATGTAAATTTTTATAAAAAAAGAGACGTGTGGCACTCGGGGACTGCCGCGGTAAAGCTATTGCATAGCATTTTGTATCAACTTATGCAATTATAATTATTTATTTATTTTATTTATGATTTTTGATGATTATAATTATAATACTTAGCTAACATAACGGATTTGCTTTGCTATATCAAATTACATACTATTATACTTAATAAATTATAAAACAGTAATACGTCTAATCGCACGCACACAACGCCGTGTCGAAGACTGCCGAACTGAAACGACGTTAGACGATGCACGGCCTTTAAGCCACACCTCCGTGCCCGTCGGAGTGAGGAGCGTGAGGTTTTTCGTTACGGAATTTCTCGATTCGGTCCCCGCGCTCAAGGCCCGCGATAGAAGCTATGCAATAGCTTAAAAATGTATAGTGGGTTTGCACTTGGCCTTCATTTCACCTGATGATAAATGGCGATAAGGCTGTTGGATGGTAATCGTGCGCATCCAGAAATCCTCAGCCTACTGAGGATTGGGCGCTGCTACCTTTCATGCCGGGACACAACTGTGCTCTTGGCGGTGCTGTGGTCATGTACACTTATAATTTTAACAATAAATTATCAAATAAACGTTATTTAGTTTTATATCTCGGTTTAGTTTATTTCTACAAAAACATATAAAACGCACGAAACAGGTTAGACGAAGACGAAAACAAAGATGGCGTCGATAAATTGACATTTAAGTCGATTCACCTCCATCAAAGTTTCATACTGAATTTCAGTTGCCATAATCTTCTAAAGTATAATAGCTGGATTTGTGTAGTAACTATCTAAGAATAAGAAATCAGATTGTGATGTCGCGAAATGAGTGGTATTAATACGTATACAACTGCACAGTGAATCACAATTTTCATTTTAAACACTTTTTTTAGCTGCTAACTGCTATTTTAGCTTACTTTAAAGTTGTAAATTAATCATATTTATTTCTTGACACTGTAATTTCGTCTCCTATTTTTATTAGGTAATTACTTAAAAAAGCCAGCTATTCTATTTTAAAAGATTATAGCAACAGAAATTTAGTATGGAAGCATTAGGAGAGGGATAACGTTAAGCTGTCACTTAGTACAAAAAGAATGATTTTGTACAATTAATTAATTCTGAAATATAATTCTAGTATTTTTCAATACATATATACATACATATTCTGACTTGATTTTGTAAATAGTGTACAAGTGTAGGCCGAGTTTAAACATGTCTTTTTCACACAAAAAACGCGACATTCCGGTAAATTTTATTTTCCAGGATTATCCTTCCCAAAGTCCCGGATCCTGTACCAGCATGCACCACCCGCCCACCCTCTGTTCTAACACAACTTTAATTAGCAGTATAACAGCACGTAGCACAGACGTCGGTTTCAGATTAAAGCCTGTAAAATCTCCAATTCAAATAACGCGACAGAATTCAAATGAACGGGTCCCTACCATTGTGTACTTCGTTCTGATATACTTTCGCAGCTGGTCGGATTAACTTTATTACAGTAGCTATAGTAGTTTGGGAGTAATTTTGACTAAAATTATTGCAGTAAAATGTTGAGGTAATTAATTACCTTCCTCTTAAAATCGCTTTAACCGCCTCCGTGGCCTAACGGCTAAATGTTGGATTCACAATCTGGAGGTCCCGGGTTCGAATCCCATTGGGGATACCTATCGGTACTTTGGTTGGTGGTAAAGCATTTCATATGTCCGCCTGCTAGCTACCACCATGTTACCTAAGTTTGCCGCCAAACAGCAGTGTTAATAGCACTGTTGTGTTCCGGTATGAAAGATAGTATAGCCAGCGCCTCATTAGGTTGAGGCTTCTGGATGTGCACGCTTACCATCCAACGACCTTGTCGTCACTTACTATCAAGTGAGATGAAGGCCAAGTGCAAACCCATCATACATTAAAATAACTGCATTTCTAATAGATAATTTTTCATAATCACCGCTTTGTCAGATTAGTTATTTAGTTTTATATTTCGCAAGATTGCCTTAGAATGCCTTGTGTTTGTAGCAATAAGTTTTTAATACATGTATTTGACTCGTTCGTTCACCTTGGCTTCATCCTAAACCCAATATGACATAGCTAATTTCATATTACCAAGGATTTTCTAAACTCGCCATTAGATTCTCACGTCAAGTGTCTAATAAATACAGTTCCGGGACCCTCGTAACCGTGGTAAGGGATCCGATTCCGCCGAATTACGCCGTGGGGTAGAATTTGAAATGAGACGCCGAGCTGCTAGCCAGACCAGACGTCTTGCTCCAAGATTTATTTCGGTTTTTGCATTTCCTATTAGTCACGTTTTGTCTGCGGCCTCGATTAGTACAGTTTAAAAATGCAGGAATTAAACGATTTCGGGAGATTAAATCTTGAGAGACGCTGAAATGCCTCTTTCGCTGGGGTTTCTGTATCATGATAATAATAATAAATTTGTTTATTGCTCTACACAGAAAGTTCTTAAAAATAATATTTCATGTTCACACGTTGAGAGACTGGTGACTGAAATAGGTGTGACCCTGTGTTATAAGTCATCAGGTTCTCTCCCACGAATGAAAAACGCTTGGACACAATGTCACTTGGCAAGTGACGATTCGGCTGATGATGTCAAGGCTATCATGGCGGTTAGAGAGAAGTGATGTGATGAGAAAACACAAAGTGTCTTTCCATAATGTGGAACACAATAAGCAGTAGAGGGACTGTGCGAAAAGAAAATTATGCGTTACTCTTCATCATCAGCCAGGAAACGTCCACTGCAGGACATAGGCTTCCTACATGGAATGCCTTAATGAATGTGGCATACCATTAACTCGGAACTGAATAGTCGGTGGAGAGTAAAGGTTCTCGAGTGGCACCACGTGCCGGGAGGCATCTACCTCGCCATCCTCCTACTAGATGGACCGACGACCTGGTTAAGGATGCAAGTGGCTCGGGACCGGTCAATGTTTCATGCCATTAAATAGGCCTATGTCCAGCAGTAGACGTTTTCCAGCTGATGATGATGATGATGATGAAAAACGAAATAAATAAGCAATGAAATAATTACCAGAAATAAGACTGTACACGCCTGTATTTTTACAAGTATTAAACGACAAAAAAGCCGTTGCTAGGAGCTCGCTTCAAATTAGCGAAAATATCCAACTTTTAATTGACAAACACAACACAATGAAATTACCTTACAAAGTCCTCACAAAGCGATTTTATAAATATTATGTTAATTGTATTCCCGGGATTCTGGCTGTCACTTTTATCCGGGTGGGACGCGAAAAGAATACTAATCCCTGTTCAAACGTCCAACGGGTAAAGCGGGATTTAACCGCGATGTTTAATTCGGTTTTAAAATAGAGTGTAGTTGTTTTACAATTCGTGTCCCTTTGGCTGTTATGTACTTCTGTTTATTTTTAAAAAATTCTTAGGATTCCAGCCTTCCGGCCATTTTGTTTTTTTATTTAAAAAAAAAGGCCAAGGGTATCGTTTAGTACTTTTTAAAAGTTTAGGAAAAATATTAAGATTGAACAAAAGTCCCCATAAAACATCATTTAACATAAATTTAAACTTAGCCTTAGTAAAAGGCGGGAGCGGCACCCTTTGTTTACTGAACCCTAAAAACGTAAACTACAAATGCATTGCTACTCGTAGTTGTACAATTTACTCTCTTTTAAAGAGTTTTATGCAAATAATCAAATGATTATGCAATTTCAGTCCGTTAATCCTTTTTTAAACTATTATCTATGTATTCATCTATCTTTATCTATGCATTCACCCTGAATATAATATGTAAAATGATTTTCCTTATTCTTTTTTTATTTTACTTATTATGTTTTATTTATTCGTTTGTAATTCTTTCTCTTTTGTATAAAGATAGTTCAAAGGCCAGAAAAATATATACCCGTTGTATGTGTGAGTAATGTGTGCGAATAGATATTCCATTTTTGAAATTTATCTTTTCCCATACTGCTCACAAACACACAGGTAGACAAATACGTACACTACTACATTTACTTAGGGCTTTTTTTAACCTAAAACCAGCCAGCTCGGTAGAAAAGTTTCCACCAATTTAATCGCTGGGAATCGAAACCGGGACTTCAGACAGGCAGTCTAAACAGACTCTGGAGGCAGTTATTCTGTCTCCTACCGCTTACAATTTCTTCAGGATCTAAATTTCGAAAAGCTTACTTGTCAAATTTTAAATTTAAGTCAATAACACATCCGGATATATGCGATGACTTAGTCTATCAAAGCAAAACGTTCAAAGTACTAATTTTCAAGTGCTTTACTTATACACAACAAAATACAATACAAGAAACATTTATATACTAGCTGTATCTAGCCCTAACCATGTCAGTCAGTAGATGGGTCCTTAGCGACTTTTCGCAGAAGCATAGAAATAGATAGGCATAAGTGTCAAGTGTGTGGCTTATTGCATATAGTGCGGGATATTGCCTATTATATCAATACCAGGTCTCAAGCGCGCCCCTGCTTTATATTGATTAAATTCTTCGCTTGACACTGGCTGGGATAGCTTGAATTCCTTAACCTACATAGTAATATTCATAATGGAAAAATTAAGACAAGGAAATATGTTAGTATTTTACATTTCACTTCACTTGAGATATTTAATATGAGACTGTAGAGAAGCTATAGAACTTCGCGACAGGGAATATTGAAGAGAATGTGAAATAATAATTGAACATGATAAATTTAAAACATGATTCAATAGTTGCACTAAATATTGTCGTGAACTTAAAGGCGTTTTTTTGGTTTAAATCTATTTCGGGGGCAACTTCGTGTTTTTTTTATTCGAGCAAAGTAATATAATTTCCGAGCATTGCTCGGAATTTCTCTAGTTGATAAGGTCCGGAATGAGGAAATCAACGAACGAAGGTCACCATAGCTCGACGAGTCAGTGAGCTGAATTGGCAATGGGCAGGCCATATCGCTCGAAAAACCGATAACCGGTGGCGAGTCAAGGTTCTCGAGTGGCGACCACGTACCGGGAAACGTCTACCAGGCCGTCCCTCTACTAGATGGACCGACGACCTGGTTAGAGTCTCGGGACCGGTCAATGTGGGGTACCATGAAGGAGGCCTATGTCCAGCAGTGGACGTTTCCTGGCCGATGATGATGAATCTAATTTAAGTTATTCGAGTTTTTAAATCAACTGTATTATGATATTTTTGTACTTACCGCCCATTTCTCAAGGCTGTAGAAGCAGCCGTTAATCCTAAACAATATTATTACTGAGTTTGCCAAAGAACTTATGTTTCCGCAGGAAACTTAACCAAGCGGTTGGGGTAAAACGTGGTGATTACTTGCTCAGTGGGTTGGGGTCCCTTGACAAATATGTTTAGTTCTTATTTTTAAAATAAATATAGATGTCTCTTTAAAAGAAGGCAAGTCTATAAGGTATAAAAATATGTATCCACTTCACTCTTGCTTGTTCCTACGTAGTGTGTAGAATATAACTGGACTAAGGCTTTTGTCATCCAAAAGAGGTCAATAAGAACTGTTGCCCTATTCCCGCATGGGAATCATGCCGAGAGTATTGTAGAAATTATAAAATTCTGACTATTCCTAGTCTATATATTCTGAAACTCTTTGTAGATTTGGTGAAGAATAGATCAGTTTTTGAAACCGATTGTGAGATTAGGCTGCGTCAAGGTACTAGGCGTAAATTAGACCACGTAATTAAGGCAGGCCTTAATATTGTCAAGTAAAGCCCTCCACATCAAGCTGTCACACTTTTCAATTGACTTCCTGTTGATTTCAAAACTATTGGTAGTGTTGATGTTTTTAAAAACAAATTGAAATTGTTTTTACTGGAGAAGAATTGCTATTTGCTATCTATTAAGGTGAATGTGACATGATTCAAAAGTGGATACATATTTTTACACTCGAGCGAACATAGAAGACAAGCAATGAATTGTTTGAATACTACTATTGTGAGGAGTTTCAAAACGCAGTGTAAAACGTCAACTGTCAAGCGAGAGAGTGACATTAGCGTCTGGTACGATGGGATAGCCGTTTCGGGCCGGCCTTCGAACTCCAGCTAAAATATAGTATTCTTAGGGTTTCACATCGTATTTACTTGAAATGTTAAGTCTGATTGAACAGCAATTAACGTTGGAGATGCTCGGTGATGTATTTAACATGGTATTATTGTGTTAACCTGAATAGAAATACACGTGTTCATGACAAGGTTCTAGCTTATTCCTAACAGATCAGAAGTGGGATAGCTTCACGCCCATTGGTATGTATACTTTACCATTATATTCTATCAACTCAATGTACAAACACAAGTAACTTAGCAAGGATCGTATACATTTTCGTAGTTTGTGATTTTGACGCACTGTATCGCGTCCTGGAAAATGAATTTCCTCAATACGGTCTAGTTATGAATATGCCACAACAAGAAATCGTTACTGATGATAAGTAATACTTAATTGGTTAAGTTTTAGTTATTTTCCTTAAGTGCACCTTAATTATATGCTAAGGAAAGAGTACCCAATATAAAGTTACCCAGAATCGAGACCCAAAAGAAAATAAGATGCATTGAGTCCCTAGTCCCTGTACAAGTGTGTATTAGACTTCAGTTGAAGCTTCAAAAGGATATCTGGCAGTTTTATTATAAATAATTCAGGCTTCAAAGAAATTTATAAATGTCTGTGTATGAACTTTCCAATTATACACACCTTAACCCTGAGTAATCTCAGTAACATTGTGTTTGATAACTTAGATTTCCCAGTAGAACAGAATAATTCGAGAAAGAAAATGTGTAAAATATGTTCTTTGAAGTGAACAAAGTTTGTCTCTAGTGGTGCATCAATCAATCACTCTCTTTATTTGTGATAATAGATATGTACATTTGATGACGGTACAACATCACTCCGCAACAATCAACCCAAGTGGGTATACAAATATTCATTAAAACATTGATGAACATGAATAATCCTACATACTTGTATCACACATTTAAATGTGTATATAAAACTTACATATATTATAATATAACTATAAAGTAACACAATATGGTAAAGTAATTTTAATTACTAGCTTATCAAACAGTTAATCCTACATATTACTTTATCGAATGTCAAAATTATATTGTCCAAAGATCAAAATTCAAAATGATTGTTTTAAATAGTCGTGCAGATTGTTATAACATTTCTCAACTAAAAGTTTTGAGTTAGTTTTAAAGAATGTGCTGTTTTATACGAGTACATCTCGGAACCTCATTGTAAATAGCTGGTGCCATGTATATGATGTTTTTAAACATAACCACTGTATTTCCTTTAAAAGAAACACTACATCAGTGTCCCTTCATCAAGTGTCAAGTGTACTACATTGATAAATACCACCTGTTATAAATGAAAAGTGCAAATATTTCCTCCGATCAACTTGTGGACACTTGCTGGGTGTATAAATACGAACATAAGTCATACTTTGAATACGATTTCCCATGTTGGCTTAACTATGAACTTATAACACAGCGTATCAAGGGTATATAGTGTCTGTGCTCAGGTACTGCCTCATGCTATGGGGTAGCAGTACCTAATAAGTTGTATAATATGTTGATCGAACGTTCATAGCACACACACACAAAAAAAAGATATGTTCAAGAAATTCATATATCTCTCATAGGTTAATGCAAGCCCTATCTCAAGAAGTTAAAGATATTCCATTGCTGCATATATTCGAAGAAGCTAATTCTGTCCAATTACATATATGGCCATGTGTTTATTAGAGCTAGTCACAAACAAACCAGAAGTATCAGACACATGAATTGGCCAGTTTACAACCTAAAACTGCTGTAAATATCTCGAAAAATAGCTATCCAATGTGTATTAAAATATTTAACGCTATACCTGATGAACTAAAAAATAATAATATATATATTCACCTGTAAATCTAACATTGATAAACAATAATGTAAACATTTTTTACACCATGGATATCACAAAATGTGCTGTAATCTTACAAGTTTTATAATGTCTTACAATGAACTTGTACTATAAAATTGAATAATCATTTGACTACTTGATAATTTAATTGGGGTCAAAGTTATTGAATAAATAAAGGTTCAGAGTTCAATATTATTAAACATGACCTAAAATTTATGGGCACTGTTCTGAAATTGGTAAGATCATTAAATATTTTTATATAAATATATAAACCTACAAGTTCCTCTTTGGATGACTGAAAGAAATGGAAACTCACTACTATCACTTAAATATATCTGATTATTATTTCAATTATTACTCTGAGTAATAATATTTTTGCTTCAAAGGGTTCACTCAGTTCATATCAGTGCTAAAGTTTGTGTTTCTCAATTTTGACAAATTATGATATTTTAAGGTAAATAAAATAAGAAAATAAAAAAAAAATTATGTTAAGAATTAAGAAAATTGATTAATCTAAATAGAGGTTTTAATATATCCTCACATACAATAGAACTTTATGAACAATATGACTAAATCTAAGCTTAACTAAACTAAGTTTGGTTTGATGTTTGCACTTTCACTGTCCGGACAAGGTTGTATGCTTTGTAATTTTGAACATCTATACGAGTATTAGATATACATTGTAAACATATTGATGCAAATGTTGTGGATAGATGATGAGAAATTGGTTTGTGATGGTAATAATACTAATAACACTTGAAATTTTAAATTATTTGTGATTTGTTGTGTGATTTTGATCCCACAGCTTTGACTCTATTGGTTCTAATTTGAATTGAATTTTAACCTTTACTAATTTATATTTGTTCTCTATTCTCCTGATACATTCCTTAACATCATTTATGAATATGAAGTTTTACTTTAGAATTTGAAAACCTGATTAAGAGTTAATGTTTTTCATGAATCAACATTTGATTAATTGTTTTCATCTGCATTAGCTAATCTATGCAACGCTACCCTTTGTTTGTGGATTTTATTCCATTGATGAATCAGTAATAATTCACAACAAATGTTTGCCCATATATAAGTAATGTCTTCTATAGTGAGTAATAGCCGAACATTTACTAATAACTTTGAAGGGATCTGACTTGCCAAATCATTTTATTTTATTGATAACTCAAAAATTTATTATTGATTTATGAATCCATTGAAGAAATTATTATATCTGACTTTGTATGGATTGTTAAACGTTGGTTCTTTACGGAAGTTAATTATTTATTTATCTGGGTGAAATGGTAACTCATTCTTATCACCCATCTGGTATATTATCCCATTACCTCTGGAAAAGACATGGGTTTTGCAGCTGAACTGAAGCTGAGCTAAAATGAACTGGTTTTGTAACAAATTTGGTTTGGAAATGATTCCATAATTATAATTGAAATGTATTGATATGTTATTATCTTTTAGAACAGAAACAGGAAAATATTTATTTAACTAAGACATACACAACACAATACAAAAATACAATTGACACATAAATTGCGTACAATTAAAAAAAAATATGTATATAGGCATTGTGTTGTAATGTGGCGTCAAAAGGACTAATCTCAGCATCTGCTATGGCATTTCAGATAAGCCCTTTAATATGCAAAGTATGTTAAGTGTATGCGTAAAAGAAGTGTATGTGTAAGTGTAACAATATACCAATGGTAACGGGATGTTTGTTGAGCAGAAGCCCCTTAGAGAAATCAAAGTACATATTTGGTACCAAAAGGAATATAATTGCGAATGATGTTTTTATATTACCTTAGATGCGGGTTTTATACATACTTGTGTTTTGAGCATTTGAAATAATATATATATATATATATATATGGAAAAATATTTATTGCATCATCTGAACAAAAATTAAGATACAATTTTTGAATTACTCCTTTTTAAGTTAAAGATAACTTGAATTAAGAGACCCCCCTCTCTCTCTCTCTTCTAGAATGTATATAGCTTACTTACTCATGTAGGCAATTACTCATATGCAACAAATGTACATATATTTTCATATTCTTTCTACAAAATAAACAAAGGATGCCATGCCATTATATTTTGCCTATAATTTTAAAATTGGAAAGCAAGCTACAGCAAGCAATTGGAAAGTTAGGAAGCCGCCATACCGTGATATATAAGGTGTAAGGTATGGGAAGCATTGCTATGGTATGTGTTAATCTACTTAAAGGAAAATGCCTGATGCACTAAAGGGATTGACTGCACCATGCACATATTAAGTATTTCAAGTCTGGCCGACGCAAAATATGTTTTGCGATGTTAAAGAGTATAGCTTCTGGAGCATGACTAGAGTTCCTAGAATAACCTTAAAAATTGATTATATTGTACTGACTGCTGATTATCCAATTAAGTATACCATGGACAGTGCCCAGTGGAATTAACATTTAAATATTCGTATAGTTTGAACAAAGGCGTGATATAATAAAATACTGTACCCGCAATCTTTGTTGCCATTCCCCTATGTGGCGCAAATAAATGAGACCTAATGAGACATCATGAATGTGAAGTGTCATCATTTTGGATTTGAAGCCGCTGCACGATATTGACACTTCATAGATTCATTTCTATCTCTATTTATGAATGAGATATTCAATTTCTTAACCATCAATACAATACCACTTAATTCGATATGATTGTCATTCGCTATGTTGAAAACAGTCAGATAAGAAGGCAGACAGATATAAAATAAAGAGCGTTCCAGAAAATTAACATGTAAAATAAAGAATAGAGACAAAGAGTAGGTTCAAGCTTTGGCTGACCTATAGGGTCAGATTTTCCTTCGTTGCTGCTGAAAGTATGATATTCTCTTGATATGACTAAAAGCATAGGAGGTTTCGTGATATCAGCCACGATCTGGAGGTCATTCGATAATAGGAATATCTTATCCTGACCCTGATATATGACCCTGAGCGGAGTATGGTTCTATGTTCACACGAGGCCGCTATCGTAACAGACGCGGGAGAGTGGTAGATGACGATTTAAAGTTGAATGTTCCGATAGTTCTCTGCGTGTTTCTTGACGTAATTTGAAGTTCCCAGTTACCAAAACAGAGGGGGGCACTCAAACGACGACGATTAGAACTGATCTAATACATTTAAGAGCTAGACTCTTTGGTGCGAGCTAGCTAGGAGTGCTCTACCCGTTTTGACAGAGGTACAAGCAAATTAATAGTCAAACCGGAATGGAATCCGGTGAATCCTCATCAGAAGGCAGGGACATAAAGTAGTTATGTTCCAGTGATGATTACTGAATTACAAAACCGATCTATTTTCAAGTCTATTAAGTATCAATAAAAACTAATAGCAATTTACCCATAAATTATAGAGGTGGGCGCTATCTTGCTTTTGCATGGTCCTCCCAATGACAGAACTGCAACATTTTTGACATTGTATTGATATATTCCTAGACGGTCTTCCAAAGGCTGAAAGCTGGGGAATGATAAGATCAAAGAAAGAGGAAGTTCAGGTGGAATGCCATTTTGGGTGTCGAAGGTTTTCTTAGTTGATCTTTCTACACGTATGGATTGACTGTTGATGATGAGATCGACACTACTTTATCAGGACATTCTACAATGCACTTTCCAAGTAAAATGATAGCTCTCCAGTGAAGTAAAAGAGATGTTTCGAATACGGCCTACACTTGTACACTATTTAAAGATCAAAAATAAATAAACCTAAAGTTACAGAAAAATACTAGAATTACAATTTTGTTTATATTTTGTTAAAATAAAATAAAAATTTGGTTGGTGCTGAGTGAAAGCGTCAAATGTTATCTTATTGATGGCATTTTTGTTGGTTTAAAGTTGTCTTGCCTACGTAGTGCGTTGTAATGTTTTGTATAAATAAAATAGACCAAAATACAGAAGAATGGTAGTGAAATCACAGCTATTTGGTTATGCTCTTTTAAATTAAAAGTGTACAAGTCCAGGCCATGGTTCCGTACGTTTGCGAAACGTGTCATTTGAAAGTGAATTAAATTAATTATTGATGATGAAATATTATTACTGAGTATTTCAACAACAAATTAAGTTAATCGCAAATGGTACATATTTAATGTGTGTACTTAATATGAATGTATTTAATAAAAGGGCTCTATACAATTGTACAGCTCAACGAGATAAATATAGGGTACTGACTCTAGACATTATTTATCGTAATATATGTGCTTACGATGTCAACAATAAAGTTTATGATTTTAGATCTATCAATGGTGAAAGGTATGCCGAAGTGCAAGCGGTGCTCACTACTTGTGAAAGGTATGCCGAAGCGCAAGCGGATCTCACCCCAACTCCTAATTAACTAAATACATGAATATCTATGGATGGTGAAAGGTATGCCGAAGTGCAAGCGGTGCTCACTACTTGTGAAAGGTATGCCGAAGCACAAGCGGATCTCACCCAACTCCTAATTAACTAAATACATGAATATCTATGGATGGTGAACGGTATGCCGAAGTGCAAGCGGTGCTCACTACTTGTGAAAGGTATGCCGAAGCACAAGCGGATCTCACCCAACTCCTGATTTGCTAAATACATGAACATCTATGGATGCTGAAAAGGATTACGTAGTGCAAGCGGTTCTCACTACTTGTGAAAGGGATACCGGAGCACAAGCGGTTCTTACCCAACTTCTAATCAACTATACGAATACTTGTGGATTGTGTAAGGGACGCCGAAGCACAAGTGGATCTTACCCAGCAAGCGTTTGCATCATAGACTTAGTTCTTACCCTAGAACGCAATCAAACTAAGGTGGTGTTTACCCTTTACAATTCAATGTACATTCATACGTACCTGCATGGTAGGTATACCAGGAAGCGAAAAGGTAACCACGTTATACATATGTATGTATATGTGAAAGGAATACCTTAATCGTATCAGTGATTGATCTTCTATTCATTTTACCATGATTTATGGAAAAATAGGATTTATTGGAAAATATCCAGCTACACTGTATTTTTTAAGTAGTAAAAAGTACAAGTTGTACAAACATTATGTTGATAATTTACTTATAAAAAAATTTAATGTTTTCTTCTACATGGTTTTACAGGTCCTTGGATAAAACGTAAAGGCCAGCCAGGACGTAATTAAAATAGTTAGTGCTCTGTCCAGCAAGCAACAGGCCAGCTCACAGAGTATATCAAAACAAAGGTCTTCAATTGCAGCCTGACACAGTGCTGAAAACGTTATTCCAGGATTAATTAAAATCGTACCGTATCGAAAATGTGATGAGATATTGTTTAATGTGTTAAGATTCATACATACCGTATATAACGTTACGATGTTATGTTGAAATTAATTATTTTGTCTACATTAATATTTTTTATATTTATATGTTATTTAGAATTGCTAGTATTGTGTAAAAATAGCATGTATGAGGGCATACCTAAAGTTCGAATGGCCGGAACGGAATAGGGTCATTCCGACAACAGGACGGCCGACTGTGAGGAGTTTCAAAACGCAGTGTAAAACGTCAACTGTCAAGCGAGAGAGTGACATTAGCGTCTGGTACGATGGGATAGCCGTTTCGGGCCGGCCTTCGAACTCCAGCTAAAATATAGTATTCTTAGGGTTTCACATCGTATTTACTTGAAATGTTAAGTCTGATTGAACAGCAATTAACGTTGGAGATGCTCGGTGATGTATTTAACATGGTATTATTGTGTTAACCTGAATAGAAATACACGTGTTCATGACAAGGTTCTAGCTTATTCCTAACACTATTACTACCAGACCCAAACAAACTGTTAATCTAAAAAGGCGTAGTACATTTTTGGTGTCCCACCCTTCACAAATTTACGACGTCCAATGTTTAATCCCTTTCACTGTATCTACCTCCAACTTTACAACCCTCGAATCACTTTCCTGTGACTGTAGAGCTAAGGAGAAGTTTTGTCAAATAATCCCAATATTTTGATTGAATTTCGAAAACTACTTTCTTAGTTGTTCTTTACTTCATCAAAGATATCGATTTTCCCAATTTTAGGTTCCTATTTTAAGCGTTTGGACTGTCTGTCTGGAATAAATGACTAGTGTTTTTGGCAAATCCTCTCGAGAAACTCCGTCGTGGCGATATGTAAAGGAGGCTTATGTTTATCAATGGACTTATAGAACGAGTTATTAAAATAATAGATCAACTTTGGTTAAAATATTTTTCATTCGTGAAATAACCACAAAATCAGTTCAAATTCTCAAATTTAAAATATTAACTATAGGTCCACACGCTATGGTTATTCAAATATTAAATAAAATCCCAAATAATTTGAAATATAAACATATTTTAATTACTTACGAATATTTACAAAAATACTAAAATTATTTTTAAAACAACAATGTTACTATGACCTTATTGAGTTCTTTAACGATGTGCTTATTAAATAAGTGAATCAAAAGTAAATTTAAAAAAAAACTGCGTTAAAATTGTACCTTTTTATGATTTGGATATACACAGTGTCACTCTCACAGTAAATACGAATCTAACGACACCTCTCAAGCTAAAATCCATCGAGCCGTTCAGGCCGCAGAGCGTGCCAAACAATTATACATACATAGATGCTCTCAAAAAACATAGCCCCCTTTCGGGCGCAGTCGGGTAAAAAGAACATTAACAGTATAGCTATAGTATAAGTATTTGATATGCATCGAACAAATTCAAATTGCAATCTCTAGCGTGTAGTTTGATACTCATTATCTCGCTCCAACCCGACCAAGTGATAAGCAACACCGCAACAACTAATTACTACTTGACGTTGCAAACTAAAGATAAAATAAGTACTTAGATGGAGTATAAAGTGACGTTGAAATTTAACAATAAAACTCGTCACTCTCATAGCGAATACCCTTTGTTAAAAAGAGACAACTTTATTTTTGTAGAGACACCCGATTTCAAGGAGTTTTTCTTTTGTGCTCTATGTGTGCATTACTTTTTAATGAGTGCGCATCAATTTGTCAAATTATGACTATAAACCGACTAAATTCAGTGACTCTTAAAGTGATTAGCCGCTTATTCTTATACTCTTCAGTTCGATAAATTGCCTGCAAACATTGACCAATCGGGCGCCTGCATACAGGTTGAGTTGTACACCATAATAATACTATGTACAAAGCGGATGTTAACCGATTCTCAAATCCGCGATACCTGGACTCTCCGCAAAAAAATGGCCGGCTCAGGGTAAAAGTATCGCGCGCGCGTTCTAACACATATACAGACGATATCACAACATTTCTATAAAGTGACTAATTGACAGCTTATCTACGAGAGAAGCGAAAGAAATCCCTATATCTAGGGACTGAACATTATTAATTGTCAAATTTGACTTCAATGATAATATAAAATGGTAAAAATTTGTAGATTAGTTCGACCCAGTGCTTTACCTATGGTGACTCGGGAATTTCAAGGATAAAATGGACTGTATTGGCACTAAATTAATTAAACTTCATTCGTATTCCAATTGCTATAAAAGTAAGGAGGGTAAGTGAAAACGACCCCTTTGATCCGCGCGCCTTCTCAAATAAACAATTGCGTTCGGATACGCGAACGAGTAGATACAATAAGACTGTCTGTTGAATACACGGTATATCAGTCGTTAGCTATTGAAGTATGTTACTCAATGATAAAATACGTAATTTAAATACAAAGGTTTTCACTCATACTACTTGATGATGAAACTTCAAATTAATGAAGCCCTGGCTGGTTTTTTTTTCCAGTACTTTTCGGTGACAGACTTATGGTAGACTGACATAATGGTAGCAGCCAAGTCGACATATGATAACAAGCCACAATAAAATAAGCGAATGAAAAGTAAATTTTTAAAAACTCACTTGCGTAATTTTTTTAACTTTTTATGATTTTGATATACCCAGTGTCACTGTCACAGAAGATACGAATCTAATGACACCTCTCAAGCTAAATCCATCGAGCCGTTCAGGCCGCAGAGCGTGCCAAATAATAATACATAAATACATACATACATACTCTCGAAAAACGTAACCCTCCTTCCGGCGCAGTCGGGTAATTATAATACAAATCAAAACATGCCATAAATGTGATACATGTGGTTTTCTAAAAATCGAAAATATCTGGTATAACTCGTTGACATGCAAATTAAAAAAAGGTATTATTCAATATTACTTGAATCACTATCAATGTAAAATTATATAATATTAATGTATGTACTACTCAGAACTTGTGCTCCAGGAACTCCTGTACTGAATAGAATGAGTGTTACATTTCAAGTTAATTAAAAGCTTGTAATCAAGATGAAGTTATAAACAGGAATATCAGGCAACGCTACGGCGATTATTTATACAACATTGGCTATACTTACCTATCCAACTTAAATTAATTTATTACATCAAAAATATTCCCCTCAAAGCAGAAACTCAAGCAAAAGAACTTCGCTTCAGCAATAAACATAACTTTCGTGCTTAAAGCCGTGTTTAAGTAATATTTTTCGACTTTGGCGAGTCCCCGAAGTTTGAGCAAAGCCGCTACCAAGTATTAATTGCTAAAGTTGCTGTACTGTTTTATTGCTTAGTTTCATCCTGGTTTTATCAGTCAACATTGAGTCAGTCCTGGGATGCTGACACAGATTATTGAATACATACGTGTTTAAGGAGATGAGGCAGTTGAGGCAGATGAGGCAGCTGCCTTTCCTTGTTTGTATTGCCGCAAGATCAACAAATGAACGCACACAACGACAACCCAGCTCGCTTATTTACTCAATACAGGATGTTCCACCGTGACACCATGTCATGACACACGGATGTTTATTATTACTATTATCGTAAACATAGTATGTTACAGATAGATTATATGAATCAGTAGTCAAATATCTGTATTTTAGCCTTTCTAACATCATTGTGTTCACATACGACAGAATGAGATAGAACATTCTCTTATGTGTCAAAATTAAGCAAATGGCGCCTTTTGCGTTAGTACGAGTACGTTTCGGGAAAAACTATTTTTTATTGAGTTAAATCGTTCAGTACAACAACGACACATTTCAGTTGACAAAAGCCGGGACGTTGCGATAAAAAGACATACAAATGTGGTTATTGTCATCTCTTTTTAATGCACGAAATGCCGTCATTAAAATGACGAGTACCCACTATAGATGGCATTGTTCTACTTGAAATTATCTATGTAAAGGTACTTGTAGTGTACCTTAGAGATGATATGTTTTTGCTGTAAAGATTGTAAACAGAAAAAAATACATTAAGATTTTAAAGCCGCCCTCCTGTACACGGAATCGAATAAAACATGCACTTCACTGTCACGACGGCTTCATCTATTGACAATTCTAAAATCTATGGATGGCAAAATTCATTTTAGATGTAGCATGAACTGATGCTGTTCTGTCACTACGCTGGTAGATAACTTGCAGCAAGCTGTATAGTGTACCCATTTTTAAAGTTCCGTAACCGAAGAGTATCCAACGGAGCCCTATTGCTAAGTCTGCGCTGGTCATCCGTCCGTCCGTCAGCGGGACGTATTTCATGATCCGTAATAGGTAGTTGCTGCGGCTGTTGTCACTATAAGAACATGTAAAATAAAGTAACTATTTAAAAAAATATCACAATACAACTGCCACTTTACGATTCGAGCTGTTAGCGCCTATAATAAGTAAGTTTTAATTTATTGTAGACGGTAATCAGGCGCATTCGCTAGAGCATAATTAGGTGCCATATTACCTTTCTTATTAATTATGATTATTGACATGTTAATCTTTTCAATTCTGTACGGTGCGCTCGGAGCCTACGGTCCGTTTTAGCCGACTTTAAAAAATGAAGAGGTTATCAACTTGACGGGTATGTTTTTAAAATATTTTGTTTGTTTGTTACCTCAGAACTTTTGACTGAGTGAACTGATTTGGATGGTTCTTTTTTATTTGAAAGCTGGTGCTTTCCGTGTGGTCTCATTTCAATTTGGTCCATGAGAAAACGGTATAAATCTTAAATTTGCGTTACTAAAAGTAGACTTAGAGGGCAATTGTAGTCGGTTTCCAGTTCTTTTTGAACGCATTTACCTGTTAACTTACCATCATGTGAGATCGTGGCCTCTCGTGCTCTCTTCGTTTGAGTTGTGAGAAGATGATTTAATTTTAAAATATGATGAAATCCATTACGTTGGAATAAAAATAAATTCCTATTAACTTCCATATTAAGTACCTACGAGAATTCCCTGAGGAGAAAGCAAAAGGTGAAAAATCGACAGATCCTTTTACGAATCAGACAAAGTTTCAAACAAAAAGAAATGGAGCGAAGTTTTTTTTATTGACATACCTTTTTATGTTACTTCTCTATATATCTAACTTTCATTGTCTATGCGGAGTTTCTGGAATGTAAACACTTCGGTGTTCGTATCAAAAATTCTTATGTAAATAAGGGCCTTCGTGGCACAGTTTTCTGGACCTTAGACTCAGATGCGCACTACACGCACGTCCTGTATTTGATTCCCGGTGGAGACATTGTAAAAAATCTCTTTGTGAGACATTGCCTAGTTTCATTAGGGTATTGCACGTAATCCCTTGATTGGATGAAAAGCAATATGATTCCGTGATTCGTTAATCCGTTGTTATCGGTTACTATCTACGACAGGTAGTAGCTACATGAGACATGTCAGAGGACTATGGCGGATCAACAACTCTGACACAAGGGTGGGTTAGGTTGGTCAAGTTATCGACACGTCATATCATGACAGTTCAATAAACCGATTATCCTTTGTCAAGTCTATTTGTACGCAATACATTGCTGCTCGGTCGTACTTATAAAATAGATTAACTCTTTATTAATTAAACTATTTAACAAAATTGCTTTCACGTATGATTTGTACGGTCGTAAACTATACCTGGATAAATTATACGCCCTTAAGAAAAATACATGCTGTATACAGCGTATTCAATATAAAAAAATCAAGCGCATAAAACACATGCACAACAAAACCAAACCAAACACCTACCACCAATTTAAAACCTTCTCCTTTTTATATCGGTTGAAAACAGATGTTTAATTAGGTGCTACGTGTACTGAGTTGGGTAAAATTGAGGAGCATTTTTATTTTTAATAATTATAATTTCATTGGTCGTACAAGCAGATGTTTCCCTTGAACGCAAGCCGTTATTACCGAAATATTATCCTTGAAGGTATGTACGACGACCTGAAAACATAAAAGTGACACAGAAAAACAAAGCACAATGTAGCTTTGTTACAAAGAGAAATTGTCGAGATTTTTTTATATTTTTGTGTCGTGAATTATGCCCCTATTTAGCTTTTATACGTGTGCCACAGATGGTATATCGAGGCAAATATATTGCCCCTAAAACACAAACATGTTCTGTAAGACTTCACATTTGATCAAAACTAATGTTAACAAGCGAATGATTAAAACTACTAAATCCCTTTATAAATAACTAGCAGCCCGTCCCGGCTTCGCACGGATGGATATTTAAAACTTTCAGGATAAACGTAGATTAAATTAATGTTATGCAGGAAATAAGTAGGTTTTTCTTCAAATTACTGTTTATATTTTGCGTATAATATACAATTTTATATTTTTTCTACATAATTATTTTTATTCTCAAAGTTCAATTCCTTTGAATTGTATTATTTTTAGTTTTAAAGCGTTTTCTTTTTACTTGATCTTAATTCTTTATTTTAACCCCCTACGAGGCCTAACGGCTACATGTTGCTCTAACAACCTAGAGGTTCCGGGTTCGATCCCCAGTGGAAGCAACTGTAGATACTCGATTTAGTTGGAAGGCCATTTCCTATTTCCATCTGACTACCACCATGTTACCTAAGTCTGACGCCAAACAGCAGCACTAATAGCACTGTTGTGTTTCGATATGAAAGTAGCAGAGCCAGCGCCTCGAACGGCCTTCACTTTAGCGAAAACCGATACATAAAAATATAGAAATCCACTGTGTGAAATCCAAATGTTAAACACATTAAATTTTACACATGTAACATCTCGTGCAAGAGCTACACCAAACCACAAGTGATGTGGTCGACAACTGCCCAACTATTGGGTGGGCCCAACTTTACTAATTAGTTAAGTTTAATTCTAATATAACGAGTAGGGTTGGAGGGGTGGGGTGGGGGGGGGGGGGGGGGGGGGCATCAAGGACTTTCACGGGGTCGTGTACGATATCTGTTTTGTTTGGCACGTGTTGGTTTCGGGTGTGACTTGGGTTTTAATAGTGTCACATTTATTTTGGGTCACTTTTTAGGGTTCCGTAGTCAAACAAGGAACCTTGTAGTTTCTCTCTGTCCGTCTGTACACCCGGCTTAGCGTAGCGACCCTTACTACTATAAAGCTGTAATTTGTTACGGGTATAGGTTACATATTAATCACGTCGACTAAGTGGTATATTATTGTGTGTATTGGATTGGTAAATAAAATCTTGGAAATTTTAGATTTTTTAGGGAAGCTTTCATACACTTAAAATGGGGATAATTAACGTCAATTACGTCTTACAAAAATATTGAGGGTCTACTAAGAACATAAAGTTAGTGAGAATTTTTGTCCTCGTCGAATATCCAATATGGTGGTGTGTGTGAGGGGTCACACACACCACCATCGACTAAACTATTACTTCTTTCTTATTAGTTGTATACGAGTATATACGTGTTAAGTGGGACCACCAAAAAGAATCATCCAAATCGGTTCACCCAGTCAAAAGTTCTGAGGTAACAAACAAACCAAAAAACATACCTGTCGAATCGATAACGTCCTCCTTTTTTTCAGTTAAAAAGAGATGAAAATAGCCAATAAATAATAACGTAATAAAAATATCAAGCTAAACGGAAATTGTTTTGGGAAAATAGTTGGGTTCATCGTCCAATAATTAGATTCAGTTAGTCTAATTACTCGTATTTATTTGTCGGCACTGAATTACTGTCACACGCTGTATGTTCACGAAACAAACAAACATTAGAAGATCAAAGGAAAACACAAAACAACCTGAATCCGTCCCATCAAACCATTCGCGTCCCAAGGCTTGCACTCAAAAAAATTACAAATGCAACCATGCGCGAGCCACGCCCAACCATCCGAATGGAAACTATCTGTACATCCAATATTAATCTGGATTTTTTCAGCCGCTGACAGTTTTGTTTTTTACGCTTTTATTCAAATGAAAACTGTGTGAAAAAAGTTGGTTTCAGTGCCCGCGAGCTCTGCACGCTAACTAAAACGTGATGGGGCTTTCGTTGTTTTCAAATGGTGCCTGTTGGTCGGTTTGCGAGAGTATTTGCTGGTGCATCGATCAATAAGCTGGAAATTGTCATGAGGGAGATATTATGGCTGAAGGCTCCGAGGGCTGAAGGGCTTCCGAGGCAGAATAGTGACAAACACTACCAGAGCGACACGAACATGCGTTAGTAAAGTACAGGTATAACGTATTACTGAGTCTGCTTCTGAGGTATGGGAGCAGTACGGGAGACTGTGCATCACCCAACCTCACCGATTACCACGTAGGACTTCTCATTACTGAATTAGCAACAAAGACTGCAAGATGGATTGATGAATTCAGTAATATTTTGTTATTAAAATGGTAGATGCTATAATGACCATGACCAGCAGCGAATTTTTTTCCGTTAGTCGACTTTTATGTCACTCTCGGGGTGACGCGCGGGGAATGAGGGGAAGTTTTCTCCAGCTAATAGCCATTAACTGCTAGGGTCAAAGACTCAATAAATATATACTGTTAAGAATATTTAACGAGCTGGAAAGGCTGAGAGAAAGGTACCAAATCGAACAAAACTTTGTTTTTATTTATGTATGACGTATGACATTTTATTCGTTTTCACTTTGTGGTTCACTAAAGCTCTGAGAATAATGTTTGGCATCCCACATTGTATAAGTAAAATACATATACATCGACCTCGGCCTAAAAACAGTTCGGCAGGAAATAGCTCAAAACAGCCTGAAATACTCGTACCAGGAGAAACTAACCGTCCATGTAAACAAACTGGCACACGCTCTGAGTGGAGAAGGCACTCTTCAGCATACCCGGCTAGAAAGAAGTGACATACCGACCCCACATACAATATTTACCACTTAACATAAAGAGAATCGTGTGAAAAGAATTTTCTTACAAGTATAGCTCTTGAGGAAAACATAAACTGAGAAATCAAAGAAGTGGCTTATTGTTGGAAAACAGATTGCCATGAAGCAGAAACATTTTCAAAAAAATAGGTCTAAGTTGAGCTGTATGATCCGTTGTGCCGCGTCTCTTGGGAGGGAGAATAGGTCGTCGGGACTACCCCAGTATTTTCTGTTCGGGCATTCACCGATAATGTGTGTTACACTCTGCACCAATGCGCCGCGTCACAGCATGGAGAATCTCTACAGCCACACCGATGCATGTATTCCGCACTTCTTCCGTGTCTGTTTCGCTGGCACCATTCTCGTCTGGGAAGCGAGAACCCTTTCTGAAAACTGATTTAGAAAATAAGATGAAACAGATTTTTATAAATAGAATATAGATGTTAAGTATAGGAAGTGTTAAGTATAAGTAAGTCGCCAACAGTCATTCTGGCAGGAGCTAAAATGTTGCAAAGTAATTTTTTGATAATAAAGCCGACCTATTTTAAATCCGAGACCGCACCGAAATCAGTTAGACATCATTTGCACATAGTTATAAATATGACTCAATAAACCAATTCGCAGAAAAACAGCTGTCTCATCCAATACGTCCGCAAAGCTTTCTCCTGTGTCCCTGAGAACCTCAAACCTAAAAACTCTGAAGTCAAACAAAAATAATACGGAAACGGACCAAGTAAAAACAGGCAGGGTTAAGTGAAAGCCGAAACCCTTCGGTTGCGGACGGCTGAGCAAGATTAATTGCGGGCCATCAATAACCCGCGTCATGGCGTCGATTAGCGATATACGATAGCACTCGAGAGCTGGCGATATGGCCGAGTGTGGCGTTGACATTAATACCAAGACATCTGCGCCCCAGTGTTTGCCGAAAAAACAAAGGGACTATTTGACTCTGTATGGCCGTTTGTACTGTATTACAAAATATAATCTGAGTATTCCTTGCCCGTGTGATAACGTCGATTGACTATACACGGTAAAATTGGAGAGCTGGCGATATGGCCGAGTGTGGCGTTGACATTAATACCAAGACATCTGCGCCCCAGTGTTTGCCGAAAAAACAAAGGGACTATTTGACTCTGTATGGCCGTTTGTACTGTATTACAAAATATAATCTGAGTATTCCTTGCCCGTGTGATAACGTCGATTGACTATACACGGTAAAATTGGAGAGCTGGCGATATGACCGAGTGTGGCGTTGACATTAATAACAAGACATCTGCGCCCCAGTGTTTGCCGAAAAAACAAAGGGACTATTTGACTCTGTATGGCCGTTTGTACTGTATTACAAAATATAATCTGAGTATTCCTTGCCCGTGTGATAACGTCGATTGACTATACACGGTAAAATTGGAGAGCTGGCGATATGACCGAGTGTGGCGTTGACATTAATAACAAGACATCTGCGCCCCAGTGTTTGCCGAAAAAACAAAGGGACTGTTGAACTCTGAATGGCCGTTTGTACTGTATTAGAAAATATAATATAAGTTTTCCCTGCCCGTGTGATAACGTCGATTGACTATACACGGTAAAATTGGAGAGCTGGCGATATGACCGAGTGTGGCGTTGACATTAATAACAAGACATCTGCGCCCCAGTGTTTGCCGAAAAAACAAAGGGACTATTTGACTCTGTATGGCCGTTTGTACTGTATTACAAAATATAATCTGAGTATTCCTTGCCCGTGTGATAACGTCGATTGACTATACACGGTAACATTGGAGAGCTGGCGATATGGCCGAGTGTGGCGTTGACATTAATACCAAAACCTATGATTGATTGATTTATGTATTGTGTATGTATGTATTGTGTTTGTTTATTTATTGTCAGTTTATTTTACGATTTATCTTGAAATGTTTGCTTCTTTCTTAATTAAAGCCATGTTTTCTCCTTTGGTTTGGCGTATTATGTATCAATTTAATTAAAGAAGTAAATTTTTGTAAAATGTCCCAAGTAATGGAAAAGATAAAAGTTGAAAGCGTAACTTCTAGGTCCTGATTAAGGTCGTCGGTCCATCTAGTGTGTCCTCTAGGCCATTGTTTGCCAAAAAAATTAAAATTATTGTAACCACTATTGACTATTTTGGATAAACATCTTGATATTAATACTATTAATTTTATAGCATAAAATAGCGTCAAAAGCTTTTTGGGTCTAAAGATTAGTATCAAGACTTCAGTGATCTAATATTTTCCTCAATAGGTTGAGGATTTTGGGTGCGCACATGTTCCATCCAACAGCCTTATCGTCTTACCATCAGGTAAGACGAAACTCAAGTGCAAAACCATTATTCATATAAAATGCATTACGTCATTGTCAGTAATGTATCATCAACACCTGGCTGACCATGGAGTCAGGAATGATATCCGGTAGAAATCAATAGTTTGTAAAATTAAAAATAACTGCAAAATCTACAACTTGAAGGAAGGGTAGATTTTTTTGTAGAATAAAAATATGCTCTCATGTAGCTGATTTTCAATTTATTGGTGTATTCCCGCGAGAAATATTGAACAAATAAATTAATCAACACATAAAAAAGCTTCAAATACAGCCAGGCGTAATTTCTCCCTCATCCAAACATCTAATAAACCGAAAATTCATAACACATGAAAACGTAAGAGCTCCCTCGTAAAATAGCCCGGTCACGACCTCGTCATGTGCCCCCTTTTGTTTTATAGTCCATATGAGGACTTTGAGAACCTAGCTTTATAGCCCAGCCCTCCTACTGTTTGGCAAACTGGACATTTTATCTGGGTTTGCTTGCTATACTACTGCTGCTACTGCTGTGCTTTCTTCAGGGTCTTCATGCTAATTGATGATGAGTATAGGCCTGTTTCCACTAATAACAAATTGCTTGGTTTATAGTTTCTAATTATAAACGAGGAGACGAAGATAAGAAAAAACTAGTATATTTCTCAAAAAAGTTAAAGATTATTAATATTTTTAAAAAATGAACTCGAAAAAAATAGGCATTAGGTCACGTGACAACGAACACGAAGAACGCGGCGCAAGAAAGTGTGACGTCACGCCTCGCAAAACATCATTGTTGTTGTTGACGTTTTCATATCACAGAGCAGGTTATTTCGCGAGCTGTGACGTCATTCAAGACGCCATGACACTATTCAGCGTTTTCGAGGGAAATCTAAATGGCTTTTTTAAAATACAAAATACGTAATGTAAATATTGATTTTTCTTTAAAATATAGTTTTTTTGGGATAAAATAGATATTAAAGTATATAATTAGCCAAGTTTTCAAATTTAGTCAACTAGCCTATTGTAATGATTTATATTAGAAGTACGTACCCTGGACCATAATCAGTTGGTTTCCTAGAGCTCAATAGATGGTTGTGCCATAAGGCTCATTGTTGAACTAAAAACTGCAAACCCTCTACGTGCGTAAAATGACCAGCTATCCAATCTTCCGTACGCATCATTGCTGAAAATGTGCTTTTATTCTCTCTCTTCTACAATTGGATTCCATCTTCGCTTCTTAGTTTTTTCACAGCTACGTGAGTGGGATTCATTTTCTACTTATGTTTCTTGAAGTACACAAAGGAAATTGGAACACAAGCTAAATCTAGACAATGTTAGACCACATCGTCACAACTTAATGTGAGATTATGGTCAGATGCTTTCACTCACCGCGCTCAGTTTCGCAAACAAGATCATTTTATGGGTTCGTATAGTACTCGCACAATAAGTTTGCCCCTCTGAAGCTAGTCACAAAAGACCTCGGAGTATCAATTATTAACGTACGAGTATAAGTGGGAGGCAAGGCAAGTTAGCGGGTGGAAAGTAATGTCCTAGTGTTGTATCATCTAGGGATAGTTATTATAGAAAATAATACACACACGTTCCGTCTGTACATGTTTGAAATTGCGGAGAGCTAACTTCAGAGGGGCAAACTTATTGTACGAGTATTAATTACTTTACTTTACTTTATTTACTATTACTAGGCCTCCACTGTCTGTCAGTCTGACTGTCACAGAGCTATATATATATGAACAATAACAGGTAAACACTTGAAATTGAATTGTCACAGAGTGTGTATTACCACAGTCGCTATAACAACAAATAATACAAAGCTAAAATTAAAACGTATCTCTGACATTGGGTTTGCCCTTAACCTTCATATTATCTGATGATAAGCGACAATACGGCTGTTCAATAGAAAGCATACAACACTTGTTTGTTTCCCACGGCGGTGAACAGACTTCACTTTGCAGTATTATGACAGACTGTCTCTTTGTCTAGATGAGAATTTTGAGGACCAAATTTTATGCCGTTCCCTATGTAACTCTGAACGTTTTGTCTAAAGTACTTTGCTATACTTTACCGATTTTAATATTCACAATGGGTTCCATTTTATCTTATGATAAATGACGACGAGGCCAAAGGATGAAAGCTTGTGCACTTAATAGTCTTTATGTTGGTTTTATATAAGGTCCTATTAAATTAAGTGTATTCCTTCCGAGGGGTGAATCTACGTAATTTGTATGTAATATTTGCGTAAAAAGTAAAGGGAAATACACGTTAGATTTCAAGATACATAAACAAAATTATAAGAAGAAGAAAAAAATTGAACTTAGAAATACACAGACGAATATTTTTCTAAAACTACTACAGTTGTTGCAGTAGTCATCAACAAAAATTTATAGTGTCATTTAATTGTACAAGAACTATGGTGTAATTAAACAGTTTTCAATTTATCTATATATATTTTTACTGAATAAATTTTTGGCATTTTGCATTTGCTTTTTCTTTTTGTAATTTACGCATTGCATTGTTTCCATTTTCTTTCCAACTACAGCGAATCCCAAAAAAGGATCATGATTTTAGTCACCTTTGTATTTATGTTTGTTTATCTGTTCTCTCATATCTCCTACAATAGTCATCATATTTTTACAAATGAGGTGTCATTGGAAGCGAAGTTTTTGTTCGCTGTTTATGAGCTATACATCTATTACGTCGTATAAAATCTAAAATGACGGCTTGTAGAGCACATAAAATGGGCCCAAAATTTTAATGTAATTACGAGTATATCGTGTTCGGTATCAAATGAGAGATATTGTTGAGGATTTTCTGAAAATATATAAAATTACAGTACATTTTATAATCTACCGAAAAAATTTAAAAATGGTACGTTTCTGGTAGTATTCGGGTTAAGTTTTTTTTTAATTGTCTACTAGTTTCGTAATTAATAACTTAGTATGCTATTTTTACACAAGTTGTCACTGCTGAGTTGGTTCTACGGAGATAGTTCAAAATTTTGGTCTATACCCAGTAGAGAATTGGTCATAAACGGCTTGTAATTATTTTATTACACACTATTATTTACTTACTAAAAACACTAGACCATATATTTGTAAACTTAGAGAAGTGGGTAAAAAAACAGTATCGCCAAAACGTCAAAATAAAATCTAAAAGATGTTTTAAAAGTCTAGTGTTAAGATGGTGTCCTCTCCTCTATGCTGTCTGGTAGCGACGAATTTGAAAAATTCTTTATGCGCTTCACATTCGAGTACAAAAATATTGACACATTATTTCACCATCGACATTACCTTCGACACAAAAAAGGGCAAATGTAATATGCTACAAAATTAGGTAAATAGTTTTGTGATTGAGAGCACAGGAAATATGCATATAATAAAATATTATTGAAACTTAATTCAATTATTAAAACAGGGTTATGAAACTCTCCGGTGAGACGTTGTCCATTAGTATGTCACAGTTGACAACTACTTAGTAGACATACTTCAAATTTAGAAAAGTATATTACTCTGTTTATACTTTTCCTTCCTTATCATACTTTCATTTTCATTGATAAAGTAGCCCAGTGTTCTAAATTTTAAAATCTAGTAAAACAGTTGCATAGTCAAAATAAAACGGTGGTTGTATATATTTTAGCAATCACCAAAACTCTTTAAAAATATTTTTACGGGAGAAAAAACATTATTTTATGCAAACAATATATAAATGTTTCCTTAAATAAGATTCGCGGTACGCGAGTCTAACTCGCTCAAAATTTATGAAATTCACGTTCTGAGGCTATTTAAGAATTCGCTGTTTTCATACCGTCGCCCTAGAGACATCTTAACACGGGATGTCCCCGCCTCAAAGTGGAAGCTTAAGTGAGCGTTAAGCACGAGCTTAAGCTTAAGATCTGCCCTCTAACTTTTTAAGTTCACGCCAGAAGAGTTTCTTGCAGAGCTGAGATATTTTAGTAGTGTTTTACAAGCTTGGGTGTTTTTACATCTGAGGAAAAACCTGAATCTAAATGTCAGGCTTGATATATTGTATGTAATGGAATGTATAGTCATATTTATGTTGAGAAATTATTACTTATTCTTTATAAAACTAAAAAAATGATGTCTCAAATTTAGGGTAAAATAACCAGAGCAAAAAAAGTTCAACGAGATATGTTTACTTGATCACAAAAACAAAATGTTCAAAATAGACAAACTTGTTCCAAAAAAAGTATATTTAAATTTATGCAATTAACGTGAAATTGATTTATATATTTGGATTTATTATTAATTACTTTTCCAATAAATTACTGTATTAATGAAATTAATCCTGACATAAAAGAGGTGAGAGCCATTTTCCGCCTTTCACACAAAAAAATTAGCTTCCGACAATTTATTAAACGCATTTGTATAATTAAATGTATGAAAAGAGCTAAACACTCTATTGGTTAGACACCTCCTTTTATTGCAGCGTATCCCAAAATCAGGCAGCGGTACATATCTGGAAAACTACAATCTCATCCTAATTCTTGACCGATTTCTTCGCAAAATCAACCCAATGACACCCACAGGATGAAAATGGGTGATCTTCAAGAGAGAGCACACAGCCAAATCCACTCACCCAAGACCGTTGAATATTTGAATTTATAATTACTTTGGTTTGTTTCAGGTCCAACAATCAAGATGGTGGGAAGAACGATGATCTTGCTTGCATCTTTAACAGTTCTTTACATTGGTAAGTACTGGTTTCTAAGATTCTTGATTTGACTGAGAAGTCTGTCATTATCCATTACTAATGATAGTCCTTTTATAATATGCACCACTCCTTCCAGTCCTCACTCCTCATCAACTACTCGTAGGCATTCCTATCGATACTCGGTTTGGTTAGTGGTAGGTCATTTTCTATGTCCGCCTGGCTAGCTACCACCAAGTCAGCCAAACAGCAATTTTAATAGCACTTTGTGTTCCGGTATTCATACCGGTATCAGGATCCAGCGCCTCATTAGGCTGAAGCTTCTGGGTGCACACTCCTTAGAGTCACTTACCATCAGGTGGGGAGCCAAGTGCAAAACCCATAATACATGTAAAAAACTCTTCGCTACAGCTAAACAACAGCAAAAACTTGAGAAATCGGGACAAACTTGTATTAAATAGTATTCCAAGATTGGCACTATGGCATATATTGAATGTCGCACATAGCGAATATACAGAATGAGCAGAATTTCTGCGGGGGCCAATCACAGCGCGGCACGGCCGGATCGGTCAGGTGCATGACGGTGGCGCCAGCGCAGCTCGGTGACATTGGTATATTCGCTATGTCATTCAATATATGCCATTATACGAAACAATGTAATTACATGTTTGTAAAAATTTTAATGCTCTACCAGATGACATCAAATTATTACCACTTGAACTGTTTAAGCGAAAATTAATGAAATGGTTAAAAGAAAATAACTTGTATAACATAACTGTCATTTTTTGATATATTATTTTTTGACATTTTTAATTTGGACATTTCTTTTGACATTGTAAGTAAATACATACTTATAAAATAGTATTAGTTATAGTTAAAACAATACGCAATATTTGCATGCCCGACTCGGGTTAAATGTGAGAACTAAATAAGCACCTTCCACCTTGTAAGCACCATATTTATTGCAAAAAAAATTTCAATTTCAAACAGGAATAATGACTTCCCGCTCAGCATTTCACGCTGACGCCAAACAATCAGTACATTTGAATACAGCCAAAGCCCTCATTAATAAATACAATATTTGTCCAACTACTTACGGACCCAGCCCACTGTGCATACTTTAATGAGACCTCCACTCGACTATCTGCTTTCACATTTGCAATTCTACTTTCGAGGTTTTTTACACTGTCTGTCTGTGGTTTAATTTTATGTTTTATGTGGTTTTTTTTATGTTCCATAATTATTATTTTGTTCCCGTATACGAACGAGTTGCAATGTTTTGTTTATTTCTTGTATGCGTATGCAAACCTTTTGAAATCTGAAGTAGTCAATTAAAAATAAAGCTTTCCCGTACTGACTGGAGGGTATTGATCCCGACTAGACTATTACTCTAGAAGACTATTACAAAAAGAGATTTGTGGTTTTAGTAGATTTAATTAGTGTTTTTTATGAATAGGTTTGCACTTGACCTTCTTGAAAATTAATGAAGTGCTGGTTCTGCTACCTAGTTTACCTACCTACCTACCTACCATAGTCGACGATCATGCAGATTTAGTAGCAATAAGTGGTAGACTGTAAGAACTGTAAGAAACTGAAGTGGCAGTGGGCTGGTCATATTTGACGAAGGACCGACAGTCGCTGGAGCAGACGAGTTCTCGAGTGGAGACCACGCCTAGGCAAATATAATGTAGGACGTCCCCCGGCGAGGTGGAAAGACGACTTACGCAGGGTAGCCGGACGTGAATGGATGCGGAGAGCAGAGGACTGAATGGAGTGTCGCAATCTTAGAGAGGCCTTTATGCTGTGGACTGCCGTGGATGATGATGTCAGACTTACCTGGACACGTTGAGAGTGGTGGCGTGGTCCCAGACGTCCGTGTAGTGTGCCGGAGTGTACTGCAGGGAGTAATGTCTTGCGTGCGCGCGCAGAGTGTCCCGCCAGGAGAGGCTGGCGCCGCGGGACCGGACCAGATCTACACGCAGCTCGGAGGGAGGCGTGGGGGGCTCTGGAAAACAAACATTTTTTAACACCCTCTATGAACTCTTCTACATTGTGTGGTTCTTTTTCTCTTTTAGGAGAAGGGGACACAATAGAATCATCGTCAACAGCCTATATACGTCCCCACTGCAGGTGCTCAGGCCTACTCTTCTAGACAATGCGGATTGGTAGACTTGTGCGACGGAATGAAACAGAAACAGAAAAATATTTATTTAACTACCTTAAGACACACACGAATCGAGTGGCGCACTCTGGGAGAGGCCTATGTCCAGCTGTGGACTGCCGCAGGCTGTACATGATGAAGTGGGAGACATTAGGTGTGAACTCACGCATCAGGAAAATCCTTAGAAATGTGATGTTTCACAACGCGTTTGTATAGAAGAAAAGATTTGACTTCCTTTCTATCGTTTGGCAGTTTGTTTTATAGTTGTGCTCCATCAAACATTATGTTTCTTTGTCCGTAGTTGGTTTATTTTTATTAACAAAGTTTTTATATTAATGTTAAAGCTAATGCGTTTCTTGTCGCAGTTGGATTCAAGTTTGACTTTCTTCTTTTAGTCTGTCTTTGAAAAGTTTGTTCTGTAAAGAAAAAGTTTCACTGTGCGAGGACTTCAACCTCTAAGTCGGATTTCAAATGTACAAAGTCTTACCCATTGTCAATTAAAATTTAATAGCATTGTATTCAAAAATTTAATATTAAATTCGTCATTTGTCGCAAGTGACTATCCGTAAGATATAATTTTATAATTATGAAAATGAAAACCTTGAACAAAATGTACCAAATCAATTTTTCAAATTGTAGTGTTCTCTAGGTAAACATCAAAACAGCACAGTTTATAATATTAGGGTGTCCGTAGATTGATATTAATCAAGAGATTTGAATATTAAATACAAGTAACGAGTTATTTAAATTGAAAAAACGACGTTCATTTTATTTCAACAAAAACGCCAAAAAATTCATCCGAAGCGGACGAAGTACCGAAGTCCACAAGTAATGCAATTATAAATTCAACAAGTCTTTTACAAAATCAATCCGCGTGAAGACTACGAAACACAAATTGGCGCTGCAAACTAAATCCGGAATATTCCGGAATTAATTCCGGTCCGTAATTAAAACTTTGAACGGAGGTCCGGAAAATGGAGTCCGCGCCATTGTGCCGGACGCCACGCGCTATGTAAATTCGATGTAATTTCGCTGGAACTCTCATGTTTATTCGGATAATATGATGATTCGACTATGTCAGGGATCGTCAGCCATAGACTCGCGTGCCATAGACAATAAAAAACTGGTCAAGTGCGAGTCAGACTCGCGTACCGAGGGTTCCGTACAGATGTAAAATAATTAACATACTAAAAATCTTATTTATGAATTTGTGCCTGGCGAAAAACATGAGCAATTGTTGTTAAATTACACATTGAAATACAAGTACTAACAGGCGCTGTAACAGTTTGCGATCGTGAAATTTTAATGAGATAAAATTTAAAAAGAGTACTTTTCAGATTTATTCCTATACTTGTACTGTAAGACCATGATTCTTGCCAAATTTCATTATTCTAGGTCAAAAGAGAGTTTTTCGTCGAAAAATGCGGCTTAAAACTCCGTATCTTTAAGTAGTTCCCATTTGTCATGTCATCACCATGACACATTTTCCCCTTATTTTTCCATATATCTACATGTCAGCTTTTCACCATAGTTTCATGCCATAAAACAAAAAGGGAATAATATTTTCCCAAAACCTTCGGTCAAAAGCTAAATGTAAGAAACATACTTGTCATAACTTGTCCTATAGACAGATACAAATACATTTAATTGATAATTAAATGATGAGATGATGATTAATTGATAATTAAATGTATTACATGTTCCAAAGTACGAAACAAGGGAAAAATAGTATTCTGTGTAACGATGTCATGTTCCATAGAACAAATGGAAATAATCCGTATCTTTGAATGTGTTAAGGGGATTGTCTGTTTAGAGCACGTGGCCGCGTTCAAGGTTGCATTGTTTTGTAGCTGTCCCTATCCGAGCCCTATCCTACCCGAGCGCGTACGGTGAGACAGCATACACTACGCAAAGTTATCCACCCGTTATTTGGATGTTTCGTAGTCCAGTGATCATTTGAAGGATACAGTATATTATGTAGCCATTTTTTTAATACAGTATACTAATGAAATTTCAGATGTCGGTGGTTTTTCCAAATTGTTCTAAATTGATTTATACTCTTGTGAAACAGATTCAAAGTTGGGGCTTTTTATTACCGAGAAATACAATACTTTGACGCCCTGTAACTCTGGAAGTATATATATAAACGAAAATTGGACTCACCACCGACACAGATATTTGTTTCTAGATTGTGTCTAGAAAATTTCATAGATTTTCATAGCTTAATACTCAAAATATGACTGGACTTCGTTTGTATGGGCGCTTTGACACCAGCATACCCTCTTAACTATAGAATCTTCATTTTTTCACAGCACCATGGGACTGCAAATTTGCATATCTGATATTACTCGTAATTTCAACTTGGTGCGACTACCACGCGTTTTGAGAAAAGGGTCTTGAGAGACAGACGGACGAACAACGAATTAATCCTGTATGGATTCTTTTTTTTCCTTTTTAGGTACGGAACCCTAAAAACAGTCATTCTACGAGATACAGTTAACATTAATATAAATACATTCAATTCCCTTTCACATAAACATTAACGGAATCGCGCACAGAAAAAATCTGTCGGAACATCGGAGCATACATTCGATTAACGAATGATGTATGGGGTGTTACAAAATATATATCGCCTCAATATGTCAGTGTCACCGCTACATAAGGAACGGTGGGAATTTATTCGTATGAAATATGTTCGATATTTGTCAAAATATCGCTTTTTATTCGGCATGGTTTACATTTTGGGCGATCAGACGAAAATGTTGTATCGCTTGCGATTTGTAAATTCTCGTATACTCTCTCTGATAAATCTTCTCACTAATCGCGTCTCTCTTTTATCGCACATAATAAATACAAAGCCAATTATAACTAAAATTGTACAATTAGAGTGGCCTATCCCTAACAAGAGATTTCTCCCGGCACTCACACTGGAGCTTTAAAAAAACTGTAAGTAGACCTACATACACGTACATAGTAAATAAATAAAAGTATATATTAGAGAAGATAATGTAGAAGAAAAAAACATGTGGTCAACCAGTGCAACAGTTTAAATTACGAGCGTCAATAATTTACATCTACTAAACTACTAACCACTAGTCTAGTGACTACACGCTTGGAGGAGGTCTCGAGTTCGATTCCCAGTGTGGATAACTATCGGTGCTTGCTTTGGTTGTGGTAAGCATTTTCAATGTCTACTTGACTAGCTACCATCATACCTAAGTGCGTTTTGGTATTAAAGGTGGTAGCAGAGCTATTGCCTCATTGGCTTGAAGCTTCGTCTATCGTCACTTTCCACCAGGTGAAATCAAGGCCAAGTGCAAACCCATCATACATAAAAATAATGACAAAATCATAAATATATTTTAAGATCTCCGTGTTAATGGTTGTATAAATCAATAGACGAACGACTACGACGCAAAGCTTGAAGTTTATAGACTCTGGGCAAATTGAAAAAAAATTATAAGGCATGAAAATGGATATCTCCAAATATCCATTTGGAGATATTTTGATTTTATATCATATTTTCTCATTTACTTTTAGAATCAGTCAAAGTTTATGTTACAATTTCTTTTAAAAAATGACATTCATTTGACCCCACATTCATATATTTCGTAATGAAATAGATGTCTAAATACCATCAACTTGCAAATTAGGATTGACATTGATAGCTGACACTTTTGTTGACATACTAAGGAAGGACACCGTATTCATTTCATGGTTTTTATTATGTTTAATCAAACTAACACGTGGGTGGTTCGCTCCATAGTGTATGAACTTATGACGTCATAAGTTCACGCGGTGTCGTGATCAAGGTAGATCTAAAACCAATGAATAAATCATATATCTACCTCTAGTGATGTCAGAAGCAAAATATTCAAAATAGTTTCTTAGGTTTGTGTTTTCATCCAAAATATGTCATAATATAAACGCGAATAATTTTTTGCTCAATTGAAGGGTTGAATGCCGCACGGGAAAATGTCAGATAAGATTTAGCTGTTAAATTGTTAGGAATTGACTAGAAGTTCACAATGAACACGTTTATTATTCAAGTTAACGTAATACGAATTAAAATTAAAGGTGCAATAACGAATATCTCCAGCGTTAATTGCTATTCAATTAGACTTAACATTTCAATAAAATACGACGCGAAATCCTAGGAATATCTTTTTTGCTCAAGTTCGAATGCCGTCCCGAAACAGTCTCAATTTTTCAGCGCCGCTATCACTTTGTCACTATAACGTTTGATAGTTGACGTTTTACACTACGTTTTGAAACTTCTAACATAATATTACCGAGAAATAAGCAATTCCGCTACATAACACGAGATTAACACGTCACTGTTCAAACGTATACAAAGGGTATAATAACCATTTTAGATAACACGATCTTAGCCCTTCAGAAGTGGTGGGGCTTTTGATGTTGAGACAGCTTCAATTATAAACTTAGAGTTAAGGGTGCTCGTTATACTTCTTGAAGGGCTTCGTTGGCAAATACGGACTACTCGTGTTGTGTTAACGCGTTCGTCTTGATCGCTTCAGTGGTTTAGTTTGTAGCTTTGTAAGGCAAAGGACGAAACACATAAAGCTTTATTTTAAACTAGTTGGAGCCCGCGACATCGCGTAGATTTTATGACCGTAAGAAACGTTCATAGAATTTCTTTATAAACATTAGTAGTTTTCCTTTCAGGGGCCAATATATAAAGCCCTGAAGCGTTACTGACCCACGAGAAAGCAACATAAAGTTGGACGTGTGAAAAGAAACCTGTGATCTCAGGTCTACACCAGCAGCTTTCATTGTCTGTCCCTGCGACTTATTTATTGTATATTAAATTTTAAATTGTTGACAAGAAACTGTCTGTATAAACCAAGCCGTATGTGAAAGCGATTTTGTTATAAAATTCACTGATTTACAGTGGGAGGCGAGGTAAGCTGCGACAGCGGTAATGTACATGTCGGTGTATCAGAAAGGGACAACATGAAATCCGTCAAGGCGCAGAAATGAAAAATCAGTACATTTTGTTTTATTAAATTGTATATGTATGAAATATTATCCCATCGTTTGTGTAACATGAAGTTGTAGTACACATTCCACGCTACTTAATTGTTTGTTTTGCTTTTAATAATGACGCATACTTTGTATTTTAGGATAAAATTCCTCGCGTAAAATTAAAAGCGCATACAGTCTGCGGAGGCCCGCGCGCGCCCTCCATTTGTTCTAGAAACTAACATTCGCGATTCCATCCCTGAAAAGATATAAAAACTGGTCAAGTGCGAGTGAACCAACTTTACTTTGCCGTTACATTACTATACCCGATGTATGGCTCTCAACTGTAAAGTAAAGTTTTTAAACATAATAAAGCTATTTTTACTGGATTTTTTAAATGTTTTTGCTTCATGGCAATCTGTTTTCCAACAATAAGTCACTTCTTTGTTTGATTTCTCAGTTTATGTTTTCCTCAAGAGCCATACTTGTATGAAAGTTCTTCTCACATACTCTTTATGTCAAGTGGTAAATATTTTATGTAGGGTCGGTATGTCACTTCTTTTTAGCCGGGTATGCTGAAGAGCGCCTTCTCCACTCAGAGCGTGTGCCAGTTTGTTTACATGGATGGTCTGCTTCTCCTGGTATTTCAGGCTGTTTTGAGCTATTTCCTGCCGAACTGTTCTTAGGTCGAAGTAAATGTATCTATTACTTATACAATGTGGGATGCCAAACATTGTTCTCAGAGCTCTGAGTACTGTGTTATAATTTAAAAATCCTAGTGTTCAAATTTATTCCTAAAGTTGTGCTGTAAGACCTTGCTTCTTGCCAAATTTCCGGATTCTAGGTTTATAAATACGACACCACTTGATCTTCCTTAAAATATGAAACGTCAATCCCTTTGACAATTCAGAGAAGCATTGAAAGGAATTTCAATGCAAAGCACTGGGCGACTGTCAGTCTATAAAACCAGAACGAGGTCATGCCTCTTCCGCTACCCTGACTCTCTGCTCATTCACAAAATAGTTTTTCCTGACAAAAAGGGGGGACGGGAACAAAAACAGAGCGTTCGCATGCACTATGTTTGCATACGATGCACATTCACTCATTAAAATGCATGAACTGCTGCACGCCGCGAGGGGTCGTATTTGGGAGTGAATTTTGAGAGGGATTGCGTGTTTATTTTAACATTCCGAGCGATAAGGACGGTGCTGGTTTTTCTACTGTGTTATCTTAAGACATACTCGTATAATCGTCTCTTGAATCGGCAGAACGGTCCCTGTCGAGCAAATGTCCAAACGTTAGACTCAGCAACATCAACACGGAAGGTCCTGGGTTCGATTTCCCGTAGGGATATTATCAAGAGAACTAATATGGTTCCGTGATTTATTTCTTTATAAAAGAATACAATTTTTACATATATATATATATAATATATTAATCGCCAAACTGTGGAACAGTTTGTTGGCGATAGGCGCTCTATATATTAATTATTCTATATTCTATATGTATAAAATAAATCTTTTAATATCATATTTATCTATCTACTATTTCATCATTAAAGGTATCCAACAACCATGCCTTTAATTTTTTCTTAAATTCTCTTTTATTTTTGCAGTCATCTTCGTATTGAAAATCATTGTAAAGGCGTGTCGTCAGATACCTTACTGTTCTCTCTCCGTAATAATTAGTGACGCAGGGCTCAATATATTGCGTTCGAACATTTTTCCTGAGGTTTCCACACTCTTTGCTTATTTTCAATTCAGTTTTTTGAAATTGTTCTTTTGCTATTAAATACTTGACCTTTTCATGAACTGGAAGAATTGAACATTTTTAAATAGGACATTTAAAGGCATGTAAAACTGTGGATCCCTTGTCATTGACAGCAATCGTTAAGCCAAGTTAGAGGTCCCCGGGTCATGCTTGGGATACCTACGAAAAAAGGTAAATAACTATTTGAAAAATTCGGCTATAAAGATATTGCTTCGTGTTACTACATTTTTGCTTTATCATCAAGGAATATAAAGGACAGGTCTAGGAGAATCCATTTTTGTGACCCTAGATTCAGATTTCCATAAAGAACTAAGATGAAGTTGTAAATTGCCTGCATAAATTATGCCTAATGTTGATTCGGTTCTCGGCGGCGAGCGGAGAGGATGGAGGCGTTTTTTTTATTAGAAATGTAGACTTCATTGAAATTCTAACTAGAATTGAAGTTAATTTGATAGTAGATACTTTTTCTAGCATTTAAGTCTAGTTAGTTACTCGTAAGTTGTAAGGAATCGTGATTTTGAAATTTTAAACAACGCTAGTACTGAATCGTATCAAATCAAATCATTTTATGTGTTAATTTTGGTATTAAATTTTTTTAGGATCTTAGGTATATAAAGTCACTCCAAATTAAGCCGATTAGGCTGTACAATATTTAGCATAAAGTATCAAAATGAATACATGACATCTTATTAAAAATATATTTATTAAAATTAAAATACAAAAATATTATGCTCATATCATCCAAAAACTCCTTGCTTGAGTAGTAGTATTTATTATCTATTAATAATTTACTTACTTTTTTAAAACAAGTTTACAAGTACTGAGTACTATATCGTGTAGAACCATATGCATAGATTTAAGTGAGAATTTTAATATATAAAAGCATCAAGAATTGTTTACGATTCAATTGCACCTAATTACTTGAAATATGTCTAGTAGTATTGTTCAAAATTTTATTTTTGACTAACACAGATACTTACTGTATGTATTTTCATAACAGCAAAAAATCTAACTCTCGAATTACTGTAAAATTTAGTTAGCACAGCATATTTTCATATATTTAAATGCCTACATAAATATATATCTAATCGTGATTTTCTGAAAAGATAATTAATTGTGTTAAAATTTGATGACACATGCGAGATACATTTTTGATTATTCAAATAAGTTTTGCCTCTTCTGCTCTCTCTATATTCTTTGCCCATAATTAATGTAAGCATATGTCTAAATATGTACTCTTGCAATAAAATGGATTTCTGTTATCCCCGCTGCCATCTGTTTCGATTCAGGGTGCCTCTGTGCAGAGGATGCCTCAAGTAATTCTCTCCGTGACCTATTTCATATGGCACTAGGGTTGTCAAAACTATTATAAACGTATTGACACACTCACATTTTGTAGTCATATATAATATATTGTTTTCACCTCCCTAGCTCGGAAAGGCATTCTTCTTTATTCGAAATCTGCGTGGAAAAACTATTTTTCGACAGTGGAATGAAAAGAGTTTTTAGGGTTCCGTGGTCAAACAAGAAACCCTTATAGTTTCACTCTGTACGTTTGTCTGGCCGCAGCTTAGCTCAGAGAAAGCTTAAGCCCTGCCTGAGTTAAAACTGCCCGTTTTAACTCAACTAATTTAAAATGTAGTAGACTTAGAAAATCATGTATACGTATAGAATGTTATATCTGTAAAGTTTCATCGAAGTTAAATTAACGATAAGAAGAGGAAATGGACGTTTTTACTATACATACAGTGCATTAATTGTACATGTTTTTTCCGTATATAATCTATTTAAATATCAAATTTAATCGTGGAAAAAAAATCGAACGAACAAACTCAAATACCCCAACAACCCTCAGTGTCCGTTCTGTTTTGTATTTATCCCCGTGAACTATTCGCTAGTTTTATTCCGATGATATTTTGCTCTCGTGCCGTAAAATATTTTTGTTTCCACGGGTGAAATATGGAAATGTATTTTATGACGTCATTACGGGAGCACTGGGCTTTCGTTATTTATGGTATACCCTTTATGACGTACTGCGGTGCGATTCAGCTGGGTCAAAGTTTTTGATGTTTGTAAGCAATACAGCTTCGTTCGGAAATATAGAGTGTATGTGAAGTAAATCTATGAAAGAGGGAATTCACCTAGAATGCTTCTATACAGCGTGTATATTTCATAGGGGCGTATAATTTATCCAGATACAGTATACGATCGTACAAATCATATGTGAAAGCAATTTTGTTAAATAGCTTAATTAATAAAGATAATCTTCTTTTTTTAAAGTACAACCGAGCAGTAATGTATTGCATCCAAATTGAATTGACTTGACAAATGATAAACGGTTTCTTGAACTGTCATGATACAACGTGTAAAAATAATTGACGAACAGTCAATAACTTTAGACGTAATTAATATATTGCGTGCTCAATTATTTAATTCTACAACTAATTAACGAATTGTATGTAAATGTGTTGTTTAGGACCAACACTAATTGCCATCAAAATATACACGCTGTATAAAATTATTTTACTAAAATCTTTATAATAGAGTAGCTGGCTGATGAAAATGATGATGATGCTCCAAATTGATTCTAAATTTAAATTGGTGCTGGATCTGCAACCAGGTGCTGGATCTGTTACCTTTAATGACGAAACAGGTTATATTAACACTGCTGTTTGGCGGCAGACTTAGATAACGTAGTAGCTAGGCAGGCCCGGATTTTTAGTCCCTGTTTGTATCCATTTGGCCATGGAGGCGAAATGTTTCAAATAGGTCAGAAAAATTATACATAAGCCATCACGATTTAAGACATACAATCCTTTTCCCACTCCAGTCTTCACAGGAAGGTTCGAAAGAGATGCAGTTTCTTTATTTAAAAATTAAGATTTACAGTAGACGCTAAATGTTATTCTTTTGCCACTCCGAAGGCTTTAATTTGATTTATTTTAGAATTTGCCTGTTACGTAGCACCTGGTGCAAAATGTAAACAAAAAATGCTGAACAAGTGTGAGTCGTCAAGCAATGAAGGGTTCTTTTAGAGTGACATAAATTTGCTTAATGGTTCTGATATAGACCATAGCCCATGCTTTATAAGGACGAGGGTAGGATATACAATTAGAGTGACATTACGAGTAATTGTGAGCAGACCGCCTCCGTGGTCTAACTTTTACACGCTCGGACTTTATTACCAGGACGATAATGCATACATTGCGCGCATCTCAGGTGATGTTCAGAGTGATGCGTAATGGTGCAATGTAATATTACACGGTACGTAATGTAACGACATATCACATTACTGTAGAAGCACTGTTTTACGCATGTCTAGTTGATTCTAATGCTGCGGCCGTACGGCCATAGGTCCCGTTATATATACATATTTATGGAACCCTAAAAACCTCCGTCGTTCGCTTCATTAGTACCAGTGTCAACTGACCTGAAAGTTTCACAAAAACTTGTAACAAGCAAACTTTATAATCCCAAGCTTTACAACTTTCTACCGTCTTGATCATTAAAAATTTTCCACTGCTTAGAATATTTTATCAACCTCTGAACGGTGTTTAGAAGAAAGCGTTTATTATTGTTTTTCATTATGTCAGTAATGGTACAGAAAAAGCCTAAAAATTACACGGTTGGACTCGTAATTCACACATATAGCTCAGAAGTTTGATTCTTCTGCACGTCCAAAAAAATTGGAGCAACACACCTTCTGCTATGATCATCTTAATCTAAGTTTAATTATATAGTCTACAAATGCTGTATTATTATGTTTCAAACATAAATTCACCTGTCAATGAATTACAAGTACCAAAATGTCATTTTACCACTGTATCCCGTAATGAAATTAAGTACACAAAACAAAGAAAATCCCAAGCTGTTTTCATCAGGTTTTTATTTATTTTGTAGCTGCAATATACTTCCTAGATAGTAAAAAAAACAGCTGGACCTAGTTGCTAGCCAAAATTTATGTAAACTGCAACAAATCCGGTTTGAGCCGGTCTGTGGCGGTTTTATCCGCTCGTATCCAGCGACCGGCCAATCACTGTCCGCTTACCGTGGTTAGTGGGGGATTTGCTGTTATAATTTGTGCTTTTCCTCCTTTCTGTGGCCAGAGGTTTTGGTATGATGAAAATCTGATTATTTTTAACGAGTTGTTTGTAAGAATGGTTGTCAACACACAAAAATATTCCAACAACATTGATTTACGGACAAAATTACAAACCAAAACAAATATTTCAAAAGTAGGTACGTTCAGTTTTGTTTTTACTTTTGGTTTTTTCTTCGCATATAAAATATAAAGTCTTAAACAACTCTCGAAGTCTCTCTCAAAGTCTATACAACAATACTGGAGTTTTATTCGTTTATTCCAAACTGCTTTCCGATATAACCCAATTTTGTCACAGGTGAGTTTTGTCAAATCCATAATAGTCATTAGTTTTACGTCAACATAAAAAGGGGAATTTTTAAATAGTAAATATCTACCACTACACACTTTTCAACAGACGAACAAACGGTTTTATTTGAAAGGGTCACTGATACTTCCGATATAAACAATTGTAAACTAAAAATAAACAAAAGCTTATCCATATATTTTTTAACTTCGCCTCAAGAAAATATTTCAAAGAAATTATCATTATTTCCCCTTAAATCCACCATCCCACCTTCCTGCACAACTGATACTCAACATATTACGTAAACAAACATTTATTCCCAGCTACCCGAACCGGCACACACCGCTGGAATCCGCCCCGAACCGGATCGAAGCGGATTTATTCGGTTCCTCATGACTTGAAACGTCGGAACGTGGAAAATGCAAATTCGGGGATCGTCTCAAGTAGAGATCGAGTGGAAAATAGAGCCCCGATATCAAGCTTAGTTCGTGACTGATTTGTTAAAATGTTCCGATGGGTCCCGATTCTCTAAGCTCGCCTAGATGATTCGAATTTAAATTGCTGAAGTCTTGCCGTTCGTGAATAGATGAGTTTGTGATCTGGAAATGAAATGGGGTAGATTTGCATATTTACTTTGGAAGCTATTGTTTTAGTCGGAGAGATATAGATTGAGGATTGTAGTGATATGCAATGGAACCGTACTAAACTTCGTAAATTGACTGAAATGTTAATTATTCATAGTCATTTGAAAACCTAACAAACAATAATGGATGTAATAAATGTAACTGAAAGCTCAAATCTCTCTTCGGAAACGTATTTACTTATTTTCTCACCACTGCAACCTGTCCTCTCTTTTCATCCGTGAAGAGCTTAAGTCTCCAACTAGCGTTCTATGCAGGCGGGATCTTTAAGCCGATTGGAAAAAGTTGCCAACTCAAAAGCTGTAATAGGATTTACTTGTGTACCCAGTGCAGTTCTTGGCATGAAGGACCCGGAGCTTTACCTAGGCATATTAAATACAATCTTATTCATATATGTCTGATGGCCACATCGCTCGAAGAACCGATAACCGGAAGGGAGTAAAGTTTCTGGAGTGGCGACCACGTACCAGGAAATGACTACCAGGCCGTCCCCCTACTAGATGGACTAACGACCTGGTTAGAGTCGTAGAGAGTCGCTGGATGCAGGTGTCTCGGGACCGGTCGATGTGGCGTACCATGCAGGAGGCCTATGTCCAGCAGTGGATATTTCCTGGCTGATGATGATGATTGATTTTGTTGTTCAATAATAAATTCGAAAGTCATTTTGTTTGTTTAATTCCTTTTGGTGTCTCAATTGGACATAGGGTTACAATTGTTGGAGAAGAGTAACACGTGTTTCATTCCCTGATATTGGTATATCCCATCCCATAATCCATCCCTAGAGATGGAATATTTCTTGATCGATTTCTTATATATAAGATTCAAAACAAAGAAAGTCAAACTTTATACATGTTTATCTTCCATAAATTCCTTTATTATATACATATAAACTTAAAAAATATCTAATTGATTATCAGAAGCAGTTCCCTCCCGGTTGCCGTGTTGTTCCAACATACCTGCAAGGTCTCTAACTGCCGCCACGTCACCTACACTGCACACTTGCTCAACTTTCACTGTACATACAAACACACGTATCTATATGTTAACACGTCCATATACACTTACACATACACTTCTTTTACACATATATTTAATGCCTTACATATTATAGGGCTTATCTGAAAACCAGCGCTATGGCTACTGCCATAGCAGATGCTGAGATCAGTCCTTTTTGACGACACATTACAACACAATGCCTATGTACATCAATAATGTACTATTTGTAATTGTACGTAATGTATGTATTAATTGTATTTTGTATTGTGTTGTGTGTGTTTTAGTCAAATAAATATTTTTCTGTTTCTGTTTATAGGGAAGGAACATTGGCTCATTCAAAGAATATTTCAAATAGGTTCACAATCGAAAGATTCCTCCCCAAATGAATGGAATGTTTTCTTGAAATTTAACCTGTACAATAAAAAATCATTTAAACATAATTAAAGTTATCAAAGATATGCAGTATCAAACACAAAAAGAGCACACAGTTCAATAGAACACTTCCTTTAATGGAGTTGGTTGAATAGATCTATTACCTCTTTTATTTACACTCCTGTTTTGTCTGAATGTAAAACCCTTTTGGCTATTTCTCATGGTAAGAGCTAAGAGCTACCCATATATAACGCCACCTAATATGCCCACTGTAGACCCTTGTCACCCTTATCCTCTATTTTTTAAGGATTTCTGTTAGAAAAATTGGATCTGACACTATGCTGCACTAGCATATCGTACGTAATATATGATAATATATGATCTTTCCTTTTCATTACACTGCTAATAGGTATAAACTCGTATGAGTGCATATATGTATTTTATCCGCAACTTCTTTACGCGTCTTCATCATTTACAGCCTGCGGCAGTCCACTACTAGACATAGGCCTCACTGAATTCGGTCCTCTGCTCTCCACATCCATGCGCACCCGGCTACCCTACGTAAGTCGTCTTTCCACCTAGACGGAAGGCCTTGCACACGGACTCCACTTTCGTAATAGTCTGCTTCAGCGATTGTCAGTCCTTCGGCAAATATAAACGCGTGCCCGCGTGATAAGCGTCGCATTAAAAACTTATATCACGGAAACTACTCGTTAGATTTTGATTAAATCGAGCCTATATCGATATTTGTCTCTTCAACTATCCCTATACAAAAACTGCAGTCATTTTCACGCTTCGCTACGACGGAAATTGTTACAAGAGGAAATTAAAAAACACTAAAATCTTACAACTATCGTATAACTACAAGTATCGTACTAGCTTTATATTTTCGGAATGCATTCGTCAAGACCTTCGTATTCATTATCTGGCAAGGTTCCGCAACTCAACGTCAAGTGCGCCTATATTGGGTGATGGGGTGGTGTGACTTACTAATGCCACCCTCCTCAGCTCCCAGCTCAGTTATCCCAATAGCTCCCAGTTATTGAAGGCCTCTGGGAGTGACCTTGGTGTTGTGAGGTATTTTGCCCGTCATGTTGCTACTTCTCAGCATTTCAGCGAGACGTGATCAGCTGTCTCCATGGCCTCCATGCGTTCTCTGAACAGAGCCCTGTTTGTGATACCTAGAGTGAACTGTAAGTGAGTTGTAGAGTCCATGTCCTGTGATTGCTCCTACATTCAAGTGAAATTGACATCTGCGTAGTTGTAACAATTGTTTGGTGAGGCGACGGTTACAGGTTGTCATGGCCTGTTCCTCCTGTCTGCAATTTCCCCTTGACTCACTCGTCAAATCCTTCATTTGGTACCAATTACACACAGAGAGGACTTACTTCCACAGTGCTGTGGAACTTAGAATAAGTGGTTTTGCTTATTACATATAAATCGATCTATTTTATAATGGCGGCTAGATGTTCCGTCTGCTTCTCTGAGGGGTGAGGCACTGTATGCTAAAATACAAGTTTTTTTAAAACTTAGTTTAGCTGCAGACGCTTTAGTATTCAATCAAATATTCTAGCCAATTAGATTTAAGAAAAAAAAATTGAACATTTTTATGAATAAATTTATTCTTATTCTTAATTAAGATATCATAATCTTTAATTATTATATAGGCCGCTATTTGGACTTTTATGTAGCATAATGTAGAAACATTTTCGCTCTATGGTTAAACCATAGACACAAATTTTCTATACAAAATCGTTTCGATATTTTACTGGCTCAATAAATTTTTTTTTCACCATTTCCCGGCTTCTAGCCTTAGTGATGTGTTATGAAATCTTTCCATTTAAACAAAAGTGAAATTCCTTCTTCCTCCTTTAAACACTCCCAAGAAAATCCCGCATCATTCACGCATTCATTAAATCCTTGGCTAATTCACACACACGATACCTCATTTATTATACATGGATGCTTACATTGCCCTCATTCTGTATGCCGTCAGTGTCGGAGCGGCGTTGGAAAGCCAACATTACGCTTGCATATTTATGAATACCGCTGTCCAATCTTGTAATGTACCTTAAATCGGGAGGGGGCTTGGGGGAGGGAGCTCAAGTGAATTTTAATATATTAATCTTTTTTAATGATGTAAGTAACAATTAATAAAAAATTTAAAAATCCTGATATTGTAATTGTGTGTCTGTGATTCCCTCATCAGACAAGAAAATGGCAGATACTCATATACTGCAAACATTTTCGGAATCTACTCAAATTTTTTTACACACATAAACACTAGTTTATGGTAGGTAGTAGGGCATTATCTATGCCCACCTGGCTAGCTACCACCATGCGGACCTAAGTCTACCACCAACCAGCATTTTAGCGCTTTTGTGTTCGGTATGACAGGCACAGAGTCAGTGTCACAGTAGATTGATGCTTATGGGTGCGAACGCTTCCGATGAAGAGGAAGGCTAAGTGTAACCCCATCATACATTTAAAAATGCTGCCTAGGTAATGCAGTAAATTTCTTTATGAGTCCGTGACGTCACCATTGACTTCAAAAAAAGAATTTATCGGGATTTCGCTCTAATTCCTTCTTAATTTCTGTTGCCATAATTTTTTAAAATAAAATAGCTAGCTTTGATATGTAATTACCTAAAAATACAAGATGAAATTATAGTGTCGCGAAATAAATATCACTAATTGACAATGACTGAAGCTGTATGTTAATGATACTCACTTTACTATAATTCGATGTCTTATTTTTAGATAATTACTGCAAAAATCTGAAGTGGCAATGGGCAGGCCACATCGCTCGGAGAACCGATAACCGGTGGGGAGTAAAAGTTCTCGAGTGGCGACCACGTACTGGGAAACGTCTACGGGGCCGTCCCCCTACTAGGTGGACCGACGACCTGGGAGTCGCTGGATGCAGGTGGCTCGGGACCGGTCGATGTGGCGTACCATGAAGGAGGCCTATGTCTTTTAATAGATTATGGCAACAAAAATTTTAGTATGAAACTTTTATCAAAATGAAATGAAATCACAAACGTAAACTCAGAAATTATGGAGTTGAATTGAAGTTGCCTCCTTTAGTATTTATTCAATACACAGAATTAGGTTACTTTGTACCGGTGAGACCACCTATGCATCAGTAATGGCTACGTTTGGGTTGAACCCTGATACGACAAAAATATGCGTAATCACTTACTGGTCTCGGAAATTGAAACAGTTTTTTGAATGAAATCTTTTCTGTCCCAGCTGGATAACTCGCTTCCCAAATAAAACTTCAAGGCCACTTTAACCCTATGATGGGTTCCCACTTGGCCTTCATATCACATGATATCAAGTGACGATTAGGCCGGTGAATGGTGACCGTACTCACCAAGCAGCCTTAAGGTAGAAAGAGGATTGAGCTGCTACCTTTCATACCGGAACACAACAGTGCTGTTAACACTACTATTTGGCGGCAGACATAGGTCAAATGTTGTTAGTAAGCCAGGCGGATATGGAGAATCTATTACCACCTACCTGACCGAGCACCGATAGGTAAATATCCTTGGGATATTATCTTATTATAGTAAGGGAATTTTTTCGTAAATATCAATTAAATTCATTTAAATTGAAGACAAAACCTTTAGGTAGGCTTAGTATAATATACTCGTAATATATGTATTTTAATGCCACATTATAAAAAAATAAAAACAAAAAATTTCGTCAAAAAATTTGAAGAAAAAAAATTTAAGGGTGAACAACCCTTATCACTTAGGGGTATGAAAAATAGATAGAAGCCGATTCTCAGACCTACTGAATACGCATATAAAATTTGGTAAGAATCGGTAAAGCCGTTTCGGAGGAGTACGGTAACTAACATTGTGACATGGAAATTTTATATATTAGATAAGGAAAAGTACTCACATAAAAGCCAATATAAGAAATAACCAACAAATCAAATAGATATATACATTCAGTTCGTGTCCGCATGTACATTTGTTCACTGTAATCCCTCAGTTCTGGTAATGGCATGGCGCGCCACGTTCGCTGTACACTCGCGGCCAAAATAAATTACAGCTTAAATTGCATCCGGGTTACATTCCCTCATGTTTCACGGATAACAAGGAAATATGTATTTGCTTTTGTTAACTATCGCAATGTGTTGCTTCGTATATAATATTGGAATCGTGTTACTTTGGTTTCGCATAACACGGCATCATATAGAAATAATTCGTCATGTATTACGAGTACAAAAACCGACGAAGTGCGAGTCAGACTCGCGCACCGAGGGTTCTGTACAGAACATGAATATTTAACATCATAATTAGTAATCATCATATAGTAATATGCAACAAAAATGCCTTAACGAAATCAACGAGTTTACAAATTGGTTAGCATTAAGAATAGCATAGAGTAGCATAAGAATAGCCGACAGGGAACAGTTTGGAATCCGAAAAGACTTCGAAGTGATCTTTTCTCCTCCGTGGCCTCATGGCTAAATGTTGGATTCACAATGAATTCAGAGGACCCGGATTCGATTTCCAGAGGGGGTACCCAATTAGTACTCAGTATAGTTGCTAGGGCTTTTCCTATGATAATAATCCTGGCTAGCTACCACCATGTTATCTAAGTCTGCCGCTAAACACCAGTGTTAGCTGCACTGTTGTGTGCCGGTATGAAAGCGCACGCATGGGAGCGCATGCGTACCATCCAACGGCCTTACCGTCACTTACCATCAGGTGAGATGAAGGCCAAGTGTGTCCATCATACATTTAAATAAATTGATACCTCCACTCGTTTCTGAGAAAAAGAGATACTGATATACGGACATAAAGGTAGTCCCTTTTTAGGGTTCCGTACCCAAAGGGTAGAAACGGGACCCTATTACCAAGACTCCGTTGTCCGTCCGTCACCAGGCTGTATCTCATGAACCATGATAGTTAGATGATGATGTATTTCTCCCATACAACAAACATGATGTTTTTGCGGGGTTTTTTATAGATAATGGTACGGAACCCTTTGTGCGCGGGTCCGACTCGCAGTTGGCCGTTTTTTTCTTTAGAGAAACGAAACCCTAAAAATTGCAAATCGTTATTTACGATTTATCTACAACCGTTTTTCATGACGCTAATAAATAACACACGGCCTGGTCAACAATGAAATCACATTCCCAGATATCACTACCCACTATCTAGGTTATCCGCGATCTCCAATGAGCGTATACATCCGCAAACACAGCATGTATGTATGTTGGTACCTGCACAGCTGCAGTGGAGAGATTCGGGCAGCTAAATCCGATTGCATTTGCCTAATTCCCGCTCCGCTGGCTGGCTAGGTGCGCCGGTTACGTAACAGACGGATTAATAGATTAATTTTATGCGCTGTATACTTGTTTTTGGTCGAATTTGTAATGGCAAATGAGTTTTGGGTTTGGATATTTAATTAGGATGTAATAGTTGAGGATTTAATAAATACAAACGATACAGGCAAGTGATAAGTTTTTAACTAACAATGCTATTTGAATTTAAATAAATATATTTTTGGAGTGGCCCAACTTCAAACGAATCTATTCTTATCATCATCGTCAGTCTGGAAAGGTCCACTTCTGAACATAGGCCTCCTACATGGTAACGACAGCGCCTTAGTTCTCCGCGACCGTCCATCGTCAGTCCATCTACTAGAAGGACGACCCGGTACGCGATTCCCGCCCATCGTTTATTCGTTCTTCGGGTGATGTGGCCTGCCCATTGACTGCTCACTGACTTGCCGAGCTATGTCAGTGACCTTAATTCGTCTACTGATTCCCTCATTTCGGATTTTATCCCGTTAAGAACTTCCGATCATAGCTCGACCCATAGCTATTCGGCCAACAGTAAAGGAAAGCGTTTCAGTGCCGTATGTCATCACTGGCAACTCACACTAATAGACCTTTGGCACTAGGATACTTTGGTCGAGAAGATATGCCGCATGCTAAGACGAGTTGAAAGCTTCGACTGACTTCTTTGTTAAAATTGGAGCTATCTAGTCAAGTGGTCTAAGGTATATTCATTACCAGGTCTATCTTCACCAGTGGAGACACAGTCTGACAAAGCCAAACTTATAACAACTGTGCCCCAACTGCGCCCATTCGTCTGTTGACGCCCAAGTTGTGAAGTCGGCCTTTGTTGCTGGCAATCTGTACGTTTCGGCGTGTTTACACAACGACGGCCACCTTGTGACTCCTAGTTTAGAGTGGATCCAAGTTTAAACAAGTCCAAACAGAAACCTGATTCACTTGTTAGCTTTAGATTCTGGTCTAAGTCTGCTATTAGTACCACATAGATTTGACCCATTTGTCTAGACTTTATTTTGTACTTGGTGCAATTGTAGTTGGTAAATATAAATAAATATCTATTTACCATTTGGTGTGAAGCAATATGCATCACTCGAGAGAATGATGAATTCTCTACTCGTGTGTATTAAGCACCTCGGCTGCGCCTCGGGTCTCACACTACGAGCTACTCGATTGTTGTTTTATGTATAAGAAATTTGCACTTGACATTATGGAAGCGTGCTTGCCCAGATGCCTCAACCTAATCAGGCGCTGGATCTGCTACCTTACATACCGGAGCACAACAGGGCTATTAACAGGTAATTTTCTTCCCATGGTGAGAAATGTATCTATATCGTTCTTGATTCCTGAGAACCTGGTACCGATACCTATTCCCACCACTAATCTCCGTGTAAACAATAAATCTTTGGGTAGCCCTTTGTTTGTTATCAGTTTACATTTAAAGAGAAGTTATCTGAGAAATTGTTGTTATGGACGAATTATTCACAACTTGATGCTGAACTTTATTCTTTATTAACTTGTTTAAGAGTTTGTTAAATTGTCGAAATGAGCGAAATTTGTTTTCATTAATTTTTTCATCCGGGTGAATTGTTTAGGACTGGAATGGATTTATTATTGCGATTACATCCGTGGATTTGAAACTTGTACTTTTTTCTTGGTATATACTCTTAGATTCAGCTGGCTTGGGGTCGGTAAATGTGGCATACCATGAAGGAGGCCTATGTCCAGCAATGGGCGTTTCCTGGCTGATGATGATGATGATACTCTTAGTGGCTCAGGACCGGTCGATGTGGCGTGCCATGTAGGAGTCCTATGTCCAGTAGTGGCCGTTTCCCGGCTGATGATGATGCTGAATCTTATATGAGACAAAAATATTTCCATGCATCTTCCCCATTAGCAGGCTAGTTCCGCTGCCCAGTGATAGTGAATAAGTCTCCTAAGAAATCTCTAGAGGAGGCTTTCACCTTCGAGATCGAAGGGTTCTTCTATCTATCTTATTGATATCACTATTTTATTTACCTAGTTAAACATTAGTAATAGTGATGTGTTTTGCTACCGATATGTACTTTTATTATTTTACTAGCTTCATACTGCTGCATTGCCTGCGTGGACTTTAAAATGTAATCCGTGGAAACAGCTCGTCCGGTCAGGATAAAATGTGGCCTATGACCTTCTTTGGCCTTTCAACTATCCCTCTTCAAAAAAACAGTCATTAAAAACTTTCTGTTAGGTTGTGAATGTATAAAAAAATGAAATTTTATTATTATTTAAGTTTATTCCATTTTCAATAGTTATTCTGCTTTTCGGGACGGATACAAATATAACAAATCAAAAACCATGAAAATCGTTCCAGACGTTCTCGAGTTGTACGTGTTCGAACAAACCCGACTTTGTTTTATATATTAACTTTTATAAGATGACATCTCTTACTATTCTTTAATCGGCTGCATCAACAGCCTATATACGTCCCCACTGTAGGGGCTCAGACCTACTCTCCTACAGAGAGTATATGGGCCATAGTCCACTACGCGAGCCCATTGCGGATTGGCGGACTACACATGCCTATTCAAGACATGCAGGTTTCCTCACGATGTTTTCCTTCACCGTTAAGCAAACGGATAATTTACTTGAATTGAAAAACAACTAATATGTACACGGCTGGATTCAAACCCGGAACCCTCAGAGAAAGATTGACCTATAAGTCTGATTTTTTACAGATCCAAGGGACTGGAGTGATTACTATTCACATGATACTGATATTGACGTATGGACAACTAAGTGATCCTGTAAGGGCTCCTTTTGAACAAAACCCTAAAAACAAGAATACGCTAAAAGGTGCTTGTGGTTTCCCAAATAAATTTTCCGCTTCCCGCTTCGTGTGTGCACCACACATTTATACATAATTCACACGCTTCACTCGTCTCTCCTAATGTATTAGATAGGACTAAATATTTATACGCGAGGTCTACCAATCTAGCTAATGAAGCGCACTCGCTATCATTCCAGAGATGGCTTACGGCTTCACGTCAAGCATCAAGACCATATCAAGAATAGAATCAACTAACGACACGAGCAGGAGACACCAAACTCATCAAACATAAGCTATTATAAATTAATCTGACGAATATTGTCGTCAAAATATCTTTTCGGAATCTCAATCGAACTACTTGCTCGAACGACAGCTACGAGAAAATCTGAATACTAACAGTTGATTTATGCAGCTAGAATATAATGCGCGCTATGGTATTGATGATAAAGCATATTTATTCTTTTTAAAATGGAAAAAGCAGCCAAGTGCGTGTCGGGCGACGTGCAGTGTAGGTTTTCTAGTTGAATTGGTTTAAAAAAAGTTTATTTTGAATGCAACTTGTACGAAATTTTCATTTTGATAACTTGCTCGACTATTACTCATTAACCTGTAAAGCCACCTTAGTTAGTTTAGCAGACTTGTGACACTCGACTGTGACAAAAATTTTCAATTTTAAGACCTATTCAATGATACACAGTAGGGTCCACTCGAACCCTAAACCCTTGTTTGACTACGGAACTCTAAAAATGTGCTGACGTACTTGGCCACATTTTGGTCAATTTGTATAACAATAATTTACTAGAAAAATAAACACATCTAACCACTAACATTATCTCAATTTAGACACGTAATTGTACTAAGACAGATAAACACGGTTAAATTATGATATCTAAAGCGCACTAATTTGAAAAGAACAACAAAATATTCATGAACTTCTCCACATTCCGACAAAGATGAGGCGCTCGTAGCAGATCTACGCTGCTACGAAAGTGCTACGTCCGCTCTACGAAAGCTCTACGTTTGCTACGTAAGCTTGAATTTGCTAAGTAGTTAACTTAGAATTTATGGTTGGGAGTGAACTTGGGTGAACATGAGATAATGTAAAAGAGCTTAAATAAGTACAGAAAGCTTTAAAATAGTGTTTCAGTGTTAATGTGTTTCTATAAACTACGAGTATGTCATTTTATTTTATACTACAATTATTGTCATGATAGTAAATTTTCTTGCTTTTGGCTTCATCATCATAAGCTTCAAAACAATATTGGTCTAAATCAAATTTGTTTATTACCATTGATTTTTAATTTTTAACAAAGAATTCATAAATTGTCCAAAAATTGAAACTAATAACAGCATAAATGAATTGGTCTGATTATAAAGAATGTTTTTAAATGACATCTAATTTAAGAACCCTATTTTATTTTTATTAAATTTTATATAGATGGACATAGGAAAATAATGTAACAATGTATTTTTTATTGTTTTAAATGACATGATACTGACAATATTGTTCGCCCAAAAGGCAAGTTGTACAAGAACAATCAGTGTTATCCTACTAATATTATAAGTGTGAAAGTTTGGATGTTTGGATGTTTAGATGTTTGGATGTTTGTGACGCTTTCACGGAAAAACTACTGAATGGATTTGAATGAAACTTTACAATAATATAGCTTATACATCAGAATAACATATAGGCTATAATTTATAAAGACATATTGTGTAAATTGTACAAAATCACACTTATAAATTCGTATATACAAACTTTTGCTTTGATAATATATGCGTGAAGACTATTTGAATGTACTACGTCAGTTATTGAAATTTATTTTGTTTCTTTAAACTATTAGACTACGTAACAGAAAAAAATCTGTGCCTATCGAACAAGTAGAATACATCCTGAAGTACACGCGGATAAAGTCGCGGGCGGAAGCTAGTACGTTATAATTTAAGAACTTTGCAAAACTGCAGTACAAACAATAAATTATTTTAAATTTGAATTTAAAGTGAAATGACATTTGACGTGTTTCACTTATATACACACAGCTAAATATCTTATTGTATAAGAAACTTGAAAGTGTTACCATGAGTTATATGTAGGGTGAACGTAGGGTAAAGGTACTTAATGAAATGACGACCTATCTGACAGAATATCATCACTGCACCCTTGTCACGCGGCGGACGTATCCGAACATGTGCTGATCCGGGATTAGCGGTCCAAACGTATTGGGGCGTTCATACGTTACGACATGTTTGTCTCTGTATCGACGTTATATCTGTACAGACAGTTACACTGGCAGAAATAACAGCTTACTAAGCTTAGAATTCCAGGACGATCTTTTAAGACTTTAGAAGTCCTTCGCTAAACTAGAATTCAGCTTTCATAGCGAAGGTAAACTAAAATCTTATAATAATTTCCTTTAACCACTGAATTAATACCCGTGACCGCTTGAATTTAGTCCACTTCAACCGATATTTCTTTTTTAAAAGTTTAAAAAAGATGGAGGTTTTGAAATCGTCTGTTTTAAAAATGTATTACGTGACAACACCGCCAATTATTAATCTATTTTGATGATTATTTTTATGTTTGGTAGCTTATACTTCAGAGGTGGTTTCGTATAAATTTTATCGAAATAAATTCAGTACTTTTTGAGAAAATCAACAAAACAAAATATGCTGTAGAATTTTAGGGCAGTGAAATATGTTTCTTAATTCTTTTTGAAAGCGTTAATTATCTCGCATTGTAAATGCCTAGCAAACCTTGCCTGGACCCGCCATCCATGACGAGTTGAAACCACACATCAACTATTCTAACTAAAATCTCAAAATGGAAGACATTATTTCTACCGTCCTACGTCCTATTTCTCCCAAAACAATCTGAGCAACAGCAATTCGTCAGTCGGGATCAATATTTCCCCGAACTGAAGTAAAGCTCATCTGTCGGACCTCCATCTGCGTTATTGGGGTATTATGTCTGTCAATGCACGCCGCCAAATGTACTTATATATTAATGATTTCGAAAACTTATACTAATGTCGTAGAATTCAGTAAACAGGTATTGAACTTGAAAATGTATAAAACCTTTAACAATATTTGAGTTATCTCGTAAAATAACATTTTTATGTGACCACGCCCTTACTTTTTTTTTACATATTATAGATCAACGCTTGGCCACGATCTCACCTGATGGTAAGCGATGATGTGGCCTACGATGGTGCGCGTTGGTCTAGAAGGTACCTATTCACCCTCGACTTGAAGACACCCAAGTTATAGTTTTCAGGGAATACAGACGCCGGCAGCGCGTTCCACTCCCTGGCTACTACTACTAAACTTACTAAAAATCCTTCATAGTGTAAATAAAAAGCAAAATCTGATATAAAAATTTAATTCGAGCAAGTTGTTTTTTCGAATTTTTGCGGGCTTTATATGCTGTAAAAGTCCAGTCAAAATTATATAACATTAGATGTTTAAAATTTGATATGATTTTTATAATGCCTTTTATGGTTTAAAATATAATTTAACCCCAATCTGATTTGGTGTCATCTAGCCTATTGAGAACCCCATTTTTTGAAAGTCAATTGATAAAAAGGTACCTATTTTTCATCTTAAATAAGTAGTTGAATTATTTACAGTTTCTGTACATGAAAACTTTTCATTACTAGTGTCTCTGTGGGCTGTAGACCTCGCGAGTCCATTCATAAAATAAAACAGATTATTGTTCGCGGCGCACCTTGAAACAAATCTAAACGACAAATTCATCATACATTTAAAAAAATCCCTGTATTGAGTTCCAAGGGGTAATGACGGAGACTCATGTCCACGGCTAAGGCATGGGCATAAGCTTGTATAGGATAAAATAATACTGCTTCTTCATTTTAATTAATTAATTTTGTCGAGGATTTCTTTCTTTCCCTGCCTCGATGGTTTTAAATGAGTTTTTTCCTTGGAACGCGAATGCTACGAGTATGTTGTGAAGGTAGAAGCTGTGTCCTCTATTGTGTTGGAATGAATGGAAGCTCTGTAAGATTACAAGAGACGTATGAGTTTCTGCGCGGCCGTGACGTTTCCGTAGACTGGGACTTTCCGAGACATAGATTATAGAAAGAGCAAAGATCAATAGATAAAACCTTCTTACGTGACAACTTAATACTATTTAATACTCTCCTAATGCTTCCATAGTAAATTTATGTTGCCATAATCCTTTAAAATAGAATAGCTGGCTTTAATCAGTAATTACCTAAAAATAGGAAGTGAAATTATAGTGTCGCGAAATAAATCTCGTTAATTTGCAACTTTATAGTTAGCTACAATAGCAGTTATGCAGCTAATGGTTCATAGATGGCGCTTTAAACAATAATGAAAAAATGTGTTTCAAATGAGAATTGTGATTCACTGTGAAGTGGTATGTTAATGATACTCATTAATACATTTTTAGTAATTTAGTTATGTAAGTTTGTATTTTGTAAGCATTTAGAATGTAACTTGTTGGTGTCTCTAAATAAATAAAATAATAATAATAATAATACTCATTTCGCGACATCAAAATCTGATGTCCTATTTTTAGATAGTTACTAAACAAATACAGCTATTATATTTTAAAAGATTATGGCAACAGGAATTTTGTAAGAAACTTTGATGCAGAGGTATCGCCTGAACATGAATTTTCTTCTCCTTTTTTTTTCTTTTTTAAATTCCTGAAACTTAATTTACTTGAACTTCTTTTTTCAGTTATTGACAGATTGTGTAGTACACGTCGTCATCATCATCATCAACCCGGAAACGTCCACTGCTGGACACAGGCCTCATCCAAACCTCCTAGGTCCCGAGCCAGTTGCATCCAACGACTCCCTGTGACCTTGACTAGATCTTCAGTCCATCTAGTAGGGGACGGCCTGGCACACCGACGAACTGGTAGACATGTTGCAGTCTTCTGTTTTCATTCAGCGGATTTCGTGCGTGAAAGCAGAATTGATTTACAGTTCTTTAATCTATGTTCCGAGCTCAATTAAAATTATTTCAAATATATTTTTAAATGGCACTGAATCTAAGGCTGCCGAAAAATGATATTCTGCAATTTTAAAACCGACCCTTTGCTATTGCGTTTTTAAAACATTTTTGCATAACTATATAAATATGATAGTGTCAGAGTTTTACAGTTGCAGCTTCTAAATATACTAAGTGGGAAATATTCTAGAGATTTTTGATACGTTGATACAAGTATACTTTTGTATCCAGTGCACTAGCGCCTACCTACCTTAGATGAAGAAAAAAAAACATGTTATACTATTTTGGCAATTCAGGAAGATTGATGATCTCCTTGCTAAATCATAAATATAGTACATAATAGACAGATTATATCAATCAGGATCCAAATAACTATATTTTAGCCTTTCTTACATCATTGAATTGACATAAGACAGAATGAGATAAATAAACATTCTCTGTCGCAAATTAATTATGGGTCAAAAGCTTCAGTACAACTACTATACATTTCAGATGTCAAAAAGCAGGGTTGAAAAGACGTGCAAATGTGGGTATTGTCATCTCTTTCTAATACACTAATTGACGTCATTAAATTGATCGATATACAGTATCGATTGAATCTATATATCTCACTTGTACCACAGAGATTATACATCTTTGGACTATTTAGACACACTTAAAATGATAAATGAGACAATTCACGCATGCATAGTGTGATTACAGTAAGATGTGAATCAGATTATGTATCTACCTACCCGGACAAGAGACGCCGTGATTTTGTGAAGTTAGCAGTCAGCCGGCAGAGTCCTTACAGCCGTAATCCTTTGTTGGTTTAGGACACAAATCGGATAATACGGATTCTACCTCGAGTGCGATTAGTGCTGTCTCTCGTTCGGTTATGATTCCATGTACCCGAAAACTATGGGTATAAAAAACCGTAGACTTTCACTTTATTTCTTGAAGGTTACTTCATGGATTGAAGCAGAGTAACCCAGATGTTTCAACGTGATTTGGATTATGGGTGTGTAATAAGGATAATAATGATAGTGAATAGACTTTAGATTTGATTCAGATTGGTACTAAAAAACGCCAGTCCTTTTTTCTTCTTTTTTAAATTTAGTCCTGACCCACTTGTATCCAGTAACTCCTCGTAACCTTTACTAGGTTGTCAGTCCATCTAGTGGGGAGATGGTCCGATACGTAGTTGCCACTCGAGAACTTTTACTCCCCATCGGTTATCGGTTCTTCGTGCGATTTGGTCTGCCCATTTCCACTTCATCTCACTGACTCTTCGAGCTATATCGTTGTTCTTAAAATATCAGTTTACCATTACTATCAGATTTAATAAATGTATAAGGCAATAATAGTACATAGATATTTTTCAATCATTACCTGTTACAAGAAAATCGTATACGGGTCTTCGGTTATTTCTTCCCAACTCTAGTGACGAAACGTATACTAAAGCTTCTGGCATATTGTAAGTACACGATACAAGAATAATGATCTCAGTTTTAAGGATATACCCTGTTACTGTTTATATATGTATCTATGTGTATATATGTATATATGTTTGTTGCAAATAATGTGAGTGGGTAGAAAAATCACGAACATAGACGCCAAGTGGCCTACCTTTCGGTATTTTACAGGACACATTTTGGAGAGTGTACGCAGGAGTATTAACATCTAATCTATTGTTTGAGTCCAACTTTTGGCTCATATTTAATGCCCAAAATATGGCTAAGTTCGGAAACCGCACAGAAAACAACAAATAGCTAACATTCGCCTGTAAGCCCACATTTCGAATGCTTCTATTCGTGTCCTAATTCGTACTTATTAAGAAATGATGAAACTATAGGATCGAATATTTAATTTTCAATGGCGTACTTGTAAATATGTTTGAGTTTAGAATACTCGTATATTATTTAAATACATCTATAAATTTACTGAATAGTTGAACCGGTTGCTGTGTAGTGAATTCTGAAGTCCACACAAAAGAAACAGCCAAAAATAATGCAGAAAATAATTTATAATATCAACTCCGTGTTATCGTGTACCTTCACAAACCCTAGTGTCAGAGTTGTCGATCCGCCATACTCCTCTGACATGTCTCATGTAGCTACTACCTGTTGTAGATAGTAACCGGGAACATCTGACAACAGAAACCAACAACAATAATGCAAAGTCCTATGCAAACTGGGGGAAGACTCGTAAAGTGATTTTGACAACCCCATTGGGAATCGAACACGAGACCTCCAGTCTGTGTTGACGCTCAGACAACTACGCCACGTAGGCTGTTTATTTTTTGTCGGCCCTAATAGCGGCGGTGTTGGGGAGCCGGGTGGCGTGGGATGCCGCGGTCGCGTTCTGTGAGGCCGTCATGCTCCAGAAGGAGGAAGCAGAACGTGACCGCGAACGTTCCGATCCCACTCGTAGACGGCGACGTCGGAGAGGCGCAGACGCTCCCCCGCGTCACAACGATGCCCCAGATGAGAGGTGTCTGGGGTCGCGGGCGGCCAGAGTAGGAGCTCTGGTCGTCCTATTGGTGCTAGAAGGCAGCGGTAGTACGGCGTGGTCCCGTCCCGCTGCAGCGCGGAGCTGCGGAGACGTCACGGCGCACTGGCCTAGGGGAGGGCTGCTTGCGAACCGCTAGAGGAGCTCTGGTGTGTTCCTAGGAGATCCCAGGGCTCTTCGACTTGCGCGGAGAATGACCACCGAGGGGGTTTTAGTGAATAAAAATTTCACATAACCCGGCTTCGCTCCTACGGAGTCAGATATCTTTAGAAGATTTCCTCCTACAAAAGGCTGTTTATTTGTAATCAAAAGTAACTTAACTATAAAGCCTAAAGTTTTTTACAGGCAACTTCTAAGAAATACCTTTGGTAGCTTCCGTGAGATTGTTTAGAGGTATAAGAAGTAATATAATATTCAACCTCGCAAAACGATTCTTTCTTACAGGTATTCTTTCATTCGTAATCTTTGTTACTTACTTTGAATAAACAGATTGTTGGGTTGCTACTTTGGTAAATTGTTTATTACGCTTAGGGGTTGTAACACTAGACGTATATTTGAAAACAATTATTATCAGACTATTACGTGTTTCATTGTATATAATTAAATAGCTTTTTGACCTCGACTTCACTTGGATTGACCTTAACTATAATCCTCAAAAATGGTCAAGTGCGTGTCGGGCCACGCGTAGTGTAGGGCTCCGTAGTTTAACTGGTTTTATAAAAAGTAATTTTGAATGAATTTTTTTGACGGATTTTGACGTGACAACGTCTTATAAATTGGTTTGCCGGGTGACACTTCAAGAAACTGCGTTACGCTCCGCTCACGTTATGCGCTCACAATGAGAGCGAGTGAGAGGCACGCGTCCCTTCCACTCGGGCATGGTTAGCCCGCCTAAGAGCGAGAGAGACAGACATAAAAAGTGAAAGGCACGCGTCCCTTCCACTCGAGCACAGTTAGCCCGCCTAAGAGCGAGAGAGACAGAGCGAGAGAGAGAGAGTGAGAGAGATAGGCATACACACCGGTTCATGTCTTGCGCTTCTATTTCGCTTTCGCTTTGTATAAATAAATGTTTTAAATTGTTACTATTATTTCATCCTTCTTCCTACTATACGAATGAATATTCACATTAAAGTTATTTTACCACTCAAAGTCGTTGTCACGTAAAACTTTCGCCCGTATACCGACTTTACAGGCAACCAATTTTTTAAATTTTTTTCATTTTGACTTTTATAATTTGGTCGCCTATTACTCGTTACCCTGTGAAGCCACGTTAGTCGTGATAGTTTTCCTTTAAAGTTGCAGCATATGTACTACTACAGCGAATTTAGCAATAGTTTAGATGATTTGGGAGCAAGACTTACTTGTTTATAAAAATTGAATTTTTAACATATTAACAATACAAGAATCGTGTTTTGATATTAGAATCCTTCGTGTGACGGGTATTTTGGTTTTAATTCTTGTCTGTGAAATAGTATTTACTATTCTAGGTTGTTCTTTAATTTAGTTTCTGTTTTGTTTCTAGATGCAGCAACATCCACAGGAAACAGCACGGCATCGGACAGGTATGTCAGTTTTTATAATGTCATCATCATCATCTGGGAAACGTCCACTGCTGGACATAGCCCTCCTACATGGCATGCCATATCGACTGGTCATGAGCCACTTGAATCCAGTGACTCCCGCGATCTCTAATAGGTCTTTTCTCTATCTACTAGGGGGACGGCCCGGTTAACGTTTCCCGGTAAGTGGTCACTCGAGAACTTTTACTCCTCATCGGTTATCTGTTCTTTGAGTGATGTGGCCTGCACATTGCCACTTCATTTCACTGACTCGTCGATCTATATCGGTCACATTAGTTTTTTTTACGTATCTAGAACCCTTGTTGCGCGAGTCTAAATCGCACTTGACCTTCTTAGGGTTCCGTGCCTCAAAAGGAAAAAGGAACCCTTACGGGATCTCTTTGTTGTCCGTCTGTCTTTCTGTCAATACCCTTTTTCTAAAGAACGCATGGAGGTATCAAGTTGAAATTAATATAGAATACGCAAGTCAAAAAATGAAGCTTCTAGATTAACGCATTAAAAAGATACGTCTGTTTAAGAGGCTATGTTGGTTAGACCACGTGGTCGCGTTCAAGGTTGCATTGTTTTGTAGCTGTCCCTACCCGAGCCCTATTCTACCCGAGCGCGTACGGTGAGACAGCATACACTACGCGAAGTTATCCACCCGTTATTTGGATGTTACGTAGTCCAGGGATCATTTGAAGGATACAGTATATTATGTAACCATTTTTTTAATACAGTATACTAATGAAATTTCAGATGTCGGTGGTTTTTCCGAATTGTTCTAAATTGATTCATACTCTTGTAAATCAGGTTCAAAGTTGGGGCTTTTTAATACCGTAAAATACAATTCTTTGACGCCCTGTAACTCTGGAAGTATATATTTAAACGAAAATCTGACTCACTACCGACACAGATATTTTTTTTTAGATTGTGTCTTGAAAATTTCATAGATTTTCATAGCTTAATACTCAAAATATGACTGGACTACGTTTGTATGGGCGCTTTGACATCAACATACCCTCTTAAGCTCTATTTTTTGATGACGAAGGAATCAAAACCTAGAGGGTAAGAAGTAAGGTCTTACAGCACAATTTAATTACTATTATACTTTTTAAACATTAATTCCTTCGCATTACATTTAACAGAGTGACTTGTAACATCTTCCTTTTCAATTCTCCATAACAATGCCACACAATATACTTACACTATGTTCTCACCATTGCGGAACCATTCACATCATACCAGCCTGTATATGAACCACTCTGTATAAGAAGCACCCTGTATACGAACCTTCACGTACTTTATAACCAGAGCCCTTTGTAGGGCGTCCATTGAGGAGGCAGAGACGTGGAGCTTTCATAATATAAGGTTTGAATGTGCGAAATTGTGCCGTCAGTTCATATTGTTGGCATTAGGGTTGCCACACGCATATATACATTTCGGGTATATACAACTAAACATGTATTAATCAACTTTACATTTACTAAATATGCCTCAGCCCCAAACTACTAAAACACAACTCACTCACTTTCACAACAAATACACAAATACGTGACGCGAAGAGTTGATCATCTGGTGCTTTCCCGGGTAAGAACGAAGTATGGCAGGAAATATGTCGCTTACGAGGAAACACTGTTGTTCCACAAATTACTCCAAGAGACAATAAATGCTACTTTCAGTGTGATCAAAAATTATCTTCAAAGACGCACCAACACGCCGCTTAAGCTAGTACTATTAGTAAGCTATTAACAAATTCAAAACGGCGTTACATGAGTAGTTTCTTCTTAACAACTTTTATTCTGTTAAGGAATTTTTCGAGCAAGGACAAAATAGATAGGATTTAATTTTAATTTGGTTTACGAATATAATTTTATTATGTATAACATTTGACTAATATTATTTGACATAGGTATAGATATCAATTAGGTACGTGTCTTGACATCATAGAATTGTATAATTTAAATGCTCGATATTATTACTGTTAATTACTGTTTGCATGTCAAAACATTGGCTAAATGTGTGATCTTAAATAATTTTCTTGAACATCTGAAATGTACCACATTTATTGCAAATAAAGGTTTATCTTATCTTATCTTACTATAATTTTATTTTTATTTTCTGTATGTGTGTGTGGTTTTTTTTCTTCATTACGTGTTGTATTCATTTTTAGCTTGGAATAAATTATTTTCTGTATTTCTATGAGATTTGAAACGTTGATCCATTTGACGATTAAGAGGCCATAGAGCGACAGTGGCGCCCTCATTGGCGCTTTTCTACATTTCTCCGCAGCTATAACAGCATTTCAAAAACCAAGCCGGGCTTTTTGTAGCAATTGCTGGGTTACGGTTTATTGACACATTATGGATTCATGTTTAGATTCTGTGTAGTTAATATAAATTGAATCGCCTGAAGTGGTCACTTTTAACTGTTTTATTGATAGGAACTGCACACAATCGATATATAAATACATAATGTATCGATAAATCGTAAACCAGCAATAACTACAAAAACTCCAGTTTGGTGTTTGAAATGATTGTATAATTGCGGAGAAATGTAGAAAAGAGTGAATGAGGGCGCCACTGTCGCACTATGGCCTCTTAATAGAACCGGAAGGTAAACAAATCAAAACGGAAAATATTTATATCTGATTCATATTTGTGATAATTTCCATAAGAGATACCGTCATATAAACATTTTAATATTAAAACTAAGACTAACTAAGAATGTGAAGAAGCAGCAGCCCTAATGCAAAGGTGGGAGAAATATTGTAATTTGAAATGCTGACATGTTTCTATATCAAAAACATTCTCCCATGGCTCCGTTCAGGTTTGTGTTTTGTCCTGCAATTTATAAGCGTTACATTCCTTCAAATGTATTATTTAGCATTCTGTATATGTCTCCTTTAAAAAGACTTATTGTTTGCAGTTAAATAAAATATAGTTACGGTTGATAAACTGCAAATGTTGTTGTAATCGAAAAACAAGTATAATGCCTTATTACTCATACTACAAGTTAATGATTTTCTGATTTATTTCAATACTTAATTTTGTGCTGTGCTTCTTCACAGGTTTCAGGTGGAATTGCTCAATAGATGTGATGAGTGACCATTTAAATGACAGTAGATTTTGAATCGTCGGTGGCACATTGGAAAAGGCATCTCTCTCTCTCTCTCTCTTTCTCTCTATCTCTGGACTCTCAATCTGAAGGTTCCGGGTTCGAATCCAGCCGTGTACCTATGAGTTATTTTTCAATTCAAGTACATTATCCGATGGCTTAACGGTGAAGGAAAACATCGTGAGGAAACCTGCATGTCTTGAACAAGCATATGAAGTCCGCCGATCCGCACTGGGCCCGCGTGGTGAACTATAGCCCATACACTCTCGGTACTTGATACTTGAGAAAAAGAGCCTGACAGACGGACGGGCCTACATGGCCTCCATCACATCCTAAAAATAAATGGCTTTAAGGTATATTTACCTATTTTAAATTTATAATTAATCATTTGAATCATCGGCATCCAGTAAACGTCAATTGCTGGACCATTTAAATAATAACAAATTATTTTGAAATGATTTATACTACTCAGTCTAATTTTGATCATATAAAAATTCAACTAAAAATCTTGTCCAGCCAAATTACTTTTTACCCGACTGCACCATAAGGAGAGTTATGTGTTTCGAGAGTATGTATGTACAATTGTTTGGCACGCTCTACGGCCTGAACGGCTCGATGGATTTTAGCTTAAGAGGTGCCGTTAAATTCCTATTTATTTTGAGAGTATTGAGAGTGACATTGGGTATATCAAAATCAAAAAAATGGCCTTTAAATATTTTCAATGACAGTGAGTCTACTTCGGGATTGACAAAGAGATCTAAGAGAGAAAATTGTGAATAAAACTCAAACGATATCGTATCATATATATTAGCGATGGCAAAACCACTCAAAAAAACTACAAACATACATAGCACAAAAACACCACTATAACGGTTAAAAGAGATAACTGTAATTCCACTCTGACTGCAGGCGGGTAAATGAAAATCTAGTTCCTAAACTCGAAATGAAAATTCATATTTGCATACGTCGTCGAGTTTTTTTTGCTCGCAATGGATGTTGTTAGTTTTAAAACCAGATATGTTTATGGTTGGGTGTTTTATCAGTGAAACCAAATATATATAACATATTATAATATGTGGTACACTGGAGTACAAAAATATACTCGTATATCCACTTTTTACCATGTCACATTCAATCTCATCAACAGCCTATATACGTACCCACTGCAAGGGCTCAGTCCTACTCTCCTACAGAGAGTGTATGGGCCATAGTCCACCACGCGGGCCCAGTGATTGGTAGACTTCACATGCCTGTTCAAGACATGCAGGTTTCCTCACGATGTTTTCCTTCAACGTTAAGCAATCGGATAGTGTACTTGAATTGATAAACAACTCATAGGTACACGGCTGGATTCGAACCCGGAACCCTCAGATTGAGAGTCTGCGCCTTACCCACTACGCCACCGACGCTTTCAATCTATTTGTTTCTATTTTGTGTGTTGAAGGAAATGTCAATTAAAGTTCAATAAGACATGGTTCACAAGTGGATACATATTTTGGTACTAGAGTGTACAAGTAGCTTTAGATAGATTATTTTAAATTGAACAATTATATCGATAATGGATACTTACTTGAGACTTTAATGACAGGAAGAAAGAAAGAAAGAAAAATAAATTTACTTCTTAATATAAGCAGAGGACAGAAATTGATAAAGTAAATATTAAAGCAAAGCCTGACAGCAATTTGTGTATTTTAAAGAGATGACAGACCAGTTTTTGACAGCTGAAACATATGATAGTTTTACTGAAGGTTAACTAATCCTTTGCTAAAGAATACCTTTTTTCACGAAAAATGTTAACCCAAATTGTGATATTTGCTTAATTGTGACACATAATTTGCGACAGAGAATGTATATTTATCTCATTCTGTCTCTTATGTCAATTCAATGATGTTAGAAAGGCTAGAATATAGTTTTTTAGATCCTGCTTCATATAATATATCTATGACATACTAGATTTATAAACACTACGCAAGCATAGCCGTGCTTTGTTGTCTCGACTGTAGAACAGAACCACCCTATATCATCCCACGGGTCGTATTCCCATTCTATTCTAAAGGCGAGACCACACGGCATAAATCAATCTGCCACGTACCAAACCGAGTTCCCGATAGATAAATTATTCTGAATACCTTCACATACGTTTAGGTTTCCCGCGTACGTTCAATAAATATCATACAACATATGTTTTATTACCTCTTAAAGAAATCGTATCCGACTATATGTTTACGATGTGCCTTCAATATTTGTGTACATATTACACATGGAAATTACTTATACTTTGTCAAGCTACACTGAGTGTATCTCACACCGAAACGTAGCATTCGAATCGATAAACTTGAAATCACTGACACACATTTGTAAGCTATCAAAGTTGATGTTAATAATTAACCTAGGCATATGAAAATTCATTCAATTATTTTTACGGACATTATTTACTATGTATTCGATTTATTATTCAGAACTAAACCATGTCATCATACTTACATGTTAATGTTATCAATTTCAAAATGGCCGAGATTTGTGTAGTGATTTGATCGGATAACAAGAAGCTTTCTTTTGCAACCGAAGGTCCTGGTGGGAACATCACAGTTCTTGTGTGCCAAGACTGAGTAGATTCACAGACGTCATTTCCTATTTCAATTTTGGCACAACACAATGCCTATATACATAAATAACGTATTATTTGTAATTGTACGCAATGTATGTATTAATTGTATTTTTGTATTTTGTTGTGTGTGTTTTAGTTAAATAAATATTTTTCTGTTTCAATTTTGAATACATCTATAAAATTCGTTTCTTCATTTTATTCTGAACTTTTTTTCTACAATGGGCTTGTACTTTGTGTTTATCATACCTGATGAAAAGAACATTTAAACTCGTATGAGGGAAGTGTTTTCACTCAAAAGCCCGCGTCTTTACCCACGTGATCTTAAGAAATTTTATCAAGGGTACTGCTTATTCGACTGGAATAGTAAGTAGCCTATGTACTTTTTAGTTTTTCAACTATGCCTATACAATAAAAGCATTTTTACTTTCTGTTACAACGTAAAAGAACAAACAAACTCACTTTCGCCTTTATAATATTAGTTTACAAATTGGAAACTACTGGTGCAGAATACTTAAATATCAAGCTTTATAGCTACGTAGTAATAGGGCATGTAAAAGTGTCCACCAACTAAACTGAGTACCGGATTTTGAAACCAACTTTTTATCCACACGGATGGAAACAAACTTCCCTAAAAGGATGTCATTGTTAGAACTGGACCAAACTGAAATGGGACCACACGGGAAGTACCAGCTTTCAAATAAAAAAAAGAATCATCAAAATCCGACTGGGTCGAAAGTTCTGAGGTACCAAGCAATAAAAAAGTCATTTTTTAAGTCGATTGAAAAGTAATCGATATTGTTACGCAACGGTGTGACACAAAGCCGCGCTGTTTCTTCGCAAAGTGCCATAAATTTATTACACTACGGGGAGCGACAGAGAAGCTACCAATTTTATGCACGTGTGTGTATTGGATACGTCAATATTTAGGTGTTCGCTCAAGATGACAAAATATTTGTTTTTACGGCGGACGAGTTGGGAATAAACCTCGTTTTTTATCGCCGCCATATTACATACCGAAGTAAACTTTATCGAACGGAATAAATTAATAAAGAAAACCTGCCAAGTGAGAGTTGAACTCGTGCAACAAGCGTTCCGAACCATGGAAAGCAACATTATAAATATAATAAATATATTATTGCCTTGAAATAATGTTCATTTTAAAAGCTTTTATTTTTCTGATCGCATCACTAAGTTTGATTGTCACGGTTATTTGATGGTCCCTCAAAAACTATATAAAAATTGAGACATTGATTAAGTTTTCCTGTACTATTTACAGAAAGTCCTGTCTACTCTGATTATACAATTTTGAAAAATTATGAAATTTTTTAAATAAAGACTTTGGAAACTTCGGATGTAGAAGCGGAATATTGTATTTTCACAAAAAATTATGGCGTATGTGACACACGGACGGATAGACACCAGAGTTAGATTATTAGGGTGCAATTTTTTCATGATATTTATTTATTGGATCAGCTAACAATTACTACACTTCAAAATTACATTTACAAGTTACATTATTCTAATTCTAGTGCGTAACCTATTACAAGCGGATACTGCATGCACAAAAAAATAATACAATAAAATTGAAGAGATTAAATAATATATATATATGTTAATGTAGAACTAACTTAACTAACTAATCCAACTTAAAGGGAGACTTAAATATATCGTATGTTTATATACATCGAATGTTTGGTACATTAAAAAGGCGTTAATAAAATATTTCTTGTAATAGTTATCGTATTGCTGATGTTGTACATATTGGCTGTTGGACATATCTCCGTCAAATTGCTTAGTTTGACTCTCATAATTATGATTTGACAAAATGACGCTTGACATGGTATTGTGATTTCATCTCTCACGCCCATCTCCTAAATATCTTCCCTTAGTCACCCTGAGGTCTGAGTTCGAACCTGGCTCGTACCAATGAGTTCCAATTTGTTGTTTGGAATTTATCTACGAATGTTAAAAACAATTACCACTGGCTTTTCGGTGACGAAAAACATCATGAGGAAACCTGTATACTCCTAAGTAGAAATTCAAAGGTGCGTGTGAAGTCTACCAATCCGCACTGGCCCCGCGTGGTGAACTATGTCCCATACACTGTCTGTAAGACAGAAGGCCTTAAATATTTCTTTACTTTTACAGGTCCAGCTCCGGGGTAATGGCGAGGGGCTCGCAAGGTAAGTGATATTGTTTTTCTTGCCGCTCCAAATGGACAGTCGCACATTAGTTTCATTTTTATTGTGTCCATAATAAACTTTGAACGTAAAGCCTTAACGATGTCTCCCTTGAAAACATACGTACTGAAATTTCTATTTTATACGAGCCTAATGTTCACTCGAGTTCAGAAATACGCAGTACCACTTTTATACCATATCAAATTCACCTATAATTGACAATTGCCTCAACATGTAATGAACAACTGCACATGAACAAGTAAGCGTGAATGTAAAATGGTACGCAAGTAGGTACGAAACAGGTTTTTGGAACATTTTGTTATTCGTTTACAACCTCACTAAAAGTGCAGTCACTGTGTCTATACAATACAATTGGACTCACAATCGGCAAATCCCGTAATTGATTCGCAGCGGATATTGGTTGAAGGTAAAGCACTTCTCGATGTCCGTCTAGACAGCTACCAACTAGTACCCAAGCTACCGCCAAACAATGTTCACAAAACTGAATGAAAGGTACAGGTCTAATCCATAACTGAGTCTATTAGTGAGGTATGGGAGCGGTACAGGTGACAAGTGGCGTGTCGCGTAAAGCCCGGCTGAAGCTGTGCCGTTTGAAGTTCCATAAACACTCCCTCCCGTACCTCTCACATACCTCAGGAATAGACTCAGTTATGAGTTAGTCTTGTCTCACCATCAGGTGAGTTGAAAGCCAAATGCAAGTACATTTTTAAAGAAAGATCTCGTGTAAGGTACGATTTTTAAGAGAAGATACAAAACAAAATGGCCGACAATTCGATCGTCGAAATCTTCAGAGCCCTTATATTAGTATCCGTTCGCAACGCCGACCCATGTGTCGCAACAAAGTTTTAATAGCATAATCAAACTCCGGCGCAGATCGCCGCACAACTTGTTAATTACACAACTTCACAACTTGATAACTGCTCTCATATTACTTGTTTATATGTTTTAGGTTTGTTTCTGCCTTTATGACGTCAATGTATATATATACATGCTTGTGTATAGTACATTAGTAGCGTTGCGACATCTTAATACTTGTTATTTAACTAAAATCGTAAACTTGATACTTGGACCATCTTCTGAAACCTTTCAGAATATTTATAACTGTGCCTATCTGCTATGCAACAATATAAAAACTGCGTTCAGAAATGCCTTCAAATTTTATTTTTACTATATTTTAAATAAACGATCGAGTCACTTTTGTTTTGTGATTTCTTTTGTGTGGAATCGCACACAGAAGGTTACTTCCACAGTACAATATAGAACTATCAAGGTTGTAACAAGTAAATGCGTTCAAAAAGAACTGGAAACCGACATCAATTGCCCTAAAAGTCTACTTTTACTCAGGCAAATTTAAAATTTATATCGTTTTCTCATGGATGCCGTTGTCGGAACTGGACCAAATTGAAATAGAACAACACGGGAAGCACCGCCTTTCAAATAAAAAAAGAATCATCCAAATCGGTTTCACCTAGTCAAAAGTTCTGAGGTAACAAACATAAAAAAACATACCCGTCGAATTGATAACCTCCTCCTTTTTTGAAGTCGGCTAAAAAATAACATACCCCTTTCTTTTAATATGAATGGGAAACCTCTTTAAATTAAAAGTTTTTATTTGTATTACGAGTATTTGCGTTATTGCAAGTTAATTTTTGAAAAACTGTATTTTTTAAAATCCTATAAAATTATATGTGCCTATGCTTTTAATTACATTTTAGCTTTCCCAAAACGTGCTTGACTAAGAGCTCATTTGACGAACAAAGAATTATTAGTACATTTGAAAACTTAACAAATCAGACTCTAGTTTGACAAAGGATTAGATGTGTCTTTGACGTGTGATATGACGATACAATTTAATAAATCTGTCAACATTTCAAGTGTCCACCTATACCACTATTACGGTTCAAAAGATGCGTCCCTGTAACAGTCGCCCAGACGAATCTTTGGACCTATACCCCTTACTAAGTTACATCTTGAATTCCGTGGAGCATTTCATGTACTCAAGTTAACCCTATCCCTCTAAACAACAAAAGTACAACAGACTTAGTGAAACATATCCCAACTAATGCCGAAGTAAACAAACTTACCCTTACGCTGCCTCAGTTTGCTAGGCGAGAACTGTACTAATATAGATCAAGTTTTGTTTATATATAGTTATGTTGGTGATTACAGAAACTAAGGTTATAGGATAGATTCGTTAGATGTCTATTTATAATACGAGTAATAGTGACATATTTGTTCGCACTTATTATAACCAAGTATTTAGAATAGGGCCAAGCTTTGTGTGATCACACGGCAGCTTTTCAAAATATTTTTTTGTGTCTTGACTTATCAGCCCTATCAGTGTCTCTCCACTGCTGAAGATCTGCATCTCCCAACGTGCGCCACTCCTTCCAGTCCTCAGTCGTCCTCATCCACTCAAAGTTTTTGTGTCTACATTTTCCGTTTTCCTTTTGGACACAATTCAACCTGATATTAAGCGATGATGTGGTATAGAATGGTCCACGGTTGCCTAGAAATAAAATTCACTCTGACCTTGAAGAAATCCAGGTTTTATCGTTCGGGAAACTCAAAAGCAGGCAGTGAATTCCCCTCCTTTTCTGTACGCATAATAAATGAAGATGCAAAATGCTTCGATGTCAGTTAAGTAGGAGTGGAAACCAGCTGCTCTTCTGGTCGGCCGATTGTAGAGAGAATGGTGGAAGTAGGTCGTGTAATTCCATCAAACACTCTCTGAAATGAAGTCTAAAAAAATTAAAAATTGTTAATAAACACGCGACAAATGTAAAGGTTGTAATCGGAAAAGAATTAAATATTTTTTTGAGAAACCCTCGACTAAATGGAAGTAAGTAACTAGATACAAAGAAGCTTACATATTATTACAATAATAAATCCGAAAAAATCCGTCGGGGGCTGCCATTGCCTAATCTGTTGCCGTTTCCAATTAAAATGTACGAGTAAGAAAATAATTTTTATCTCGTATAGATACAGACATTTTTTAAATGTATGATGGGTTTTCACTTGGCCTTCATTTCATTCGTTGGATGGTAAGTTCGTTGAAGCTAATTAAACAATTGCAATTAAAATATTAAAGAATTCATTAGTTACCTATATCCCTGTAAACAACAAACTATAACAGACTTGGAGAAGCAGATCCATGAAACTAATTCCAACTTGGCTGGTACACTTTCTCAATTCGCCAGGAAGCGTCCCACTGAACTAATCTGAATCGAACTTTATATTGAAACGGATCTAGAATTTGTATTCTAATATTTGTTTTAAGCTAGATTCTAGTTAGTAATCTAGACTAATATTGTATTAGCTGTAATGAACTTCGGATAAATTCCATGGATCCGTTAGGAATTAGTAAGAAAATTTAAAAAAAAATAGTTTTTTCATGGACCTGGTGGGAAAAAGAGAATAATTGAATCGTGGATCTCTTAGAACAAGCCGTTTGTATGCTTGTAAGTTCTTCCTTTTCATCGTAACGCAGAATTAGAATGACTTGAGTTATTGTAAGAGTATAGTTTAAAGGTCGGAAAATTTCACAGGATGCTTTGTTTATAATAATAAAACGCATATTTTATTATGTACTCTGCCCAATAAAACAAAGGTGTTATTCATACAGCCCGGTCAATTTAATATTTCCAACAGTTATTATTCCCTCTCGTATTTTACATATTTTAAACAGCGCGGACATTATGCATGCATATTTTAAGCCCTTTATTTTGATACTTCACGCAATAGGTTTCGACGTTAAAAATTGAATACATAATTTGGCGCCAAAATCTTAATTTTTATTTGTTTATAATTTTGATATACACATTGTAACTCTCACAATGAAGACGAATCTAACGAAACCTCTCAGGCTAAAACCATCAAGCTGTTTCGGCTACAGATCGTAGCAAGGAAATATACATATATATACTCAAAAACAGAAATAATGTTTATGCTTAATGCTTATGGACGAATAAACTTTTTTTACTACGCTAAGAACAATAAAAACTTATAATGCAGACCTACTATCTAAGTTCAAGTGTTAAACTTAAATAGCTTTGAAGTTACATCAAACTTTAAAGGCCTGCTCAACATCGGGTTACTTTAAAAACTTGTTAAAACTACTTCACATTGATGCAGCGACTAACACAAGACTCGAGACATGCTATTTTGTACTTCATCATCATCAGCCTATATATGTCCCCACTGCTGGGGCTCAGGCCTACTCTCCTACAGAGAGTGTATGGGACATAGTCCACCACGCGGGCCCAGTGCAGGTTGGCGGACTTCACGTGCCTGTTCAAGACATGCAGGTTTCCTCACGATGTTTTCCTTCACCGTTAAGCAATCGGATAATGTACTTGAATTGAAAAACAACTCATAGGTACACGGCTGGATTTGAACCCGGAACCTTCAGGTTGTGAGTCCGCGCCTTATTCTTTGCGCCACCGATGACCATTGAATACTTATTGTTTGTAAAGTAAAGACAAAATTTTGTAAATTACTGGAAAATGTTATTTGTCTCTTTTTATACCTGAGAGAAATGTTTCCATTATTCATCACAATATTTACAATCGCAGGTTTAAGCTATATTAGATTTTATGTGTAGCGGAGTGGACCGGAGTTTTGGTAACAAAGTGCTGAATGAACGGTTGTCTTTATCTGTATGACGTGACGGGTCTATTGTTAGTATAGTCTAAAGCTAGATCCGGTGAAGTTGCACAGAGTACAGGCACTATCTCCGTAGGTGACACTGATATAAGACGTTTTATCCTTTCTGTTCCGTACATTCTCTGTTTGTGCTTTTCTAGTTCGTGAGAACACAGCATGTGGGTGTGAAGTGTGTTAGACAATGTATGGTAAAAGGGACACGTTTTAACGAAAAACATTGTAAAGGAAATTCAAACAGGATGATCCCAGACGAGGAGTTGGTTAAAATTGACTTTTTATATTTCTTACATTCAATGTTTGTCAGTGGTTTCGCCTGGACTTACAATCCGAAAGTCCCGGGTTTGATTCACAGTTGATGGCGTTTTCTATGTCCACCTGGCTAGCTACCACCATGTTAAGTCTGCTGCCAAACAGCAATGTTAATAGCACTGTTGTTTAAGCTTGTTAATTGACGATGTGTTGAAGAACATTGGTCTGACAGACATCCAAACTGCGTTGCTCGAAAAACACATCAGCCGACAGGATATTCCTTTTCTTATAAGCACAAATGAACTTAAATCCTTTCCAAACATATTTTTATATTTTTCATTCCAACAGAATCTCAAAATATGACAGCAAAATATTACGAATAACCTGCAATACTTTCGTCAGCGTTCCCTACACCTTGGCAATATTGAGCCTGGAATAGACCCTATAAGCCCTTTCATCATTCAACGCGAGACCCAGGCCCTAGCGTATACCCTTTGTTACTCGTCTCCCACTTCAGAGTCAATTTGGTAGTTCAAACTTGCGTTATTTCCCTGAGGAAATCCGCGGCATGGTAACAAGGAAAATTGATTCTAAAAATGTTCGACCCAATTTTGTTACGGTAAAGTTGGGAGGGATCAAGGTTCGTGTGTCTCTTAAGAGAACGAGACGTGATTTAATGAAAAGCTATGTTACGATACTTAGACATAGATATAGACATATTTTTATTGACAAACACAATACAGAAAGACGTACAAGATTCAAAAAGAAATAAATACAAAAGAGAAGCCGCAACAAATAATACAAATACAGTAAAACATGAACAGAGGAAAAGAGAACACAAAATAATAATAATAATGTGTGTTGTATTGCGCTTGTCAAGTGGTAGCCGAGCTCATCGTGTGCTGCAGCACAGACCGTGGTGATGGTGAACAGTCGGACCCTGGGATGGCGATGAGGATGCGGAGCGAACGGATGTGTCGCATATTTAAATATTGATTCCCATAATAATATAAACAATATACATACAATAATAATAATATATTTATATAGAAAGTAAATTGAACGTGTTTTATTGGAGATATGCTGGAATAACCCTGAACTTTCTCGTCAGGTGCAAAGCGAAGTCTCGTCACAGATAGGGAAATACATCAAAAGGGTGGGACTTTGTTGTTTGTTTAATTCAGACAAAGGAATTATGTCATTATTACCTACATTAAGAATTACTGCTGCATTTACTATTTTATTTATTTTATGAATGATGGGTTTGCACTTTGGTCTTCATCTTAACTAACGGTAAGTTACGATAATGTAATTGAAGCGTAAGCGTGCGCACCCATAAGCCTCAAGCCAATGAGACGCTGACTATACTACCCTTCACACCGAAACACAACAGTGCTATTAACACAGCTGTTTGGCAGCCAACATGGTGTCAGCTAGCCAAGCGGACATAGAAAATACTCTACAACCAACCAAACTCGTTCTATATAAAAAAATCTATAGATGTAAACCATCGCCTATTGATATATACCATTTTACAGGACCTTATTCTTGTCCTAAGTGAGACCATTCACGAGATCACCTTTTCAATTTCACTGGCCGCGTCCGATATCTCATCACGCGAATGGGCAGTACATTAATTTCGTGAATGGCACGCCGTATTCCTTTCATTCCCCCAGTCTCCCCAAATGGCAGGCATTTAGAGGAACGATGTGTTTCCCAGTGGGGTTATTCACTTGCGAAACTTATGGATGGGATGTTGAGATTAAAATTGACACATACAGAGTAGGTTCTTGCACTTACTACTAGCTGCTGCTCCAAAATCGATAGGGAAATGCAAGCAAAAGCAATCGTTGATGTCATGCTAATAAAACCTTTTCATTTAGTTTGAAAATTTTTGCTTTCCGCTGTAGAGTGCACGACACGAGAGTGCCAGGACTGGCACCTCAGCCCAGGGGAGCTATGAAAGCGTTCCTCTGATAACCTTACAGGTTTATAAGCCCACATAGACCGGCTATCCCCTAGCGAGTTGGATATGTTTTTAATAGGTAGGTTTTTAAAGCATAAAACCAATCACAAAATTTTAAAAAATAGAACTCTCTAGGTACATTTTACTTTTTATCTTATGTGATAGGCGTGTTTAGTTTTTTTTTTATTAACAAAAATACAGGCCTTTTGTGTGTAATTACGTATGACAACAACTCAATTATTACATACACTTATAGTTAACTTTGAGTCCATTTGCGTAACCATAAACATGCTTTTGATGCGTCATAAAGCGTAAATTTTAAATCTTTATACCTGTATTGATGAACCCTGCACATATTCATCCCATATGGTCCGACGGGTGGTCCTAAGTGAGTAATAATTAATATAATAATTACTTGTTGTCACGTTGCCACTGTCAATTGGGGCCTAACGACAGAAATATGTGATGCATTTCACACTATTAAATTAAATATCTGTTTTCGATTACAAAACACAATTTATTTATACAAGTATTTGTTCGTTAGGTGACCTTGGCGTAGTGTCATATGTACAGTTTATGTAAGTCGATGACCAAGCCCATCTTTTTGCTAACTTTGAGAGTTAAAAAGGGTCAAGTTGGAAGTGACACGTGTAGGATAAAGAGATATGGACCGGAATGACACGCTCGCCGCAATATGTTTATGAAGTCAACTCTGAAGTCATCGTTCTTTTGTGACACCGATTCTGAAGTCATCACTGTCTAGGTAGAGATACCAACTCTAACGTCCGTTCTTATGTTACAATGACTCTGAAGTCATCATTGCCACGAGACACCGAACCTGAAGTCATCATTCTCCAGCCACACCGATTCTTAATTCATCATTGCTGCTAGCTGGGGGTATCAACTCTGATGTCAACGTTCTTATATGGAACTGAATCTGAAGTCATCATTCTCAAGCCACACCGATTCTGAAGTCATCATTGCCAAGTGCATTGATTTGAACCGAAACATATGTCGATAGGACATGGGGTGGTTATATCCTAAAACCGAGACCGTGCTAACTTTATTAGGAATTATTTAATAGTGTATAATCCTGACATCGGACCGCTTCCAGAGCCTAATTGCTAAAGCGTTGGACTCACTTCCTGGATAGCTACCACTATATCAGCCTTCAAACAGCTGTGTTAGTAGCACCAATGCTTCGTTAACTTGAGGCTATATGGTAGTATGATTTCCATTCTCGTCACATATAAATAATTTTTTGTATAGCACTACCACGTAGAATAACTTGATGTCGAATAAAGGATCCGAATAAACAAAATAATCTACCCCCAGTCTATATGTTTGTGGTAATGAAGCATACCCCGCGGCAGTGACCCGGCCCGACCCCAACTCCGAACTTCACTAATTAGTACCGCGCCGTTCGTTAGTGTTGCCATGTGTGGATTGACCCAAGTGTGGCATCGTGTGGCATTTGGCAACAAGTGTGATGTTTTTATCTTCCATTTTATTTTAGCGTCCTAATCTATATTTTAAATTAATAATTATGAATTAATATAAGTACCGGTGGGAAGTAAAGGTCCTTGAGTGGCGATGACGTACCGGGAAACGTCTACCAGGCCGTCCCCCCACTAGATGACCTGGTTAGAGTTGCAGGGAGTCGCTGGATGCGGGTGGCTCGGGACCGGTCGATGTGGCGTACCATGAGGGAGGCCTATGTCCAGCAGTGGACGTTTCCCGGCTGATGATGAATATAAGTACATGAAACTACGAGTAACTTAAAAGAATGAAATTTTTAGGAACCTTTCTAATTTACTCTGGTGTCGATCTGTCCGTCCGTCCATCCCTCTGTCATAGCTGATTATCTCATTGTGCAAACCATCATGAAACAAATCAGAGCTAATTCTGGAAAACAGACCAAAAATAATATCAGCTAAAATGAGATTTTATCAGAGTCCTGATATTTTTCAGTTTCAGCATTAGAAGAGATAGGTAAAGAGATACGAGTGCGTTGGTAGACAAAAGCCCTGCACATTTCTATAACACGTGTTTAGCTGAAAATCACCGGTTTGTCACACGGTGAAAATAAAATGTTAATGCATAATGCGTTATAGGTTTCCACTTATCCTTCACCAACATTAATTACATCATCATCAGCCAAGAAACATCTGAACTATAGTAATAGACCGTATAAAGCAAACAAAATTTTGATTATTAATTGGTAATAATTGACACAAACCACGTCATGCGCCCGTACAAGACATTTGAATGAAGTAGTTGACTTTCGAGTACAAAGTTTAACGTCAAAAACTACTCTTGTTTTTCTCCTTTACAAAGGTATTATGTACTTGTACAATTTGTGTACATAGGCAATCCATGTCAACTGATTGGACTCGGAATTGATTTTAAGGGAATAGTATTGTTGCGAGCTTAAGGTTAGAGGGATTAAAGAATACACGTGTCCAAAGTTTCGGAGTTTATTGGCACCACAGGTCCACAAACCAATCTTCAAAATCACGGATCGCCCCGTCAGAGTGCTTCTCTGTTTCACTGGGTCGAAGACTTCTGCACTGAGTCCTTTGACACTACTAACGCCGGTCTGTCACTACTGACACCACTAGTACACTAACACTTTTTACTTCGACTGAACTTTCGCTTTACTACTTCTTCCTGTTTTCGGTTCTTCGACTTTATTCACTGTTAACTTAGAACTGAACTGCCGTTGAAGCCCAGCGCGTCTTTTATATCGGTTTCTGCCGTTTCCAGAATCTTCGCTGTGATTTTCATTCCTTACCGACCTTTAATTGTTTACTTCGGGAATTGTCTACGTATGCCACGGGTTCTAATAATCTCGCTACTCAACACGAAAAAGATAGGTAGATTGGGCTATCTTTTCACACTCGTCGGTCCTTATGTGATATTCGACACTAACGACGACGGAGATCCGCCTCTCTCTTTTCATTCTTTCTAGACTGTTCAAGAAGCTCCGTGACAATAATAACCCAATTTAGTCTTACTTGAAGTACTAATAAACTGTAATTCCCTGAAATACCCTCATAATACCTGTACGTATCACTAGGTGTAGTTACTTGTATATTAAAGACTTATGGCGTGCTACTGTTGATTACAGGCACGGTAATTTGATTCTAGAATAATCCTTGATTACTGTAGACAGCTACAGATTAATGCTGGAGGGGCCAAACTTAATTACAGTGGCACAGATTATGCGTCTGGGTGTAGATGAGACAAAATGCGCTTACAGGAAACTTTGGTTCATTCAAATGAAAATATAAGGTACAGACTACCGTGGACCAGGTCGTCTCCCCACAAGATAGACTGACGACGGTATGGTCATGATGGTATACCATGGAAGACTATCTCCAGCAGTGGAAGTTCCTTAGCTGCTGATGCTGATAGCTTTCCAGTTGTCCTGGTATAGGTTTCTCGTTTAAATATATAAGTCCACACATGAAGTCGCGGACAATTGCTTAATATTTGAAAACACTCTTTAAGTCTTTCGTCATAATCGATAATCGGTTTCATGATTACACTGCTGCATATGAGTCTCCCTCCTCCATGAGCAAGCTACATTAGAATTACCATGAGGGTATTTGCCACAATGGAACCTTGAAGGCGGATGGGTGGTTGCAGTAAATTGTTTTTGTTACAAAGTTAGATACTGCTTCCCGTTTCCTTATTTTTCATTCAGTCGCCTTTAACGACACCCACATGATGACGATGGTGATGCTTTTTTTCTATTTCTTTGTTAGATGACCTTCGTTGTTTTGTTATGGTATGCAGCTAATCTATGGTTATGGGTAAAAGCCTCCTCCATTCTATTCCACCTTTCCCTGTCTTTGGCCGTATGTCAACTATTTATTTCTGTGTTTTTATGTCATCGGACCATTTCTACTTTTGTCTTTCCACATTTTTTGGGCCATTTGGGCACTGGCATGGTTGTTGTTGAGCCCATCTTTTTGTACCTTAACCACACTCACTAATAACTGCGAGTAATCGATACTAATATTATGAATGCGAAAGTGAATTTGCATATTCTTCCTTTACGTCGTAACGGAGAGTGGTAATGACTTGATATTTTGTATAGAGACACTTAAAGGGCTAGAAAAGGACATAGGGTACCTTTTGTCTCGATCAAGCGAGTAGTTCCTGCGGGATAATTTTTGAAGTTCACTTGGATGAAGTCGCTGGCTGGTTTTTTATTCAATAACAGTATTAGTAATAACATTATTAGTTAAATATATTCTTATTTCTGCCATTTTGACAATTTGTATTTGTCATTTTTTTATTTATTTTAATGAATGCTTTAATAATTCTTATTTAAAATGTACTTACTTACTGACTTAAGCTAGAAATGTACTAACACTTGATGGAATTATTTAATTCTGAATAAATATGATTTGATTTGATTGAATAACCATAGATGTGTCGCATCTGTGCCTTCTTGATCACCGTAAATAGCACACTAAGCCAGTATTATTAAACTTCAGCAATTATCAAGTCGCCAGCGGTATTCGAACTCCGCTAAGCTCTGTCTCCAGGGATTTATTTGCGTTGAGATCGAGGATATTGTTGTTTCCAGTTTCCCTTGTTAGGTTAAGTAATTGGCGAGCGAGTTTCAACGTGGAATTTGTATATTTTAATGTCATTAGACAACTGGCTGGACTATTGCTCCTTCGGTTTAAATTTAGTCTACTGCTTTTTCGTTGCATTATCCTACCTTTTTTGTGTTGGCTTTAAAGTAGCATCACCCTATATCATTCCATTCACTCGAAAATCTTTCTACTCCATCGACCGCCAGATCGAAGCCAACCGCGATAATGTATAAGAATTATCCCATGGGAAATTATATCCCTATAACATAATAACAACTCTATACCAAACACGTTGAGCTTATGTTCAATTCATCCTTAATTGAGTCACAAACATTCAAATCGCTTTTGCTAACTGATTGAAATTTAGTCAGTTTATTCCATTTTTTAATAGTTATTCTGCTTTTCGGGACGGACACAAATACAACAAATCCAAAACCATGAAAATCGGTCCAGACGTTCTCGAGTTGTAAGTGTTCGAACAAGCCCGACTTTGTTTTATATATTAAGACTAGCGACCGCCCCGGCTTCGCACGGGTGGACATCTATTTTTCAAACATTTTGGAATAAACTTAGTAATGTATCTTTATGCAAGACAAAAAATCATCAAATCATATGAATCACATACACACATACAAAATTTCAGTGACATACACACGTACAGTAGACTTATATATAATTATAAAGATTTATTTGTTATAGTAGAAGACATTAGGTTCCATGTCACCACTCTTACCTACGACACATCCGACATGACTTGTCGCAGTTTTCCAAACGCATAACGTACGTCCACACACACACTTATCGCACTGTCGCGCGTGAATTTTTTATCTTCACTAATGACGGTCGTTGACAAAAGCTTGGATTCATCCATAGAGCGTTAATGAGACTCACGTGCAGGCTTTTTATAAAGACATTCGCCAGAGTTCATTGACATCTTTCGGATTCAGCGGAATATAATGATAATGAACTCAGTGGTACATCAAATATGAACCATTTCGCTAAATTGTAAAGGAACTCGTGCTCATCAAATTAACTCATCAACGACGGCTCTAACTAACTTTCTAATAAATTTGGCGAGTCTGGTCCCAAAACAAATTGCAACCAAACGTTGCTATGACACGAAGACAAGACAAATTTAAACCATTTATTTGCCACAGACAAATCATACACACAAGCATATATGTACATACTAGCTTCCGCCCGCGACTTTGTCCGCGTGTACTTCAGGATTTATTCTACTTGTTCGATAGGCATAGAAGGCATCTATCTCCATTTCCAGCATAAGGTACAAAATAGTGTTTATTCTGTTACGTAGGCTAATAGTTTAAAGAAACAAAAGAAATTTCAATATATGTCTTACAAGTAGTCTTCACACTAATATTATAACCGCGAAAGTTTGTATATACGAATTACATATTCTATGGTCGGTTGCTAGGCAACGCGTTTTTGTTATGCCAAAATTGCCCATGTAATCCCACTAATATTATAAGTGTGATTTTGTACAATTTACACAATATTTCTTTAAAAATTATAGCCTATATGTTATTCTGATGTATAAGCTATATTATTGTAAAGTTTCATTCAAATCCATTCAGTAGTTTTTCCGTGAAAGCGTCACAAACATCTAAACATCCAAACTTTCACACTTATAATATTAGTAGGATATAACTAATTCATACACAAACAACATTAGAAAAATTAATAAAAAAGGACAAGGCTCTGTGTAAGGAGCTGTCTCAGTATCCGTCATACAGCATGCTGCACAACACTGATGTTCAGCAGCCCCTATTCTAACAATATTTTAACAAACTTGCACGCATCGATACATACATATAACTAACAAACAGATACGTACACACAAGACTAATTATTGATAATAAATGACATTTGAAATTTGACAACAATATTTCGGAAACAATATTTGTACTAGCTTTTCCACATGAGTTCGTCCGCGTGGAATCCTAGTTAAAAAGTACCCTATATATTAATCGGGAACAAATTCTATCTTTGTGCTAAATATCATCCAAAGCCGTTCAGCTGTTTATACGTCAGAGTCACAAGCTTTCAACTCTAATTTTAGTTGAATTTCTTCAAAAATATTTGTTTTTAGATCGACGTTCCATGCAACCAGAATTCACAGTCATAGCTAAATTATCTTTAGATCTGTATGTATTGATGAGGTTGCCTTTATCATCGACCTAGAACTATCTTTCATATTTCACCATTTTTCATATCCATCATGTTTCACTCTATATTATAATTATTGTACTACAAATCATGTCGACTTATCAAATAACAAAAATTTTAGTGTCGTGCATTCTTTTTCATTCTAAATACCTACGTTTTAGTATACGTTCGTGACCAATTTTATCACGATTGGTTTAGCTATTTAGTCGTGAAAAAGGAACAAACAAACTAAGAGACAGATGGATATATAGATAGATGTAACGGCATTACTATCAAAGTTATAAGTGTGATGAACCGCTATAATTTATTAAACACATTCTGTAAATGTCAAAATTTGTTTATCTTTTATATATCGTTTAAATTAAATTGTAAGAATAATATATAAATTGAGTTTTCGACACTATCCTGCACATTGTCCCATGTGTGGTTTTTGCTGGTTATTACATAAATAAATTTATTAATCTGAGGAATAGTATCGGACCTAATCAAGAACCCTGCACAACACCTAAGCTTCCCTCAAAAACTGTAGACTTCCTACCATCAACGACAAGGTTAATCTTTGAATTCATGATAAAAAATACGAAGAAAACAAATAAATACGTTATACACTACATGCCATTGTTAGATAACTTACCGTGAAGCTGTGAACCACATTATCAAACGCTTTGCTTTAATCTGTAAAGTATAGTTTAAAACCATTATATTAATCATTTTCCACGCTGCCGCACAAATAATATTGGAGGTTTACTCAGTAGTCATTGAACAGAGAGGGATTTAGGAAATGAGCAGTGATGTACATTAGGTCTTCAAAACTGTTTTTACACTATTACACACTATGCATGAGCGTGTCTAATTTCTGTGATGAAGCCCTTTGTTGTTATGCGTTTACTTACTATTTATTGACTTAATTCTGTCTTGTGTTTCGATGACCTTTACTATGTTTTAACTGCCTTAAAAAAAGAAGGAGGCTATCAATTCGATGGGTATGTTATTTTTATGTTTGTTATCTCAGAACTTTTGACTGGGTGAACCGATTTGGATGATGCTTTTTTAATTTGAAATCTGGTTCTTGTCGTGTGGTCCTATTTCCATTTGGTCTAGTTCTGATAATGGCATCCATGACAAACTATATAAATCTTAAATTTGACTTATAAAAGTTGACTTTCAGGGCAATTGAAGTCAGTTTCCAGATCTTTTTGAACGCATTTACTTGTTATACTTAATTTATCGTCTTAATTTCTCTATCCTAACTTCTTCTTTGTCTTAATTATATAATTTATAAATTTGTTAAAAATGCGTGCATTACTTTTAAATTTAAATGAATAATTATCATTCTTAAATTCGACCTAGACCCGTTAAAGCCCTATTTCGTGCCATAACGTCTCCCCGTATACGTGGAGTCCTTGTATAAGTGGACCCCGGACATGACCCCCCCCCCCCCCCCCTTACTCCGCCCCTGTTCTACTCTGCATCGTCGATTGTATTGAGATCGTTTTCCATTTCCTTTCTATTTCCTGCCGCTTGTTCCCATTACATTACACATAAATAAACGGAATGTCGGGACGTTTGTAAATCAATATTTATACGTGTACTTGGCTGTATCGATGGATTGCTGTGCTTGTTTTATTTATATTATTTATCAGGAGTGTGTTCCCGGCCTTAGAATTAGGACTACCGATTAAATCTTTATTGTGACACAATTTTAGTACATTGACATAGATTATTTAAAGTTTACCAAGTTGAGTAAATGCGTTCAAAAAGAACTGGAAACCGACTTCAATTGCCCTAAAAGTCTACTTTTACTAAGGCAAATTTACGATTTTTATCGTTTTCTCTTGGATACCGTTGTCAGAACTGGACCAAATTGAAATGGGACCACACGGAGAGCACCACCTTTCATATAAAAAAGAATCATCCAAATCGGTTCACCCAGTCAAAAGTTAACTGAGGTAACAAACATTTTAAAAAAGAAGACAAAAACATACCCTTCGAATCAACCACCCCCTTTTTTTATTTGAAGTCGGTTAAAAAGAGATGACAATAGCCACAATTGCACGTCTTGTAACCCAGCGCCCCGGTGTTTGACAACTGAAATGTTTGTTAGTTGTTTTGTAGTACTTAAATAGCTTCTTTCCGAAAAGTGTTAACCATAATGGCGCCTGTCGCTTAATTTAGATACATAATTTACGTAACAGAATGTATATCTATCTCATTCTGACTTATGTCAATTCAATGATATTACAACGTCTAGAATATTTTTATTAGATATCTTCTTTTCTACACGAACTTTTTCTACCCATATGTTCACAAAGAGAAATGTTATCTACCCGTGGCCCTAGATCCTGATTCATGTAATCTATATATGATTTCAATCAATTCTATTTGAAATAAAGATGGCGGACCTTCATACAATGTTAAAAAATACGAAGCGATGCCATGCCTTTTGATATTGCTCACTGAGTATGTAAAAAATGGGCAATGTGCTGACCTGGGAATGACGGAAGATTTCCATTAGGCTCATGGCACCCGTGTGCCACGCCGGTACCTGTGTGTAATGATCAATAATACACTTTTTAAACTGATAAAATAATGCTTCTTTTATCACTTAGTAGTACATAATGAATAAGGGAGTTCACACATGTATAGTTTATTATAGTAAATTAATTACAGAAACCTTAATGTAAGCTACAATCTAAAACAAAATTAACGCTAAAGAAATTCCAAAAATAATCCGGTAAAATATAATAATATAACAGAGCGCTATTTAAAAACTAAGTAAATAATTCGAATATCAGTGATAATAAATTTTTAAATAATTAATCTACGAGTAACATCTTCAATATGGTATCTAAACTACTTAATAACAAAAGCATATTAAACACACAAAAATATATGCAAATAATAGAAAAGTAAATAAATCACTCTAGCCTAAATCTGTGTAGAATAATTGTAACATTCAATTACTCGTAATATGTCAAATCCAACAAATTATAGAAAGGAATTTTTAGGAAATACGAGTAAAAAAGCGCTTTACAAGAATCAATTTTCAAGAAATTAGTTATCGTCGAATACCGCTGGCAAGTGCTTTGATATTATTATTCTGTTTTTGTAAAGCCATCGGCAAAACACTCAATGAAAATCAATTTTATTGAAAACGTACTGCTCGCGCGTACTTTTGTAAATTAAAGTCAAATACATTTAAAAGGCTTATTTAGGTTAGGTAGTCCGATCCTTAAACTAGGACACGCTTTTGTTGAAATTTGATACAAATACGTAAATAATAAATAAAATTTTATATTTATTGATATGTATAAACGTCATGCATTGTTTGTGAATTTAGTTATGCATTTATATCAAAATTCAATAAGGTCGTGCGAGTTCAAGGATCTGATTAACCTAAATTACTTTTAGTCATAGTCGTACAGTACCTTCTTAATTTCTATCAGTTTTAATATTTAATAAGCTTATTCTTTTTTTTATAGTAAGTTAACCCTTCAGGGGATGCTTTACTTGTAAATTGAAGATTTACGTAGGTATCACTGGTATTCAGTAATTTGTAAAAAGACAAATCGTTAACCTCACATATGTAGAATCATATGTTGAATAACCGACGTTATTTTAGAGCAATAATGGCCACGATGCTGTGTAAACATTAGTACCTAAAATAACACCGTACCTTTCTAACTGCAAAGCCAGGGAGAGAAGGCTGCATATGGATCCTAAACAAACAAGTTTGCTAAATTAAAACGTATTCTGGTGGATTCAGATAGTTTACAATTCTCAAGAATTTATAAAGCTACCAACAATAAAATTAGATTGTAGTTTTGTGACAATAGACGCCGGAAGAAAGTTTCAGTCAGTCATGAAGTGGGAACATATATAGGCTATGATGATTCAAAATGAAATCCTGACAAAAGTAAAACATCTACAGATTTAACAATCTGAGGTATGGTTTTAACGTCAAAGATATTACGATATGTTTGTAATATTACTTTAAGAATATGTTTGTAATATTAGTATTTTTCATCCTGGTAATGTTTTATTTCTTGCGCAGTTTCTTGTACCGCTTCAACCAAATATCACGTTGATGTTGATTGCAAGGACGCAAAGGTTCTGAGTTATCCTGAAATTCCGATACCAATGGACCCCTGTTTAAAAAAAGTATACGTTTTCAGGCCATTAACATCAGATATATACGTGTGTAATAAATATAAAATATATTATAACATATTTTTAAGGTTCCGTAATCAAACAAAGAAACCTTATAGTTTCGCTCTGTCCGTCCACGGCTTAGCTCAGAAACTCTACTACTAGAAAGCTGTAATTTGGTATGAGTATACATATTGATTATGTCGACAAAGTGATAGAATAAATTTTCAAAAATAATTTTTTAGGGTACATACAGGTAACTTTCGGATGATTTTTTTTGCGTCCACTCCATTGTGTGTGGTATCGTAGAGTAGGTCTATGCACTTGTTTGCTTTTTACATTTTAAATTTAGTTGGTTACAGTTAGCTACTACTTTACTGGCTCGGCGATGCCCACGTACTCGGTACTAGCTAAGCGTCCACGCTCGCCCACGGCTCTTGTGACACTGTCAGTGATGGACACTGATGTGTAGTAAACTAACACATTGACACACGAGACTATAATTGTTTTGCACAAGGCTTTCGTCTCAATTGATTGTAAGTTAATAAGCAATTATTTTTTTAAATTATATATATTCAATCGGATAAAAAGCTTGCTCACTCAGAAGTCTGACCAGCTGATTCAGTGCTGACACCACTACTTTGCTTTGCCGGAACACAGCAGTGCTATTAACACAGTTTTAAGTAAAATAAAGAGTATACAAACAAACCTTTCTTCCGACTTGGTAGGCAAGCACAGTGTGGGGTATGGTGACGTGAAAACCGATATCTTTTTGCTTTTGGTAGACTTAGAAGAACATCCCTTGAACAACCCAGACCTGTAAATGGAGAACAACTGAAGATCAGCATACATTGAGCATACGATAGAATGAGTAGTTTTGTGCCGTAACGAAGTAGCAAACGACGAACTGATAAATATGTTGCGGTCACGTGTTTTCAATCGGAGGGTTACGTGTGAGAAAGCAAGATAGATCTACGGACGCAGGCTTATGCTAAATTAGATTTTATCTGTAGTGGAACGGAGCGTAGTTCTATAATCCAATCAATTTATTTAATTGTTAAATGTTGTCAATTTATGTGCAAATTTAATATTAAAATTGTATCATAATTTTCTCTGTAAAATGAATGTTTTTGATGATACGTGAAATCTGTAAAATGGTAAATTGAATGTACCTAGACTGAAATGAGTAGTTTAAAATGTCGAAATAAAATAATATGCCATCACTTGCTACAAAAACGATACCTTGGTCTGTATATACTGTATTTTTGGCTAACTCTTCTATGTCCCTAGGCTTAGGATGCGAGAATTTTTTCCAATAAAATGTACTTAACTTTAGCTAAAACTTTCCAAAGCCAATAGTATTCGTTGAATAAAAAAATATTGTGCCAGCTTGTCGAGTACCACGAATCTTCAGTCGGTAGACATAATTGTAGAAACAACAGTGGGTTCATTGGAATGTCAATATGATCTCGTTTGATATTTAAATACAAGAGGCTACGGTATAATCGTGATAAAGATATATAAGAAAAAATATACGGTCTGTACATGAATAATAAACAACTGAAGATCATAAATGAACTTAACAATGCTCTTACGAAAACTTAAGTCCGATTGACGAATAAACTTGGTTCCTTGATATTTATACCAATAAAAAAGGACTACCGTGCTCAATTTTAATCAAAGTTTAAGATAATGTTTATCTGCGTCGAACATGTTACATATAATAACAGTCATACACCTTTAGAGACAATTATTATTTAAAATTGCTAAACATTTTATCTCATGATATAATAGCCGCTGACATATGAACATCAGCAAACTTTAGTCGCAGCACTATCCATGCTGAATTGCTCTTTATTGTGTTGAAGCAAAAGTCGATATTTGTTCAAATATTTTTGCGAAGCGCTTTTTCTGTTGTACTTTGTAGTATGTGCCTTCACATATGAATTTATTTTGATTAAAAATCCAAAATTTATTATTGAAATGATACTTCACTTAGTTTTGTTGGCTGGAGGTTCCGGTAGCGGACTTAACATGCTGTCGAACTTCAAGCGATTCATCCCAATGATGCCCAGCACAACCCCGCGCTGCACCAGAACCTCTTCGGGCTCAGCGATAGCCACCTTCATGTATTGGAGACGGATAGGCATGCTGCAAAATAAAAAGAAAGTTACAAAACTAAAACTGCACCAGCACAACCTTTGGGTCCTGCTCGCTAGAATCAACTGACCCGCCGTACGAGTCATCGCTCTGTTTTATACTGAGCCTCAACTGCCGTTTCAAATTCCTTCCTCCACCGATCGCTCGGCTTCTACAATGTTGCGACTGACATATTACGGAAACCTTACACGTGTAATATTAAAAGTAACATTAATTTTGTATTTATACATATCCTTTATTATCAACAGCCTGTATATGTCCCCACTGCAGGGGCTCAGGTCTATTATCCTACAGAGAGTGTATGGGACAACCACGCGGGACCAGTGCGGAGTGGTAGATTTCACACACACCTTTGAATTTCTTCTCAGGAGTGTGCAGGTTTCCTCACGATGTTTTTCTTCACCAAAAAGCCAATGTGAATGACTTTTATTATTCGTACATAAATTCCAAATAACAAATTGGAACTCATTGATACGAGCCAGGATCACTCGTGGCATTATGTGCGCAGGTTTTCGTTCTGCACCGCTCACTCGCACCTAGAGCGGCGCGAGCGAAAGGGTACCGCGTAGTATTACATCCTGCCATTGCTAGCCCATTACACATTACCCTAAACATCACCTGATATGCGCAGTGTGCGCTGCCATGTAACACGTCTTTTGCTATTGTAATATTTCTATACACTATATACATGACGTGCTTGGAATTAAAATAAGTAGAATGTAAACCTCAGTATTTTAGAAATACGGTTGCATTTCAGCAACATGTGCGCGTTCTATCCATCTTTATGGTTTTGTCGGCGGATATGATCCCACGCATTGCGCTCTTTCGCTCACACCGCGCTAGATACAAATGAGCGGTGCAGAACGAAAACTTGAGTGATGCGTGATGTTTGAGTTGGTCAAGGAATGTGTGCTGAGACAGTACTTTTTTCTGAGGACTGCATAAAAGCTGTCTGTGCGCGACTTTGATTAAATTTTTTGGGTAACGATGTAGAAAAATCTTTGCCACTTTCAAAATATTGCTTTACCCTCACTTTTGAAAGCTGATCGTTCCGAACCCCAGCATCTTGTAATCTACATCCCTTGGACACTTTATCTCGTCCAGCAGTGGGGACCTGGCATAGAGTAAGCCTTGATTGCGACGTCCACACGTTCCAAGCAAGACGGACTTTTCCTGAGGCGTTTTTGTCACGAAATACGAGTCGACATAACGCTGGAATGAGTTATAGTAATCCGTTTTGAACATGCGGTTCAACTCAAGTTCTGAAAGGCGAAAAAATTGCTAAGACATTATTTAAGCTAGATTGTATCTTATACAACACCTACTCGGAAAAAACCCGTATAATTTACGTGATTCATTACTGTCAATCAAATATACGAGCGGAAAAAGTGTATGAAAATCAATCCACTCACACCGCTCTCGTGACACTGTTAGTCATTGACACTTTGACATTGACGTTTACCAAACCACACAGTGACACACGAGACAGTATGAGTATGCCATAGCGCAAACGCATACATTATAAAGGTACTATTTTGTTACTTTGTACGTTGTAGCTAACAGATGTCCAACGTTTAGACACACCGGCAAGCAACTTCGCCCGAACCACCGCAAGCAATGTCATTAAGCAATACCAGAACAGATCCGGCTCGAAGGACCAAACAATGCAGATAATGTTGCTATAAATGCGTGTTGAAATTGGTGACGTATGCACGTTATCACTAAAGAATAGTATATTGGCTCGTAAATCGACGTATTTGAAAGATATAGGGGTATATTCACTTAATAAACCTCTTTTGTACACATCCTTGATAGTACAAAGCAAAAAAGTCAATAAATATTTACCGATCGATTGTAAGTTGATGCGTCCTAACGCTATCCAGGTAATCTGAGTGCATACTTTTAGCAGACATTCAAATAGATTCGAATCCACATCGGCCAAAGACTTTTTGTCCTTGTGTGGGCCCATGTGGTGGAAATCTATCAAGTCCTCGGCTCCTGTAAACAAATGCATATTTATTATTATTTGGACATGAGAGTTGCAGTCCGTATGTCCTGCATGTCATTGTGACCTTTGCAGATCTATTGTGACAGTCACCTATGGATCAAAGCACCTCTCCAAGGCCAATCTCGGTCATTAACGATTGGTCTCTCCGAGGTTACACATTCATTTTTTTCCTTCTACATTTAAATATCTACTCTATTATTTTAGTCAAAGCCTAATAAACTGAAACTAGCGCTGTAGTACAAGTAATACTGATTTATTTAATGCTGCGTAGTGTCAGCTAGGACTTTGCCTTTTTTTAGAAGAAATACCAACACTTGATCTCAATCTCACCTGATGTTAAGTGACGATGAGGTCGACGATGTTACGTGTTGGTCTAGAAGGTGCCTATGTACTCTTCTTTTCAAGATTCTCAAGTTGTAGTTTTCTGGGAACACGGAAACCGGTAGGGCATTTCATATTTTTCCTGTACGCATGATAAATGTGGAGGCGAAACGCTTGGTGCGAGCTTTAGGAATATCTACAGTATACGGGTGGAGGTCTGACGTTTTTATATTTGACCGGTACTTGAATGGCGATGGTGGAATCAACAAAAATAGCTCCTGCGCACACTCTCCAAAATGTATCCTGTCTCCATATGTGTACTTATTTTAATTTTCTTTTGTATTTTTGTTACTATGATTTTTTGTGCAATCAAATTAAAATTTATTATTTAAGGTACTGCACGAATTTAAAGTCCACTATTATGCGCTGAACTGAAATGACTTTAGACCGATCCTTGAACAAGTACTCCCACTGGGAATCAAACCCGGGACCTCCGGATTAGGCCACGGAGGCGGCTAATAATATATTAAAGAGATTCAAACTAATTTTCACCTAAGATCACAGCGCAATATTCCTTCGCCAGTATCAATCTCAGATCGTTCAAGTTATCGCGGAACTCTTCTTCTATCTTCTCGCTCTGCGGCGTGCGTATCTTATTCGCGTCTGTCACGCGCTGAGTCATCTCTTCGGAAACCTGCAAGACCACAATAATTTAAGAGGGTATGCTGTTGTCAAAGCGCACATACAAACGTAGTCCAGTCATATTTTGAGTATTAAGCTATGAAAATCTATGAAATTTTCAAGACACAATCTAGAAACAAATATCTGTGTCGGTGGTGAGTCAGATTTTCGTTTAAATATACTATACTTCCAGAGTTACAGGGCGTCAAAGTATTGTATTTTTTGGTAATAAAAAGCCTCAACTTTGAACCTGTTTTACAAGAGTATGAATCAATTTAGAACAATTTGGAACAACCACCGACATATGAAATTTTATTAATATACTCTATTGACAAAATGGCTACATAATATACTGTATCCTTCAAATGATCACTGGACTACGAAACATCAAAATAACGGGTGGATAACTTCGCGTCGTGTATGCTGTCTCACCGTACGCGCTCGGGTAGGATAGTGTAGTGTAGTGTAGTGTAGAAGACTAACAAGGCAGGATGAAAGCATTTAAAACCATAACTCACTTGTAAAAAATACTGAAAGAATAAAATGATAGCCCTTATAAATCTCTCCGTTGTTGGACAATGTAGGAGCTTTATCAACTTTGGTGTCAGCAATTGAATTGGCGCTGTGTAAAGGACCACGTCTTTGACATCCTGTGAATGAAGATAAAACAAGAAACGTCTAGGGAAATATATATGAATTTATAACGGGCGTAACACCCAAAATCATCAACGTAATTGGGTATGTAAAGATTTCTATAGGGCATGAAAATAAAAAATCAATTTGGAGATATTTTGATTTTACATTAAATTTTCTCATTTACTTTTCGAATTAGTTAAAGTTTATGTTATAATTTCTTTAAAAAAAACCAATTACATTCATTTGACCCCACATCCATACATTTCGTAATGAAACAGATTTCTAAATACTCAAAACTTGCAATTGACAAAGGATTGACATTGATAGCTGACACTTTTGTTGACATACTAAGGACACCGTATTCATTTCATGGTTTTTATTATTTTTAATCAAACTAACACGTGGGTGAATCGCTCCATAGTCTATGAACTTATGACGTCACAAGTTCAGGCGGTGTCGTGATCAAGGTAGATCTAAAACCAATGAATAAATCATATATCTACCTTTAGTGATGTTAGAAGCAAAATATTGACAAAAGTTTTTAGGTTTTATAGAACAAAATACTCGTATGTCATAATATAAACTCAAATAATTTTTTTGGCATACCCAATTTGGCGCTAACCTTTCGTGCTGCAACACAGCAGGACTGTTTGAGAGGCTGACTAAGGCACATAATTAATATAATTACATTATGCCTGTGTGTCTTCATTATTGTGAGATTAAAACCACGACTTTATACGTTACCTGCACTTTAATGACGGTAGGTTCACCAGGCTTGAACTTCCTTTGATACCACTTCCGAAACCTCAACTGTAATTAAAAATATTTCCCTTTGTTATTGTGAAAATTAACTGATGATGATAACTGATACGTTAGTAGTTTACGAAGATTATTCACTTCAGTGCTGAAGTGGCAATGGGCAGGCCACATCGCTCGAAGAACCGATAACCGGTAGGGAGTAAAGGTTATCGAGTGGCGACCACGTACCGGGAAACGTCTACCAGGCCGTCCTCCTACTAGATGGACCAACGACCTGGTTAGAGTCGCGGGGAGTCACTGGATGTAGGTGGCTCGAGACTGGTCGATGGGGCGTGCCATGAAGGAGGCCTATGTCCAGCAGTGGACGTTTCCCAGCTGGTGATAATGATTCACTTTAATGCGGATTGGTAGACTTCACACACACCTTATGAATTTCTTCTCCGTAGTGTACAGGTTTCCTCACGATGTATACCTGCATTTAAATTAGAAATAACAAATTTGAACTCATCGGTACGAGCCAGGACCGAACCCAGGCCTCGATTGTTTAAGGACTAACGCTCTACCAAACTGAGTTACCATAGCTTCAACAGATTCGATAAATCACATTTGAAATAAGAATTTTGGATTCTTTTGGTGATAAAACAAATTCGACTGTAAGAGTACGTCGGCATTTTAAATTTTTCGACAAACAAATCAGTTCAAAATAAACTCTCCTTAGTCTATATTTAACACTAGCATCCGCCCGCGACTTTGTCCGCGTGTACTTCAGGATTTATTCTACTTGTTCGATAGGCATAGAAGGCATCTATCTCCATTTCCAGCATAAGGTACAAAATAGTGTTTATTCTGTTACGTAGGCTAATAGTTTAAAGAAACAAAAGAAATTTCAATATCTGACGTAGTACATTCAAAAAGTCTTCACACTAATATTATAAACGCGAAAGTTTGTATATACGAATTACATATTCTATGGTCGGTTGCTATGCAACGCGTTTTTGTTATGCCCAAATTGCCCATGTAATCCCACTAATATTATAAGTGTGATTTTGTACAATTTAAACAATATGGCTTTATAAATTATAGCCTACATGTTATTCTGATGTATAAGCTATATTATTGTAAAGTTTCATTCAAATCCATTCAGTAGTTTTTCCGTGAAAGCGTCACAAACATCCAAACATCTAAACATCCAAACATCCAAACTTTCAAAATTATAATATTAGTAGGATTTACCTCTATACACTAATAGTATGTTAAAAAAATAGAGAGTAAATTAATTTTGAATTGAAAGAAATAAAAATTAATCATCAACACCGTTCAGTAGCTCGGGCTTTTAATTTAGATTTGAAAACCTCCCTACTTTTACTTTCCTCATATATTCTAGTTATCAGAGAGTTCTGAGTTCTTTCACAGTAGTAGTTTGTAACATTGAATTCCTTATACTGTTTTATTCCTCAGATTCAAGTTATACTTTTTAATAATTTCAAATTGTAATCTTTCGAAATATTCAATTGCTAATAAGTACTTCACTTTTTCGTGTACAGGTACAATATATTTTTTAAAGTAAGTTATTGTTCCCATTATATTTATCTTTTTGTTACAATGTGGCAGTTAAAATCATCAGTTACCTGTTCAACGACATCTACGTCGTCCTTAAAACTCAATGTGCTTATCTTTTTCACACTTTTCCTTGACGTTAACATGTTTTCTGGGGACCCTGGAATCGCATTACTGAAAGGTTAAAAAGTCTGGTCAAAAAAACGGACTTTTCTATGTTTGGGACAAATCTTGTAACTTAATTTTAAACCATTTTCCCTGAACTTCATCTTTTTCGATGACTGATCACATTGCGCTGCCATAGTCCTCTGATATGGCTCATGTAGCTACTACCTGTCGTAGATAGTAACCGGTAACAACGGATTAACGTGACTAACGAATCACTGTTCAGACAATCAGGTGATTCAGCCTGCAATCTCCTAAACAAACTGGGGAACGTCTCACAAAGGGAAATTTGACAACATCCCCATCTGAAATCGAACCCGGGACCGGTGTGTTTTGCACGTTGGAGTCTTACGCTTAGACAACTGCGCCAAGGAGGCCGTGCCCTGAACTGATTAAGAACCTCACTTTATAAAAGCCAGTTCCTCATTTTTATCATCCCAAATCCAATGTCCGTTTTCATACTTAAAGCTGAAATCTTCATCTTCTTCCATTATTTATAGAAATTACTTTTGCTTATTAATAACGAATTTTTATTTATTTGTTTTAAATATTTTTACACAACTTAACGGCTTTTAGTTCATTATAGTTTTAAGAATAATAATTTCTGGTGTATAGGCATAGACGTTTTAGTTTATTATTACAATTTTCTATTTTATTCAAGTTTTGTTCATTTCATTTTTGGGGCTGTTAAACTTATCCAAAATATGGTTAAATTTAATTTTTCCGTTAAATAATACTTTGATATGCCAAATTTGCAACAAATTTGCAAATTCTTTGATTTGCAATCACAGATCAATAAATATGTTTGCATATTTTGTCAGCTGTCAATTTTTTAAAATAATCTTAAACAATGATCTTAAACGTATATTCTCTTTACAGAGTGTACCTACAAAGGAGTTTATAATGTAATAAACCGACCAAAGAGAATACAACATTACTACCTATTTAAAAATCAACATTTATTTTGCCCGACCTCTGTGAAAGGGGAAGGGCTGTACTTTCGAATATTTTGTTTGTTGTTTAGCCGTTTTGTTTGGTCAGAAAAAACACAGGAAATAATCATGCTATGGTAAACAGGAGGGATATTAAATTCCATTTTACCACTGGATTTTGTGAACTTGATGATTTGTGAATATGATATTTAGGTAGTACTTTCATAAATCTAATAAACTGGTATATTAAAATCAATTATTGCAGTGCATTTGTTCACGATTGACGGAAGCTAGCGACAATTCAGCGTCGGTTTCGGAAACACGAGGAAGGAAGTGCATTTTAGAGCGATAGCTTATTTTGGAAAAACGGTTTCATGTAGATAGTAATTTTTCGAATCCAATTGATTGACCACACACTGTTTTTTTCCCTAGGTGAATAATGTAACATTATTGCACGGTAATAATAACTCATAACGCCTTTGTCTCTATAGCACTGTAGAGAAGTTCGTTCTACATGGTCGCGCCTACGCTGATGCGCACTGGCTAGTAAGGTTCTCTCGAACTTTCCAATTATTTTTGAGTTTAGAATCTGTCGCAGGGACGACAGTTGAAATAAAACAATAGATCCTTCTTCAATGGATTTTGATGGAGTGAACCCAGTGAACCTAGGAGCATATAATCACTTGAATATCGAATTATAAAGTCTAGCCCACTGCCCGTCTATATTCCTTACGCGTAAAAGTTGTATCGTTCGAAATTCTAGATACTTGTATATCTGGTCTTTTCTCTGGTTTAGACACTAGTATCAAAGCTACGTTTCCCCAGATCGCATAAAGCGTACTACAAGCAGCAGCCTTTTTATAGTAACTAAAAGAACGATTGTTTCACTTGGACTTAACGTTAATAATAAACATAAATAAATGAAACTTATATTATTCAATCATTTATATTTTAACTCATAATCTATCTTATGAAAAAAACAGTCATACTTTGAATATAATATTTAATTAACTTTATTATATGAAATTACTTACAAGAAAAGAAACCAACTGAATAAAAACAAAATTATTCTTAAAAAACTCATCTGTACTACCTCTTTTTATCAAACAAATATTTTACTCACTGAATATTAATCAAATCAATGAACAAAGCAACCGTTAACATTGCAAAAATCTAACATTTACTTACAAATCGGCATGACTAAAGCATGTACACATTAAATATTTTTTTTAATTCAAATGATCAATATATGTATGATACGCGATAACTCCGCCAATTAAGAATTGATTTTGATGATTTTTATTTAGTAGATCATACTTCAGAGGTGTTCTGTTCTCAAATAAAATTTATTGAATATGATAAAGCTCTTTTGGAGAAAAACAACATTATATTCTATCTCTAAGCGTAAACATTTTAAGGGCACTTCAGGGACTTTCAGGGCAGTTTAAGTGAGTTTTGAAGGCTTTAATTATGTTTAGAACAATACCCCGTATTCAGCTTTAAAGTGCAGTGCTTTGTGACATCCTACTAATATTATAAGTGTGAAAGTTTGGATGTTTAGATGTTTGGATGTTTAGATGTTTGGATGTTTAGATGTTTGGATGTTTAGATGTTTGGATGTTTGTGACGCTTTCACGGATAAACTACTGAATGGATTTGAATGCAATGCAAAACTTTACAATAACATAGCTTATACATCAGAATCACATATAGGCTATAATTTATAAAGACATATTGTGTAAATTGTACAAAATCACACTTATAATATTAGTGGGATTACATGGGCAATTTTGGCATAACAAAAACGCGTTGCCTAGCAACCGACCATAGAATATGTTAATTCGTATATACAAACTTTCGCGTTTATAATATTGGTGTGAAGACTATTTGAATGTACTACGTCAGATATTGAAATTTATTTTGTTTCTTTAAATTATTAGACTACGTAACAGAATAAACACTATTTTGTACCTTATGATGTATAATAAAATTTGTCATATACATCACCTGTGCCTATCGAACAAGTAGAATACATCCTGGATTACACGCGGATAAAGTCGCGGGCGGAAGCTAGTAATTCATAATAAAAAAATTATTTGCGTAATCTTCTAGAAGAAACGGCCCCAAGCCTCTCCCGCCTTCTCAACCACAACTCACATTGAGTTTTATCGCAGGGCCTATACTGCTCCGATTCTTGCTCGAACTCTGGTGATATAATTGCCCTGTAATACGAGTAAAGTACATTTAAACACTGCAATACCCCACAGAAATTGTTATCGAAATTATATATTATTTGTAGCCTAATGGTGGGGAGTAAAGGTTCTCGAGTGGCGACCACGTACCGGGAAACGTTTACCAGGCCGTTCCCCTACTAGATAGACCGACGACCTGGTTAGAATCGCAGGGAGTCGCTGGATGCAGGTGGCTCGGGACCGGTTGATGTGGCGTACCATGAAGGATGATGATGATAATCTTTAAAACATAATAGCTGGATTTGTGCAGTAACTATCTAAAAATATGACATCAGGTAGTGATGTCGCGAAATGAGTATCATTAACATGCAACTTCACAGTGAATCTCAATTTTCATTTTAAACACTTTTTGTCGATTATTGTTCAAAGCGCAATCTATGAACAATTAGCTGCGTAATTACTATTGTAGCTAACTAGTTGTAAATTAATGATGTTTATTTCGCGACACTATAATTTCGTCTCCTATTTTTAGGTGATTACTTATCAAAGCCAGCAGTGTCTAATTTAAAAGATTATGGCAACAGAAATTTTGTATGAAAGCATTAGGAGAAGGATAACCTTTTTCATGAATATTCACGTATATTAATTGGCTTTGTATATTAACTACTTAAGCATAATCAACATTAAAATAATATTTAAACGACAAAGTCATCCCAAGGTCATACTTTGCACTAGACTTAGGGGGCAACACCAGTTTTGGATACAATTCAGTCTTCTCTGTCATTTTCTTTGATTTCGAAGCTCTGGCTGAAGCTGCGCCGCTCAGCTTACTCGTGGTAGATCTAAAAGAAAACAACAGTCTAGACGCAAATACGGCTTTATCGTCACTTATCATCAGGTGAGATCAAGGCCAAGGGCAAACCCATTATCCGTTAAAAAAAGATTTATTGCTTTTGTATCCAAAAATAAGCCAAAATTTAAATAAAACAGTTTTATTTGATAACGATGTTTTTATACAGATTTTTTTCTTCGAGAAAATCGGGATTTGATCTTGCTTCACTTGGCGGCAGCAGTCCGGGGCAAACGCTTTGCCAACTAAGCTATCGGTCGTATACCGTTAGCTTACTTATCGAAGATTCATTTACATCAATCGTAATCGACTAAAAGTTTTAGATAGAATCATGTTGCTGCAAGATTTACACTTTTTTTAAAAATTTTGTTTCGTATGTTTTGCCCAAAACCAAAAAATACTTTTTTTAATAAGATGGTTACAAATTACAGGGCTATATTCCAGTATTCATTCGCAAAACTAATCTTTCGGGTGGAACAAAATCATTTCATCATCAACAGAGGAGAAACTTCCCCCCGCTGTAAATAGTACTGTCACAAGTAGTGGAACGGTCCTAAATTGCTCCCATCCACCTTTATACATCCTTTATACAGCTTTCATACAGCCTTCATACAAGATTCATAAGGCCTTCATAAAGCCTTTATACTGCCTTCATACGGCCTGTATACGGCTTTCATAAAGCCTTCATACTGCCTTCATACGGCCTGTATACGGCTTTCATACAGCCTTCATACGGCCTTCATACAGCCTTCATACGGCCTTCATACGGCCTGTATACGGCTTTCATACAGCCTTCATACGGCCTTCATACAGCCTTCATACGGCCTTCATACGGCCTTCATACGACCTTCATACGGCCTTTATCCTTCATACTGCCTATATATAGCCTTCATGCAGCCTTCATACTGCCTTTATACAGCCTTCATGCAGCCTTCATGCAGCCTGCTTAGTCTTCCAGCCTAAGTATTAGGTAGTTATTAGTATTCTAATTAATACTTTACTTATGTTTGCTAGAAGCACCCCTAGACATATCCGACGGCAAAGGGTCGGCCACCAAACGAAGCATGCTGTCGAACTGAGCGCGTTTCATGCCAATGATTCCGAGAACTACGCCGTTCTGCAGCAACAGCTCTTCTGGATCTGCTATAGCTCTTCTCATGTACTGAAGACGTAATGACAAACTGCAAACACATTGACACTTCTAATTGTCCATCATCCACAGTGAAAAGGAATAACGGTTTCTAAATTTGTATATACTTGCTCTGGGCTTGCATTCCTGTGTTTCAAGTGATATGTGATTTGTGTGAAATGTTACTGTTTATTAATTTTGAAAAGTGTCCCGGTCCGTTCCCTACTAGAAGACCCGACGACCTAGAAAAGGTCGCTAGATACAAGCGGCTCCAGGCTGATCATTGTGGCATAACCATGTAGGAGATCTATGTCCAGCAGTGGACATTTCCCGGCTGATAATGACAGCAAAATATTGACAAATTTACATGTACCTGCAGCAATCATTTAAGAAGCAGCGTTGAAATTCGGACAATTTGGTCGACATCAACATCACACTTCCCATCAACAGCCTATGTCCACGCTGCAGAGCTCCAGCCTATTATTAGCCAAACCACTCGCGATATATTTGTAAACATACTAAATTTGATATTAAATACTTTACATCCATTAAATAGTTGAGTGAAGGTCGTTCTTAAACTGATCTGCTACTGCAAGGGTAGAAGGTCTGAATACCCACCCAGTAGCGTTAATATTGCCTAAGGCCAGCATCCTGTAATCAACTTCGCGTTCACATTTGTATTCATGACACAGCGGCGAGATTGCCCATAGCTTGCCATCGACGTGGCTGACGCAGGGTCCAGCCAATACCGACTTCTCCAGCTTGGTCATCTTCTTGGCAAACCCTTGACTTTTGAGGCGATGCTCAACGCAGTTGTAATAGTCAGACTTGAAGAGACGATGCATTTCTAACTCTGTATAAATAGTTAAAGACACTGTTTACATCGCTACATCCCAGAAAGCTATTTTCAACCGACTTCAAAAAAGGAGGAAGTTATCAATTCGATTGTATGTCTTTTTTGTATGTATGTAACTCCGCCAATTATAAATCGATTTTGATGACTCTTGTTTTGTTGGAAATACTTTAGAGATGGTTTTGGAGAAAATCAACAAAAACCAAATATAATTCTACCTCTAAGGGTGAACATTTTAGGGGATGATTTCTGTAGGGCAGTTGAAGTCAGTTTCTACGTAGTTCTTTTTATATGAGTTTATTTTTAACGGACTACACCTAATTCCATACGGAATTTCTCTACTTAATATAATCCGGAATGAGGAAATCCGGAGGCAAACTAAGGTCACCAAATAGCTGAACGAGTCAGAGAGCAGAAGCAGCAAAACAAGGGTGTATGTTCATGTTCCCTCATATTGCCTAAACTACTCGTCGTATTTTTTACTGTTTTGAATTAGATAGTGAAATTCGAAATGAAACCTGTAAAATTGTAGAAAACCACATAAAATTTTTCCTATCGTAAAAACTTTACAAATCCTTCATTAGTAGTTACCGATTGTAGTTAACGATATCCGTCCCAAAGCTATCCAAACAATCTGAACGCACATCCTCAAAAACAATTCAAAAAAATGAACGTCTGTCTCTCTCAGCGATTTCGTTGACTTCTTCGCGCCCATATGGTGGAATTCTCTTACGTCACTCGCCCCTGAAATAAAAGGAGTATTTCTGCACATATTTAACAAGCTTTTACCTGTTACTTCTTACGCTTACGCTTTTGTCTTTAGACAATGAGGTATTTGGGACGAGAATATATGCCGTAACTTCCCGAACGCTGCCCAGACGAGTTGGATCCTTCGGTTGACCACTTTATCGAATCGACACTTAACTCTGCACGAATAAGAGCAATGTAAAATAAACTCTTACAACCTAAGAGTATAGCAGAATATTCCTTAGCTAATAGCAGTCGCAGATCTTGGAGGTTATCCCGGAATTCTGCTTCGGTTTTCTCACACTCTGGAGTACGAAGAAGCACGTCTATATTAGCGACGCGTTCACTCATCCTATCTGCCACCTGGAATACAGATATCATCTCTCTTCGTTACTTCGTTAGGGAATAGGTTTCAATAAATCTACGGCAGAATGGCCAGCGGTTTAAAATCGGTTGAAATGCTACCTGTAAATAGTATTCGAAGTATAGAATGAGAGCCCTGATGAATCTCTCTGTGGTCGGTCGATGCAGCATCTTGATCAATTTCGGAGTCTGCATCTGAACGGGTGATGTGTAGAGAACTACATCTTTGACGTCCTAAAATAAACATCACATCAACAGCCCATATACGTCCCCACTGGAGAGGCTCAGGCCTACTCTCCTACAGAGAGTGTATGGGTCATAATCCACCACGCGGGCCCAGTGCGGAACGGCGGACTTCACATGCCTGTTCAAGACATGCAGGTTTCCTCGCGATGTTTTCCTTCACCATTAAGCAATCGGATAATGTACTTGAATTGAAAAACAATTCATAGGTACACGGCTGGATTCGAACCCGGTACCCTCAGATTGAGAGTCCGCGCCTTATCCACTGCGCCACCGACGCTTTTAATACAATAAAATATACATATATACACATATAATAAATGTAAAATAAGAGTGTTAATTTCAGAACTTCATCAATCCATATACAAAAGCTAAATTCTGATCTCCGATACGACTTAAAGGAAGGACAAACAATCAAACACTTTTTCTTTTCGCATTTATAATTTTAGTATGAAATTTGGCATACTGACCTAGATGTTCTAGAAAGGCCCAAAATTATTTTAGCCTGAACAAGTAAATGCGTTCGAAAAGAAGTGGAAACCTACTTTAATTTCCCTAAAGTCTTTTTTTACTAAGGCAAATTTTAAGACTTATATCGTTTTCTCATAGATGCCGTTGTCAGATCTGGACCAAATTGAAATGGGACCACACGGAAAGCACCGCCTTTCAAATAATAAAAAAAGAATCATCCAAATCGGTTGACCCAGTCAATATTTACGAGGTAACAAACATATAAAAAAATACCCGTCGAATTGATAACCTCCTCCTTTTTTTTAAGTCGGTTAAAAATGATACCTTGTTAAGATCTTACAGTGTTGTCGCAGACAAAATATGGGGCCAAATTTACATGTGAAAGTCTCAGTTTGTTAGTTACCTATTGACGACTACACGACACACCCAATTGTGATGAAATTTGGTACATTCGTAGCCCATAGCATGCGTTGAGACATAGTCTACTTTTAATCCCTGTAAATATATATTGATTATCCAAATACTAAAACAAACAAGAAAAAAGGATTGCATCGAAGGTACCTGAACTCTAACAACATCAATTTCACCAGGCTTGTGCTTCCTTTGATACAGCTTACGAAACTTGAACTGTTTAACAAAAATTACGAGATAAAATTACTGACTGTCCAAATTTGAGTCGTATAGGATAAATGCTTGGACATAATTTTGATCATACAAGAGGTAGGTTAATGAAAAAACATAAAACAATGCCACATCTAGTTGCGCTTGCTCTGTGTATTGCGCTCGTTCCAACGAACAGCCGATACTGCTTTCAGTTAAATAGTTTCCTTACCTTAAACTTACCATCACTTAAATTTAATTTAATTTTAGTTTTACTTTAGTCATCAATCAATCAATCAATTTATTCAGAAATTCATCTAAGATATCCTAGCCATTAAGTATATCTATACATTTCTCATGTAAGTGAAATGTAATTTCTTTAAGAGAAATAAAGTTATTTAACCACAAAAATATCAATATAAATTCGTTGTCTATGGATTTCAATAAAAAATACCACAATACCCTTTATTTAAACACTTATTTGACAATAAAGTTTCTTCCTGTCAACCAGTGCAGTAGTGAGGAAAGTAATTGATATGTGGTAAAGACAAACCATAAAGGGCTTTAAGAAATAGATTTATATAGAGCGATAAACGAAATAAATTGTGTATAGACACAGAACTACGTATAGAACGCAAGAAAGTGACCCGCTCAAGGAGCGGTACTATGGCGCGCGCGAAACCACTCACGCATGCGCGTATATGTCATCCGTTCGATATGTGACGACATTTGATCTAAGTGTCCGACGTGTGACACATATTTACCTGTTCGACAACGTCGATGTCATCATTGAAGCTAAAAGCACTGATCATTTTGACTCGTAACCCTGCCCCCAACATGGTGTCATCGTTTACTTGATGAAAGTTACTGAAAGTCAGAAAATCTTCTGGTAATCACACCCGGGCATTATTCAGTGTCCGTCTTGCTAGGTAACAGCGACTTATCTTAGGTTTTATATACGTAATGGCCAATACGTATAACATAGGTCTTCATCTTTGCCTTCATCTCAACTGATGGCGACAAGAAGACCATTGAATGGTAAGTGTGCTCACCCAGATGCCTCCAGCGAACAAGGTGCTGGCTCTGCTACCTTGTACACCGAAACACAACAGTACTATTAACACTGCTGTTTGTTGAGTTTGGCAGTTTGTCGAGCGCGGAAGGCACTCAGCTTGAGATTTTACTTACAACTGGCCTAAGGGCGCCCGCTTGGATTCGACCTAGGCTTAGGGCTGTTGCTTTGGGCGAGAGGACCTGAGTGATGCAACTGGTCTTAGGGCGCCCGGAATAGATCCCGCAAGGGATATAACAGGCGTCAGTTTATGAACCTCCAGTGTTACCTGCCTCATGAACGCAAGTTCCCCTTTATCATCATCCCAAATCCAGGTTCCATTTTCGTACATAAACTTATCGTCATCGTCATCATCCTCCATTGTCCTTAGATACTCGCTTACAATACCTAGTTGTTAGGCTTATATATATTCCCAGCTTATTTAATTCTTATAGGTATTGGGTATAGCAGATGTATAGCTTCATGGTGCTGTTCCATCCGATTTTATTCGCAAAACTCGTATTTACACTAATGACAGCTTTATTGTTTTTCGCTCTGACGTGTTCTTCTGAGACTGTATCTAATCTGTATTAAATCTTTTTAATAGACATCAATGAGGCTGATTGCAATGTGCAGTCGAGACCCTAACAAAATCCTCCACACGAGTATCAACGATTTTTTAAATCTCAACAATCATAATTGTCATCTGCAAAACCCCATGAATCTCTTCTCTCATCTAGTTTCTTTCTCACATGTTGCTAGGTAGATGTAACGTATTTATTGCAAACAAAAATTTGAGTTGATTTGATGTGTCACAACGTCCTGATCACCACGGTGGGCAGGATATTATGTACACTAGCTGCTGCCCACATACTTGAATTGTTCCCTTAGTTTTAATTGCCTTCTACAACATCCACGGGATGCCATGGAGTGGTCTTTTTAACCAAATTAAAAAGGAGAACGTTCTCAATTCGACGGGTATGTTTTTTTTAAATATGTTTGTTACCTCAGAACTTTTGACTGGGTAAACCAATTTTGATGATTATTTTTTTATTGATCCCATTTCAATTTGGTCCAGTTCTGACAACGGCATCCATGATAAAACTATTCATCAACAGCCTATATATGTCCCCACTGGAGGGGCTCAGGCCTACTCTCCTACAGAGAGTGTATGGGCCATAGTCCACCACGCGGGCCCAGTGCGGATCGGCGGACTTCACATGCCTGTTCAAGACATGATGAGAAAACTATATAAATCGTAAATTTGCCTTAGTAAAAGTAGACTTTTAGGGCAATTGAAGTTGGTTTCCATTTATTTTTGAACGCATTTACTTGTTAAATATATGATGCGTGTGCACTTGGCCGTTATTTTACCTGATGGTAAGTTGATGGTAAGCGTGCACATTCAGATATCTCCGGCTAATGAGGCGCTGGCTGTGCTAAATTTCATACCGGAACACAACAGTGCTATTAACACTGCTCTTTGGTGGCAGACTTAGGTAACATGGTGGTAGCTGGCCAATCGGACATAGAAAGTGTCCTACCACCAACCAAATTGACTACCGACAGGTACCCCCTCTGGGAATCAAACTTGGGTCCTCCAGCTTGTGAGTCCAATATTTGGCCATTGAGCCATGGAGGTGATTATATCTATCTATTTAAAAAAAGTTCATAAAATTAGTCTTCAATTTCTTCAAACAATCCTAATTGCCTAATTGTAACTTGTAATTTTTTGTTATTATTCATAAGAGTTTAAATTGAAATAACAGATGGAAAATTACAAATTTTCCTAGTGCAAGGAGGATAGTTTATTACAATACAGAAGCGTTAGAAAAAGATTGCACGAGGAAGATCTAGCCCTAAATCATAGCTCCGATCCAATGTTTATCTAGCCGATAGAGCGTACGGTAGCAAATACACTTCGATTAATTGCTTGACATTGTTTTCGTACCTCAACTCGAGCACAAATAAAATCTCATATCCAAACATTATGGCAAAACTGTTTGCAATACAGATTCCATATCCCCAGGGCTCCTCCGTTAATTGAAGTCTTCATAAATGTGAATGGTAGACAAACACACGCGGCAAACATAGGGCGAGACGTATAGAGGTACATATCGTTGGCAAATACCGTGTCATTAGTGAAATTTACTTAGAGGGGCGGGCCAGGAGGTATCTTAGTTAGAGGACCGTAAGAAATATCAAATCGACGCGATTTGAGCCTCTAGAAATTCTTCCCTTTCTTATAATCTAATATAGCACTGTTTTGCAAAAAAAAAGTTTTGAGGTGAGTCCTTTCTGCTCATTTTCCATACAAGTTACTGTTCCCATAATCTTTTTAAATAATGGTCGTACGTTACATTTAATATATTTAATGTAAGTCTAGTGCAGTAAAGAGCCCGCGAAATAAATAATCATAATATATAATTCACGCATTGTCCCGATATTAGCATTTTGTAAAACAGCGCCGTCTTTTGGCAGGTTTTTGCGTAAAACAGAGCACCATTTCCGTTAAACCTTTTTCTTCATCTTCCAGGTGGCTTTTCCTATCAAATGGCCAAAGCAAAGGTATATAATCTGTTCCGCTATGCTACTGATAAAATCTAATTTAACATAAACCTGCATCTGTAAATCTATCCTGCTTTCGCAAACATAATCCACCGAATGAAAAAAACAAGACAGCAACCTTTTATCAGTAAATCTATTTCTACCTCGTTACTAGATAATCTGTTTAAATGCGAGCGGAAAAAAGCTCGGATCAAATGAGTTTCAGGGTTATAAAAAAGAAGTTGTTAAATGACATTTTAGAGGTAGCACGCTTGCACAAGCTGTCACGTCAGAAGGTTCTATGCGTCACTGTGTTGTGGTCACTGAGCAAATAAATCTCACTTTTTATCAGAGAGATTTAAATATAGGAAGATTATTTTCATAGGAAAATTTTGGTGTTGGAAGTCAAAGGTAGGTGAAATTTCTTGTACAGGCGCGTGACGTGGTTTGTCAGTAGACATAGTGACTTATTACCAACTGGTAACAAGTTAAGGATCAAAAATTTTGTTTGCTTCTATCACTGTTAACATTAAGTGTCTTTGCTTTCTATCCACTTTCTATCCATGAAGGTAAGAAAAAAAAACAGGCACTGTAAAATCTGGGGGCACGGCAGTGCCCCCACAAGTCGAGCAAGAAAGCGTCACGGCCGTACCATCCTTTTCTCGAAGCAATTCAGACCATTTTCGACCCCCTGTAACTTCGTTGTGGATAAAACTAGAAGACTGAAATTTTCAGTAACCATGCAGGCTTGTAAAGACACGGTATATTTCAAATTTCATTCAATTTGAACCAGTATTTTAAGAATTATAACGGGTCAAAGTTTAAAGTTTTGTCACTCACTGACTGACTGACTAACTGACTGACCGATCATCAAAAGTCTAAGGCACTTCTAGCAGACCTAGAAGCTTCAAATTTGGAATATAAGTAGTGTTTGGTGTATGAATCAAGGAAAAACTAAAAAATCTAGAAAATACCGCAGAAAATTAAAATTAAAATTAATTCAGTAAAAAAGACGCTAGATGTCGCTATTGACGGAACATTTTGTGCATCGCTCTTTGAATTTTAATTAAATTAAAATATAAAAACATCGTTTTGTGTGCTGATTTGTGTGTGATGTGCTGGGACTTGTACTAAACTATGTTATTCAAGCACTATTTATGAATATTTGAATCAGATTTTACGAAAATACGGAAGTTTACCCTCCACCGAATTTTAATTCATGAATGGGGCTTTTGTTGAGTAATTTATGGAAATTGTGAAGAAATCACTGAAGAGGAATTCAAAAATTAGCATACTACATGAAATGTGAGTTAATTCAGTACAATTATTTAATTGAATCATCGACGACAGCGCCATCTAACTGAAACTGCAAAACAATCAACGATCGTTGCGCGCCATCTATTAGTTCTGCTCGGAGCTACTGTGATTCTTAGGGCACTCAAATCAACGTACGATTTAGTTCCACCTACTATCATCAACAGAGGGAGCTGTACATATGATTCGCAATGAATGCGACTTGCGACTCGCGTTTTTGACCATTCTTGTTCTTGTTGGAAGTGTTAAAGCGCAGGAATCGTCAATTTGTGAATACAACAGACTAAGAAGCATTTACCGTCCAGATTTGTCAAAAATTGTAACATCAAAGCCTCCCAGAAAAACGCATAGAGACAGGGAGTGGGCTCTTAGAAAAACTGTAGCTGAAGCTCAAGAAGTAGTACCGGAAAAGAGAAAACGGAAGGCTACCTACAAAAATAAGAAAAGTTCATAAGTCAGAGAGAGGGCTTTAAGAAAATTCGTTGCTGGTAGATATACATATATACAATAAGTAGAAGGTACCGAAAAGGAAAAAATTAGAACTGTCTACAAAATACAAAAAGAAATGAGATCCCATCAAAAACAATACTTGTCAAAAAAACAAGTCTCGCAACTCAGTTGTTCTGCGGTAAAAAGTTGTGAGATCCATGTAATACCAAGTCGGTTATTAATTTATTCAGTCTCTACTTAAGCGACTTTCTGTCTTAATACGTTCAGTCTCTAAGACCACGATCGTGGTCTATAACAATTGAAAATCAATTGTGTCTGGAATCTCCGTACTCGAAGCATTAAGTTGTTACGTAATAATTAACAGCATCTTATAGTGACGCATATCAATATTAAAATCCTTTAATGTTTTATATAAATATGTTGAGACTTGGCCATCGCCTGAAAACACGTGTTAATTCAATCGCCTGAAAACACTTGTAAATTCAATCATTTAGTGCGATGGCCAAGTCTCAATATATTTATATAAAACATTAAAGAATTTTAATATTGATATGCGTCACTATAAGATGCTGTTAATTATTACGTAACAACTTAATGCTTCGAGTACGGAGATTCCAGACACAATTGATTTTCAATTGTTATAGACCACGATCGTGGTCTTAGAGACTGAACGTATTAAGACAGAAAGTCGCTTAAGTAGAGACTGAATAAATTAATAACCGACTTGGTATTACATGGATCTCACAACTTTTTACCGCAGAACAACTGAGTTGCGAGACTTGTTTTTTTGACAAGTATTGTTTTTGATGGGATCATTTTATCTTCAAGGTTTTATCGGTTGGACTTTTCCGGTACAAACATTTTTATAGTTTATCGTGTGTGTTTGTTGGTGTGTATTTTCAAATTGCATTTTAGACGTTATGCGTCTGATTAATTACTTTAGAGTTTTGAAGGCATGTGCTGTGCACATTGGCACATAGAGTGCCCTGGCCTGATGCAATACGACCTTGAAAAAACCTCTGTCTATCTATCTGTCGCTACTTCTGTCTCTTTCTTAACTTCTTAAAGGTAAACCTCAACCTATCTCTAGAGGCATGCACGTATCTGATGGCATACTATTAACAAGTACCTACATTGGCTAATTTTGTCTTAAAAAATATATAAAGTGGGGGAATAAAGATACAATGATATTATTAACTGTAGGATATGTGAATAATGGCAGACATTTTGATTACAAACAACCCAAATGTAATTTGAACAAACAAAAACAGATATTCATAAGGCGAGAAACCTCGGGAAATCCATGACAACATAAAGTTACAGTGCGTACCATTTCCTAAGGGGCAATTCGCGAAATTGCGGAGGAGCCAACCTCCGCCGATGTCGTGGCTCGCACACGCTACTCCTCGCAAATTGTCACTTTACAAAGTGGGTTCTAACGAGAGAGAGAGCAGTGGCGGACAGAATTAACCGTACGGGGGAAGAATTTTTTTTATTGCTATAAAATTGTTTACAATGGTCTTAATCTAATAGTACAAGTAACATGGGAAATTCATGTGAACACTAGCGTCTAAACTAGGCCAAGCCTGTAACTTAAATGCTAAACTAAAATTAGACTTGATGATTTTGTAGGGGATCACAAAGACGCACAATAAACACCTAAGGGGTGCTATGTGGTTCCACAGGCTAAAGAGTTGCTCTTATAATTTTACCGAATGCTTAAAATAATATTACCGAACACTATGTAAAATCTAGATCTGAATAGGTTTAGACTATTTAGGTATTTTATGGTCCTTAGTCATCGCATATGTAACAAAATATTGTCCTATTAATTTTTACACTATTAACTTATGACAAATGTGCGGAAATACAGTGGACATGGCCTATTTATTGGCCACATTTAAACACTATCATTGATAAACTATATTGTATTAAAATGAATATTTATATATGTATCTTATAATATATTTCGAAATATAAATGATTTTTACAAACAAACAAAATCTTTTACTAACCGCCTCCGTGGTCTAGTGGCTAAACGCTTGGACTGGCACTCCGGAGGTCCAGGGTTCGATTCCCGGTGGGTATTGGTCCGCCTGACTAGCTACCAACATGTTACCAAAGAATGCCGCAAAATAAAATGATTAATAGCACTATTGTGTTACGGTCAAAAGCAGGTAGAATATTATTAGCCTTAGGCCTTAGGCGGTCAGATCAGCACGCTTTCCATCCAACGGCCTTATCGTCACTTACCGACTGATTATATAAATACCCTGTGCAAAGCCCTACACACTACACATATTTTAAAATCACCCGAAAAGCTTTTTTATTATATTTTACGATATTATGACTGCATGTTTGTAATTTTTCCCATATTTCTTTGTCAACTACCCAATTCCTGTAACTTTGTCCTGCAGTACACCCCTCTCGTTACATTTACAAGGGCTCCGCTAGGTTTCCGTGTTTTTTCATCGCGGCTTGAATTGGATACCCTTTTGTTCTACCCTCTTATAACACGCAATAAGATGTTTACTGTAGAGAACCTAGGGACGAGGTTAGTATTCAGATGAATTTTATTATAGCAAGGTGGCCATGTCAAGAGAAAGTTGAAAAGAACGAGATTAAAGTTGTATATCGTATACACTATAACCAAAGACATTTAATATTAATAGACCGGACAAAGCAAACAAACATTTTGATCCTAAACTTATTACCAATTGGTAATAAGTTACTCAATCTAGTGTCACATCACGTCACGCGGCCGTACAAGACATTTGACATACCATTGACTTTTGAGATCAAAATGTTAATATGAAACGTTTCCCAATGACCGCTCTACAACCTATTACTATATTTAAATCTCTCTGACTATAACCCGATTGCCTACTTTATATAGTTATGTATATGTTTATTCATTGTTTTTCACACACTTGGCTACAATTAACATAATACTGTGGCGAGCAGAGATTCTTCAATAATGGATCGAGTTTCGTCTTAAAACATTTATTATTTACATCGAGTAATACAGGAACAATCGACTATAGCAAACGAATGACACATTAACATAGAAACACATAGAAAACAAAAGCAGATGCCTGACGGTGTACATGTCCCCGAGGCGCGACGGAAACACCCGAAGGAGTTTCGGCTTTATATAGCTGTGTCTTGCTCTGGTTTCACCACAATAAAAAAATTAAATTATAAAATGTCTAAGGACAAAAGCCATAACAAAAAAGTAATAAACCATCAAGCAGTGTGTAAAATTGGTGTCCTGAAACACGCTTCAGGACACCAGGTTATCACCTCACAGAAAATTAACATATGTATGGTTTTTCATGTATTGCTATGGGGACAGTAGAAACAGGAAACACTAAATTAAAGATAGGAATAGATAATAAAGTAAGAAGTCTTGAGAGTGTGTTCTATTTTTAAATTTTGTTGTAAAAGGAATGTCGTATTTTACAATGATTTCATACAACTATTTCATAATATTGTAAAATAGAATAGCCGGCTTTGATTAGTAATTACCTAGCCCCGCTGACGTTATGTAAGTCAGCCTCTCATAATGTTATTCACGTAGTTAAGTTTGTCCCTAGTCCATACGAGTGTATAGGGGCTCAGACCTACTCTCCTACAGAGAGTGTATGGGACGGGACATAGTAAACCACGGGGGCCAGTGCGGATTGGTAGACTTCACTTTGAATTTCTTCTCAAGGGCGTTCAGATTTCCTCACGATGTTTTCCTTCACCGAAAAGCCACTGGTAATGATTTTTATCATTCGTACATAAATTGCAAATAACAAATTGTAACTCATTGGTACGAGCCAGGATCGAACCCAGGCCTCGTTGGTTCAAGGACCGACGCTCTACCGAACTGAGCTACCACGGCGGCTGTAAACAAACTTGTCGAAATGTATAGAATTTATATCTATCGAGTATTTTCCTCTGTAATGACACTTCTGTTATTTATTTTGTTTTCCACGGCTTCACCTATAAATTTTCCATTCATTATTCACCGTTCACAGCCCAACGAAGTGTTGTTATCTGTCAACGCAGTTCAAGTTATTCGTACAGACGTCGCGGGTTCGTTCCCGATCAATTCAAATCACTTGACGCGACCCACGTCAAGATGCCAGATATCGACATCTATACAATTAAGACACGCTTTCAGTTTGCTGAATTTTGTGGGAGTAAAGGTCTGACCACATCGCAGTGACACGTGTCGGCGTGACGTGGAACGGTGCGTTTTCACGCCAGTTCCACTTCGCTTCGTGTCACGTCAACGACGCACCAAAGCCATAGTATGCGCGTTATCATCATCAGCCAGGAATCGTCCACTGCTGGACTGCCTCCTTCATGGTACACCTCATTGACCGGTCCCGAGCCACCTGCATCAAGGCAACTGGGTGACCTTAGTCCTGCTACTGATTTCCTCATTCCAGATATTATCACGTAAAGAAATTCCGAACTATTCCTGACTTGCGCGAGCGCATGTTAGGTTGACGTTTTGCGGTGACGTCATCATCGTGCATTTCCACGTCAACATGATTACGCACCATGCCATGTGGCCGAGCCCCATGAGACTGACTTCGCATTTTATCTTGAGTTTCGTATTTGGAAATATTTTGAGTTCGCAGTTGTTTCTCTTTGCTCAGGTTAACCAATTTTAGTAGTTATAGGGCTCTGTACTTCAAAAAGGAAAAAGGTACCCTTATAGGTGTAACCCTTGAGGTACAAAGTGTTGTTGTCATCGGTCTGATAAGGCCTCTTCTTTTTCAAAAACGCGTAGTTGTATCAAATTAAAATTAATATCAAATAATTAAGTCTGCAACCCCTTTGATCTGTAAAAAAATTTAACTTCTAACGTCAACGCATAGAAAGCTGTGGCTGTTTATGACGCTTATTTTTTCTATGTATGATGGGTTTCCACTTGGCCTTCATCTGACCTGATGGTAAGTGATGATAAGGCCGTTTTATGGTAATGTACATACTATCGTATTTTGTAATGTGTAATTTTTATTTATTTATTTTGATGTATTTTCTATATAACTATGGGTCTTGTTCCTTTCTCCTCCGTAGCATCTTCGACGCACAATGCCAAAAAAGAAAAACGCCAAACACGTGTATTGCCAAATTCTGGTAATGCCAAATATTACCTGATAATAAATGAATGTAATATGTATGTATAACAGATTATATATTTAAAACAAATTCACTCACCGCCGTATGTACACATACAACCATATGTTTGATATTTTCTAAAAACATTAAACTTTATACATAAACGGAGATCCACCACGAAATTTTCCGCACCCATGTTTATAAGCCTTTTCCCTGTTCCCGGAAAAATAATCCCGGGATATTGAATTTTGCCGCCAACTTCCGCCGCCCGTTTGACGTTTGACAACGGAGGGGTTCGGTAATTAAAACCAGTTCGAACCGGTTCAGACCGGTCCAGAGTCGTTTTGGAAAAGTTCCATCATGGTTCTATTAATCTGTCAATTTAATGTCTGTTTTGGACGTAATGTTAAATTTTAAATCAGTAAGGAGTTTGCTTTTAGATAAGAGGCACTGCCGGGAGTATTAAGTTTACAATTTTTTGGGTGTATTGAAAATGAACATTTGAAGTGGGCATGTAATTGGCCGATCAAATTGCTTCGTGTAGACTTTTTACAATGTATTGTTACGAGCTTCCACGTTCGTAGATTGAAGAGAAACACGAGTCCAAAGTTTCGGAATTTATTGGTACCACAAGTCCACAAACCAATCTTCAAAATCGCGGAATCACCAACAGAGTACGTGATAGTATTTGAATCGGGCATCCAGATAATATGATTTTGTTAATATTATTCGTCTAATGGGTGCATACCTAATACCTTTAGGGTATTTTACATCCTACATTTTGGAAAGTGTGCGCAGGAGCTATTTTTGTTGATTCCGCCTTCGCCATTCAAATACCGGTCAAACAGCAGAACGTCAGCCCTCCACCCGTACACTGTAGAGTGTAGATATTCCTACAGCTCGCAACAAGCGTTTCGATTCCACATTTATCATGCGTACAGAGAAAATATGGAATACACTACCGGTTTCCGTGTTCCCAAAACAACTACAACTTGAGAATCTTCAAAAGAAGAGTAACTAGTCAACTTCTAGACCAACATCGTCGACCTCATCATGGTAATTGCGAATTCCACGCGGACAAAGTCGCAGGCAAAAGCTAGTTTATAATATTTTTATTGTGATTAAATTTTCGATGTTTTATTCTTTCAGATATATACCATCATGGGAACCGTAGAAGTCCAGACACAATGTAAGTAACATTTAAAATAATCAACCGTGTTTTATTAAAAATTGCCTTACATATTCAGGTTTTACATACATCCTAAATACTCCTGAATTCAGAAGATTTATTTACGACAGACGCTCTGAAAGTCTCTTATAGTGTTCCAATTCCGTTTCAACTCACCAATGAGATCCTATTTTATAGAAAACATAAAACAAACACCAGGAAAACTTCATATCCAAAGGCTGTCTAGAAAATGCGCGTTATTAAATTGTATGGCAGACAGAATATCCGAGGTTCGGGTCTCATATGAAAATTTTTAATTAAAATGCCAGTGTTAATCCAGCTCACGGGAATATTAAAGAAAACAAAATTAATTACGCTCGAATGAATGAAAGGTGAATTAAAAATGGTACTGGACTCCCGTTTCCGATAATGAAATTCATTATTTTGATTGCGCTTTTAAACGAATTCGTGGCGCTGATATTATATTTCTAGGGTTCTGTATGCACAATTAAAGAACGTAAAACCAAACCAAATCAATTTATTCAATTCGTAAAACGTAAAGATATGCTTTCGTGTATGTATGTATGGCTTTTACATTTAGATATCAGAGTCATAGAAGGCTGAAAAACTATACTAATATTTTGAATGCCAAAATGTGTATTTTACCTTAAAGTTGTAATGGAGAGTCATTTGGTCTTGATTTTTTGTACAGTGATAGTTGAAGGCTTTTAAATATACGTATGCTACTTTTTATTCCGATCGATTCAGCAGTTCCCATGGGATAGTATTTGAAATCTACACAGAAGTCGCAGGCAAACGCTAGTTTCCTTCTAAAATGTAGAATTTTGTAGGATTCTTTTTGTAATATTTTATGAATAATTGATAATATTTTTTGGTTTTGTATGTAGGCATGTAATGTTCAAGGCGCAGTTACACAAATAATATTTGGAAAGTAGTGAAAGTTTTCGACTCGAGTGGGATTCGAATCTGCGTCTCTCGACAGTCCTGGGCGAAAGTTTTGCCAACTACGAGTAATCTATCATGGCATGGTTACTTTATGACGTGGGCAATTCTTGGACCGGTTCACGACGTTATAATATATTTATTGCATCTAAAATTAGCTTCTAAACAATAATGTAGTTGCCTTGTCTATTCCCTCGTATGTCTCTGGTTACTGCGGACACCGTACAGATGTGGGGGCACTTTAACAGATTGCCAACAGTTTTTGCACTATGCATGACTGGAAGTGGCACTCAATCCATATCCAAAAGGGTGCCAAACGGGACCCTATTATAAGGTTCCACTCGTTCCGTCTGTCCGTCAGGGATGTATCTTTTGAATCTTAATGGGTAGACATTTGAAATGAGTACAAATATCAATTAAAATGAGGTCCCGTTGATGCTATTGTATTTTTTACTTTTTTGCTCGACCTTTTGTGAAATATAGTACGGTAGTATGTAATGGATGGAACCCTTGGTGTGAGAATCCGATTCGCACTTGGATAGATTTTTAATATCACTGGGCAAAAATCCAGTAAAGTCACCACGTTTTTGTTACTAAGTAAAGTGATTGAGTGAAAGGCAAAGAAAATTGACATCACCACATTGCCATACCACCATTTACACACGCAGGCTTATTATATACCATTGATCAACAGCCTATATAAGTCCCCACTGCAGGGACTCAGACCTATTACTCTCCTACAGAGAGTATGCTACGAATAGCTTCAAAGTGCACTGGCTCTGGAATCTAGTTTAAATTACAATCAAAGGTCAGTATGAAGAGGGGTAGAATATATGCATAACTAAAGAACAAAACTGTTCAAATTTATGTCCAAAAAATTCAGCGTCACAAACAAACGAAAGGTATTCGACTCTACCGTAGAAACTGGTTTTCAGTAGCCAGGGGGGAAAAAGGGACTGCATTTACTTGGCATCTCCCGTCAAATTTTGTAGTAAAACGATGAGCTATTCAGCAATTTCATCATCATCATCAACAACAGCCTATATATGTCCCCACTGCAGGGGATCCGGCTACTCTCCTACAGAGAGTGTATGGGCCTAAGTCCACCACGCGGTACCACTACGGATTGGTAGACTTCACACACACCTTTTGAATTTCTCCTCAGGAGTGTGCAGGTTTCCTCACGATGTTTACCTTCAACGAAAAGCCAATGGTAGTGATTTTTATCATTCCTACATAAATTCCATATAAAAAATTGTAACTCATTGATTACTTGGCCAGGATCAATCCCAAACCGAGATGTATTTATGTCTGACGCTCTACCCAACTGAGCTATGGCTTTAGATTGTATGCTAAATTAGATTAGCGGAGCGGAGCGTAGTTCATTAATCTATGCTACATAAACTTTTGAAAAATTAGAACGCACATCTAGTGTCTTTATATCCGTGTTGTAGACCTGAACATATTTACGACAGGTGTGCCCTGAGCCACTCGGAGTACCACTGAAAAATTCACGTCGGTAAGTGGCTGATAAAAATTTTAAGTCCTTTAAAAAGGACATATTTTACGACAAATTCGCAAGGCTTTCTTGTTGATGGAAAACGTGGAGGTGTTTTATAGGTATGATGAGCGATACCTTACTTTGGCACTTTTAAGGAAACAAGTTGGCTTTAGACATTATTTTATAATATACTGAAAATGGATCATAAGTTTTGTGTACAAAAGCGACATCTACCGACACACATGCAACACCTAGTTTTCTCTGTATCCATACTGATATTGGAAAAACGAAGGTGAGTTTACCAGTAGTTCCCGCGAGATTATTTCTGAAGTTCCGCGGACTCGCAATTCTTTACCGGCCTTTCAACTAACTGCATATCATTCTGATTTTCCGTTAGAAAAAAATTAGCCAAAAAAACACTTCCGAATTTATAACATTAGTAATAACTCTTATTAACAATATAATTGATTGTGTACACACAAACTGACACCGACTCCGTTTCTCGTCGCCCCAATTCCGACTACACCACAAAGCTGAGCGCCGAGCAAAAATCTATTTCACGTCCCGATAGCAAAACGGAATAATTTACTTATTTATATCGGATCCTGTCATTTGCTGAGATAAATAACATTACGCGGACCACTGGAGCTGAAAATTGCTGGGAATATCATCTGCGTACGTACAGAAAGACCGACATTTACATTTTTGCTTGGAAATGTATCGATTTGAATGCGGCGTTCCGCAGTTTGTGGTTTTCTTGCCACAGTAATGATACTAAACTTCTAGGGTTGCGGGACCCTATTACTAAGGCACTGCTGGCTATCATCAAGGGTCATGATCACTGCAGGGGCTCAGGCCTACTCTCCTACAGAGAGTGTATGGGCCATAGTCCACCACGCGGGCACAGTGCGGATTGGTAGACTTCACACACACGTTTGAATTTCTTCTCACTAGTGTGCAGGTTTCCTCACGATGTACTATCGATAAAGTTCCCGCCTGACCACCATTTAGGCCAGTTTCGCATACAGTCGTGGCTCGGGATGCTCCGCCTTGATAGTTTTTTGGGATGGGTATTTGTAAAAGTCCCGCAAGTTGGACGCCACAATGGTGCATTATAAAATGACCCTAAACTATAACCCTAGAAAGCCATAAAAATCAATAACAAAAGCGTTTTCGTCTGTCCTTATTGAACAAAGTAAAAGGCGGATCTAGCTAAGATCACAACATGCAAGCAACTTGGTTTTGAAACTGACCAGGCGGGAGCTTTGTCGATATTACATACAACAAACGGTCATACAACAGACGGCATAACGTTAATTTAAAAAAATGCCATCTAGGGACCATTAGCTGCGTAACGGCTATAGTAGCTGACATTAAAGTTGTACGTTAATGATATTCAATTTCATCGTTATAATCTGATGTCCTATGTTTGAGTAACTGCTTGTCAAAGCCAGCTATCCTATTTTAAAAGTAAAAGAAATTTTGAATAAAAAAGCTTTAATTATTTAAGCAAAGCATTTAGGCTAGTCTAAGCAGCAACACTTTTTTAGCCACGCCTGGGAAAATTCTTAACTCTTTTTTTCTCTCTCAACTCACCTACGATGTCATCTCTGAGCTTCTTTTATGTAAATATCGTTTCACTTAAAATATTACAGCTTCAGAACAAAAAGATTGTCACCCCGATGCTTGACTTGGATAGAGAAAAAAAAACAGCGTTCATGGCATGGGAAAGTAATCAGCGAGATTGGTCCACGATCCACTCTGCTCATTCGTCAGTAGCGCCCTCGGGCCCCAGGGTGGCGCGAAGCGGAATTAAAAATTAAAATGTCATAGTCGCGATGGAAAACTGATGAAAAAACTTCGGTGTATTTTGCAAGTCGGTCGAGAGTCATTACCAGTCAAATGCTGATGTTAAAATAATAGATAAAGAGATTTAAATATAGTTATAGGTTAGGAGCGACCATTGGGAGTTCATACACAAACTTTGATTTAAAAAGTCAATCGTCCTTCAAATATATACCACTAGTAATGCATGCTAATACTAAATGCTGTGAGAAAATCAAACTTCTAAGTCAACGCAATAATTTTTTATTGACGATATACGGTCGTTTATGCTGCTTATTTTGTCACTCAGCGAACAATGGAGCGAGCTATGCTCGCAATTTCTCTACGTGATAAGGTCCGGAATGAGAAAATCCTTAGACGAACGAAGATCACCGACATAGCTCGACGAGTCAGTGAGCTGAAGTGGCAATGGGCAGGCCACATCGCTCGATGAACCGATTACCGGTGGGGAGTAAAAGTTCTCGAGTAGCGACCACGTACCGACACACTAGATGGACCGAAGACCTGATTAGAGCCGCAGGGAGTCGCTGGATGCAGATGGCTCGGGACCGGTCGATGTGGCGTACCATGAAGGAGGCCTATGTCCAGCAGTGGACGTTTCCCGGCTGATGATGATGATGCTGGTTTTGACGATTTCCCTTAAAAGCGCAACAAAATCTATAGGGTACTTCCCGTTGATCTAGAATCCTGAAATTGTCCAAGAAGCAAGGTCTTACAGCACAAGTGTACTAATAAATCTGAAAAGTTTAATTTTTAAATTATATCACACTTAAATCGTCACTTTAAATAAGGTACTAACTATCGGCGCCTGTCGTTATATTCTTAACTGGTTACAATGACTCGTTGATTTGGCACTCGCACTTGGCCGGTTTTTTGTATGTGCAGAGTTGAAAGACCAGAAAAGGATATAATACGCTACTTTTTATCCCCATCGATCCAGTAGTTCCCGTGCGATAAATTCTGAATTCAACACGAATGAAGTCGCGAGATAAACGCTAGTTGCAAGATAAATATAGATCAAACCTTTAGACCACAACACAAACATACAAGTTGATCCTAACCCAACATCAAATAGAAACAAGAGCGTCGATCAATCAACCTGCCTTCGATAACGCTCCATCATCCCGCGAAATTATCATTAATGATATCTTCACGATGAAGCTGCAGTTTGAGTAAGGTGCTCTTTGTTTACCTACAGAGTAACGGTGTGGGTTCTTTTTAAAAGCAATTATGGCGGTTTTGTCATTTTTAAAGCATCCTGTGTAAGTGTAGGGGTGGCAATTTTTCTTTCAAAGTCTTAGGTACACAAATTTCATATTTTTTTTACAGAGTATAGATCAACGCTTGGCCACGATCTCACCTGATGGTAAGCGACGATGTGGCCTACGATGGTGCGCGTTGGTCTAGAAGGTGCCTGTTCACCCTCGACTTGAAGACACCCAAGTTATAGTTTTCTGGGAATACAGACGCCGGCAGCGCGTTCCACTCCCTGGCTGGGAGTGGAATTACTTTTGAGATGCGAGAATAATAATATACAGGAATGATACATTTGTGAACTATATGCTGCTATCAATTTGTGCGAGACAGAAACCAACTCGTTGATTCGCTGTACTGGACGGAATCTGTTCGCACGCTGTGCTGAATATGAGACTGGGCGATGGCAAATAAAGTTGTGTGGAAAAACGCGCTAGTTATATTCTCTTCACAGGCAAAGGCGGGGGTCGTCGGTGGAGAGGTGAGGTAATGAACCGTATCTCCGCGGCAATACTGTAAGGAGAGCCGATGGCTCTGTGTGAAAGAGATAGTATTCACCGTCTCTGTCTATGATCGTCGGAGCGCGGGGAGTACAGTTGGGGGGTTGAGGTAAAGAACCCTATCTCCACGGCAATACTGTAAGGAGAGCCGTTGGCTCTGTGTGAGAGAGATAGCTGAAGGCGTTCTCTTTCTGTGTATGTGTAGTGTAAACCTAGCAATGTTTATTTAATCAATAATAATTACAATAAAATTACTTAAAACTATGAAACGTATTTAAATTATATTTTGTCCGGCTGTCCTGTACACAATTGGTTGATAGGTCAGGCATTATCTATAGCCTGGCTTGCTACCACCATATTATCTAAGTATGCCGCCGAACAGCAGTGCTAATTTTGTGTTCTGGTGTGAAAGATGCAGGACGAGCGCCTTATTAGGTTGAGGCATCTGGTTGAGCACGCTGTCTATCCAACGGCCTCATCGTCGTAAACCACCAGGTGAGATTAACACCAAGTGTAAATCTTTTATAGACTTTAACAAATCATACTACTGTATGAGACTGAACGAATTTGCGAAGTCACCATTTCGTTATTTTACTTAATTTGTTTGTTTGAGTACTCTTTATTTAAATCTTAACTTAATTAATTTAAAACATGAAAATAGCAAATAAAGATAACTCATGTCTAAGTCGGTATGCAAATTTGGCGGACTTATCCCTATATAGGGATCTCTTCCAGTCAACCAGTGTGAGGAGAAGAATGAAGGGGCGGTGTGCGGATACATATGCAATATCGGATCGTTGAATAACAAGATAAAAATAAAAGATACACAAACAAAGAGATGTGAGAACGAAATAATTAAAAAATATATATATACTTAGATAAATATAATACATAAACATAATTATGTATATACAACATTTAAGGTTTTCTCATTACAAATGAATCTAATTTATGCTTTGATAAAATAAATATATTTAACCAGAATTACCATCGACCGATCACTTGATACTAATTAATTAATTATTCGACTATTTTAATATTTGACATAACAATTTAATTTGACATACTATTTTAACATAGCAATTTGACATCATTCATAATTTTATTTTATTTTAAATAGGGACTGATGGTCTGGCTTAAATGATTTTCATTTCATAACCAAAAACTCGCTTTTACAATAATAATTATGTAATTAAATAGATTTCGTCCGCTCCTTGAAGTTAACGAAGACTTCGGAAAGTATCACATGAAAACTAAATGCTATATCGTAATAAAAAGTACCCTACGTCCTTTTCCGGCCTTTCAGCTATCACTATAATAAAAATCAAGACATACTGACTCTCCGTTAGGAAGTTAAAGAAGTACAAACATACAGTCACTTTCGCATTAATTAGTATGGATAAGGTGTTCCAGATAACCTTTCAGAAGTCGATACATCGACCTATCTCGGCCATCATTCCAACGAGTGGGAGCAGCAACGACATTCATATAGGGGGGAATGAATTCGACATTAATAAAAGGTATTGCCCTCGTGTAGGTACCCACCCGCCCACTGTATCACAATTCACTCGTGACAGATTAACGATGTAATTGTTACACAGACAGTGGGCCGCGTGACAGCTGTCATCTGAGCTGTCAGGTTCAAATGTAAAGCGAGGGTGTAGGTATATGTCAGACATTTTGTTTTATGCAAATGAAATACTCCTAAAAGAGACTCAGTTTACAAAAACCTTTACAATTTTCTTTTTAGAGTTTCGAACATCCGATGAAAACGCGTAACCACTATGATTTTATTCTGGTGTCTGTCTGTTTGTTTGTCTGACTTACTCGTAGAATTTAAAAACATTATGAGATATACAAATATCTTGACAAAAAACGTAGTAATGCGGTCGGGAAAATGTTCCTTTTTTCAAGATATCTGTACATTTTTTGCAACGTTTGAAACCCTTGTTAAGCGAGTCCAACTCTCACTTGGCCGTTATTTTATTATTAAACAGACTTCCGTTAGATGTTGTCTAGGGCGGTGCGGGCGGTCCCAATCACTCAACCCTTGAAGACCTCCAGGTTGAAGCGCACGGGAAACACAGAAGCCGGCAGTGAATTCCTTCCTTAGCTGTACTAAAGGTGTTTGCTTGGCCTTACGCGTGGTCTTTATCTCACCTAATAGTAAGTTATCAGAAGCCTCATACATGCCAGACTCTGCTACAAAGTGTGCTATGAATGCAGATGTTTGGCGGCAGACTTAGATAGCATGGTCGAAACTAGCTAGGCGGACAAAGAATGCCCTACCATCAACCAAAACGAATACTGATACATTCGAGTACAATAATATATGCTAATTTTTCACCAAATTGAACTCGAGAATATCCCCACTGGAAATCCCGAACCTCTGGATTGTAAGCCAAAGATACTAAAACCACGGAGGCTGTTATATAATTAATCATTGCTTAATATAAAATTATGGTAACACAACAGCGATGTCGTATCACTATTACAATTATCGTGTGACGGATTACCGCTGTAATTGTTCCGTGGAAACAGTAGCGTAGCGCATGTGACAGCTGTCAGCTCAACTGTGACGAGTGTCACGTGAGAACGTGACGCTTCGCACCGGCAGTAGAGCAGCATATTATAAATATGTATGCCTACATTTTTTACATTAAATATGGTAGTTGACACCAAATCAGATTGGGGTTAAATTATATTTTATACCATAAAACTACTATAAAATTTATAATATCTAAGATTATTTCAATTTTGGGGGGACTTTTACAGCTTATAAACCCCGCAAAAATTTAAAAAAAACTTGCTCGAATTCCATTTTTTATTTAACATTTTGCTTTGTAATTACATTGTGAAGATTTTTAGTAAGGGAGTGGTCAAATAAAATCGTTATTTTACGAGATATCTCAAATATTGTTAAAAGTTTCATATATTACCTAGTTCAAAGCGGGGACGTGACATCACTCCTAGGTACCGATTTGTATGGAGCGTTTTTGCACCGCGTGACTAGAATCACTTTTCGACGGGTTATTTTAGGAAAACTGTAAGCCATATCGAAAAATCTTTAACAAAGCTATTTATCTTTTCACGCGGTCTCTCGAATGAGGGAATAAATTTTTTTGTCTACATCCCTATAATACTCACCAATAATTGGTGAGTCGAGTATGAATTAGATTTAAATGTAACACCCTACCAGAGAACTGAAATAGCACTACTGAGAGGCTATATATAGCTTCTGCCTGCAGCTTTGCCCTCGTGGACTTTAAAATGTAATCCGTGGTAAACTACTCGTTCTATGTAGCCTATAGCCTTCCTTGGCCTTTCAGCTATCGCTCTACACAAAATCAAGTCATTTAAGACTTAGGTCATGAATGTATGAAGAAATGAATTTTGCTGTTTGGGACGGAGACAAATACAACTAAGCTAAAATTATGAAAATCGGTCCAGACGTTCTCGAGTTATAAGTGTTCGAAAAAACCCGACTTTGTTTTATTTATTAAGATTTTTAATGCAAGTATTTGAAGGAAAGAATGGGGGTGTACAGTCAGGGTGGCTGCACCTAGCGAGCAATTCAACCAATTTACGTCCACCTAAACTTTTCTCAAAAATCATTCCTTTATAAAATAGCATAAAATCCGTTCAGTAGTTTTTGAGTTTATCGCGAACAGACAGATGCGGTGGGGGAATTTGTTTCATAATATGTTAGGATGATGATGGCAGTTAATTTCAATGAGGTCTTTTCAGAATCGTCTATCAGTTGAGTTCTCAAAGGTGTCAGTCAATAGATGGCGTGGAAAAGGTAGAAATTAATCTGTCATAAAAATTATATAGTCCGCACATCCCAACAAAATATTGGTGTCCTGTGAGCTTTAGGCATCTAGCAGAATTGAACGTAAAGTTCAAGTCAATCACAAGTCTCATCATCATCAACAGCCTATATATGTCCCCACTTCAGGGGCCCAACGTTCTCTCTACAGGGATTATATGGGCCATGTACCACGCAGGACCAGTGCGGATTGGTATACTTCACACGCACCTTTGAATTTCTTCTCAGGAGTGTGCAGGTTTCCTCACGATGTTTTCCTTCGCCGAAAAGCAAATGGTAATGATTTTTATAATTCTTACATAAATTTCAAATATTAAATTGGAACTCATTGGTACGAGCCAGGATCGAACCCAGACCTCGATTGCTCAAGGACTGACGCTCTAACCAACTGAGCTACCACGGCTTATGTTAGAAACGAATGATATTTATAAATAGTTTACTACTCCATATCGAAGTCTGATTGATGTATCGATTAATGATTGGTCGAAAGAACTATTGTTTTCTTATTTGTGATCGAATAAACCAAAACGATGTATGTACCTACTCACGTCTGGGTCAACACTTATTTCTAAAGACAACACGAGACAACGATAAACATTTCATCGACGATCGGAAAATATGCGACAGAACATTTTCACCTCTATTGACATGGCCATTGTTTTGAATGTTTCATGATCTAAGATAAGATAAGATAAATATTTATTTTTCCACACATTTGTTTATAATTAAGAATTTATATAATACACATTCAAACAAAGGCCATGGAGCAGTGTGTGAGACTGGTGCCTGAGAAGGTTGCCCCGTGTGGCAGGACACCAGGTTCTCACCTCACAGTAAGATTGATTGTATTAGGACATGTATGGTGTGGTAAGCATTGTATAGGAAACACTAAATAAAATATATAGAAATAGATTTTTAAAAAGCAACAAGTCTAGAGAAAGTGTGTGTGTATGTGTGAGAATGTGTGTGGTGTGAGGGTGTGTGTGGTGTGAGGGTGTGTGGTGTGAGGGTGTAGATATATTTATAGTGACGTGACTGTATGTGGGTATTATGTTTGACCTATAATCAGTTGTGGGCTTAAAATCACTAAATCAAATACTTTTGAAAAGCCACAGATTTTTTAGCACACACACACACATTCATCAACAATAAAATTTACTTTTTGTGTTATCAGAAATAATTAATTTTTCATTCATAAGCCAGTGTAAGCGAGGCTCGGAATTTCTCCACGTGATAAATCCGTAGATGAACTAAGGTCAGCGATATAGCGCGATAAGTCAGTGAGCTCAAGTGCAAATGGGCAGGCCACATCGCTCGAAGAACGAATAGCCGATGTGGAGAAAAAATTCTCGAATGGCGATCACGTGCCGGGCCGTCCCCTTACGGGGAGACGCTAGATGCAGGTGGCTCGGGACCGGTCAACGTGGCGTACCATGGAAGAGACCTATGTCTGTCAGTCGACGTTTCCTGGCTATTGATGATGATGATTTTATATTCAATCATCCTTCATGTGGCATTAGAGACAATGGCCTGACAAGGAAATGTTTTGCCGCACGTTTGGTCCTTCGGTTAAATGGTCTTTTGATCACAAGGCGTCGTTGATGAAATCGGTTTCGACAAACTGTCCTTGGGATATGATACGCGAACACATTTACGCTACGTCTGTTCGAAACAACTACAAACTTCAATTCAATTCTTGATATTTATGGCAACTACCAACTTCATGGTAATTCTGCCAAAATCTGGTGTCCAAAGAGGCAGCGTGTAATAGGAAATAATCGGTTAGCCAGACACGCGATACACTTTGAGAGGACTAAAACAAAAAAGGAGAAAACACACGACACGAAACCTAGTTCAGTGAGACGTCGTGACAGCTAGCGCGTGACAGATGTCATATTAACTGTCACGAGTGTCATGTTAGAGGACGTGGGACGCGCGTGCAAAATTGGTATGTTTTATAGGTGTAAATTTTATTTATTTCAAGTGGCAACATTCAGTTGGTACTTTGGTAATTTTTAAGTGTATTGTTAATATTATGCTTATCTTAATATGCATTAGCTTGGCATTAAATACCATCCTTATATGCGAAAGCTATTTTGTTTGTTTCAATTGTTTGACCTTTCTCCGAGGATTACTGAATAATCAACGCGTTCAAAAATACTAGAAAGCGACTTCAACTGCCCTTAAAGTCTATAGCATTCGTCCCCTAAAATTTTCACTATTAGAGGCAGAATTATCTGGGTACATTCCTCAAAAAACGAAAATCAGTTTCGATAAAAAATATATGGGACCACCTCTGAAGTATGTTCTACCAAACGAAAATAGAATCATCAAAATCGATTCATAATTAGCGGGGTTACTCCTCCTTTTTGAAGCCAGAACGTCGATAGCACAGTTTTTTGACGAATTACTTAGCTAAATATCCGATTTTGTCCACGACCTCGTCCGCGTGTATATCAGAAATTATCAATCAAAAATCAAAATTGTTTTATTTCATTTCACAAAGTTGTTTACAGAAACAAGGTCACAGAGGGTCTCACTCTTCCATAACATAACTAAATTTATATTTAAAGAAATGAGTACTTATGCTAACATGCTAATACATATTTTATATTATAACAATAATTGTTATATATAATCTAATTATATTAGAATTGTGAAGGATAATTTGTGTATGGGAGGATAGAGAAAGGGAGTGTGGGCGCGCGCGCGCGCGCGCGTGTGTTTGTAAGTAGCTGAGTCATGTTTTATAATAATATTATTGTTAAGTTAGCTTATTTTATAAATTGTAACAATTCTTCTGTCTCGTCATATTTTAAGCCAACTATCCAACTGATAAGTGTTTTCTTACAATCATAAATATGGGTAAAAATTAGTCTTTCTACTTTTGCAGACCTTCAAATATCCCTATACAAAATATAAAGTCATTCTGGCTCTGCATAACGACGTAAAGGAAGCAAAAGCAAACAAACTCACTTCCGCATTTATTAGAAAGAAAGAAAAGAAAGAAAAATAAATTTATTGCTTTGTTAGAAGAAAGAACAGAGATTTATAAACTAAATATATACTGAAGCACAAGGTCTATCTCAGCTCATGCTGCAACCACAGAGTGATTGCAGCGCTGGTTTTCAGATAGGCCTTGATTAATACTAAACTAATCTAACTATCTAATTAAATTTACGCATCAGCTACTAAATATAACATCACATATACTACGAACACAGAACTTAAAATATTTAAAAGGATTGTACACACACAAAAAAAAGAAATAGACTAAACAAAAAGATGTTCAAAAAAATTAAGAAGTAGAAGGGAAGTCTGTATGCATCTACAAAGAAAATATTTTTTTTAGATAAGGTGTTCATTTTATGTATATAACAATTGATGACATTAGTATGGATATAACAATTTCCTTTCAATCCACATTAACGTGAAATTCCCAAATGGAACAATTCTATAATTAATAATAAAACAACCAGCTGTTCACACTGTAACACTAAAACAACCCTCATTATACGAACATCGCACTCCCGTTCCTTTATTACAGTTTTGTTGTCGGTTCCAATTTGCTAAACACCATCGGGGCCAAGCTTCCGGAACGATCGGCGAGACAGCGCGCCCGTCCGGAGAAAAATAAATCGGACAGCCGTAAAAATCTGTCTCGCGCTGTCCGGTGAAGTTTGAACAGCCTGTGGATCTTACGGCGATAGACTGAAGTCAATTTTCAACTATACGTAACTATATCAAACCTATGTTTCCTTTCCAAGTCATAATCTTTTATTGGAAACTAGTTTTTACCTGCTACATCGACCGTGTGTACTTCGGAAAGTATCCCACGGGAACTACTTACTCAGTTGGAATAAAAAGTTATACCAGCCCTTCAACTATCCCTGTAAAATATTAAGTCATACTGACCCTTAGTTGTCATTGGAAGAAAGTACAAACAAAGAAATAAACAAATACACTTTCTCATGTATCCTTTCTAATATACAGCGTGTATATTTCACACGGGAGTGTAATTTGATGGTAATTAGTGTTGGTCCTAAACAACATATTTACTTACATTTCTTTAATTCATTGTAGGTTTTTTTCTATACAAAATAACTAAGCACGCAATGTATTAATCACATTTAAAGTTATCGACTGCTTGACGGTTCTCTTGACACGCCATATCATGACAGTTCAATAAACCGAGTATCCTTTGTCTAGTCGTTTTGTACGCAATACATTGCTGCTTGGTTGTACTTTTAAAATTGATTAACTATTTAGCGATGAAGCTTTTTAACCAAATTGCTTTCACGTATGATTTGTACGGTCGTAAACTATATCTGGATAAATAATACGCTCGTATGAAATATACATGTTGTATATACGAGTAAGGATAAGGATTGTGACTATTGTGTAAGGAAGCGGCGGTGGCGCAGAGGATAAGGCGCGGACTCTCAATCTGAGGGTACCGGGTTCGAATCCAGACGTGTACCTATGAGTTGTTTTTTCAATTCAAGTACATTATCCGATTGCTTAACGGTGAAGGAAAACATCGTGAGGAAACCTGCATGTCTTGAACAGGCATGTGAAGTCCGCCGTTCCCCACTGAGCCCGCGTGGTGGACTATGTCCCATACACTCTCTGTAGGAGAGTAGGCCTGAGCCCCTGCAGTGGAGACATATATAGGCTGTTGATGTGTGTGATGTGAAGGATTGTGTGGTGAGACGGTGCAAAAATACGGAATCATACCAGGAGATGGTCAATACTGCTGTTTCAACATGTTTCCATACCCGGTGAACACGATGATAGTATTTGACGCGAGTTACTCCATAATGTGACCAAAATAAAGTTTAAATTGGCTCGCCCTGCCGACTAAAAAGTTGTTACCACAGAATATCCCAAAGCCACCTATTTGTCCCCAAGCTGTCCTGTCAAAGCTAAATAAATGAGTGGCCGCTCTAAGTTGAAACAAGTTGTGCGCGTCTATTAAAAGTTTTCCTGTTATGCCATTGACTAAACAAAATCCAGAGTCGCTAGGGATGCTTAATTTTCGTCGTATGAAGTGAAATGAAAACTATAGGTATATAAATAAACTATAGGTAACATAGGTGTTATGATATTTAGAAGTATCACTATAGTTTGCCGGCACGGCACACAATATTTTATTAACTAATCTAAAAATCTAAAAAAAATTAAAACTACATACAAGACATTCATGAAATTCTAAAAACATGTGCGTCACATGGCCAATAGTTAAAATATTCATTAAAAAAATAAAATGTCCTACACAACAAAAAGTCAAATAGCTTACGTTTAAAATTAATAATAGTGTCACATGCTTGTGTGTCGAAAGGGAGCTTGTTATATACTTTCGGTGCCATTTGAAACATGCTTTTTTGAAATAGTGCTGTACTAGTATTACATGATAGAGTCTGTAATAAGTGAGCGCGACGTGCTCTCTCTATGTTTTTAAATAAATCTGGGTTGCGACGAGCGAACAGTGCTATTTCGTACATATAAAGTGAAGGGAAAGTAAGTATTTTTAGCTCTTTAAAACATCTTGAGGAAACCTGCATGTCTTGAACAGGCATGTGATGTCCGCCGATCCGCACTGGGCCCGCGTGGTGGACTATGGCCCATACACTCTCTGTAAGAGAGTAGGTCTGAGCCCCTCCAGTGGGGACATATATAGGCTGTTGATGATGATGATGAAAATAATCTCGTCGTCTCGTAGTCGTAATAAGTGACTGCGCTAAATTCAGGAGACAGGCAGCAGCATCAAACTATTCATTATAACCACCAACTCGCCTGCTAAGCGCTGTGATTATGGCAAATCCCCGCATACAAATCTCGTTTAGCTATAATCTTTGAGAGAGCAGATGTTCAACTGTGGAAATTGCGGCGTGAAAAATGATGAGCTAATTTACATGATGTTCCGACTTGCTCGTGATAAAGAAAACTCTATTTGAATCGAACGTGGCACATATGATGACATTCCATTTTTAAAGGCATGCTAATATTTTGAATTGGGTATGTAAAGATTTTTATAGGGCATGATAATAAAAAATCAATTCGGAGATATTTTGATATTACATTAAATTTTCTCATTTGAAACAGATTTCTAAATACTGAAAACTTGCAAAATATGATTGACATTGATAGTTGACACTTATTTAGACATACTAAGGAAGGACACCGTATTCATTTCATGGCGTTATTATTTTTAATCAAACTAACATGTGGGTGGTTCGCTTCATAGTGTATGAACTTATGACGTCATAAGTTCACGCGGTGTCGTGATCAAGGCAGATCTAAAACCAATGAATAAATCTTATATCTAGTGATGTTAGAAGCAAAATATTCAAAATAGTTTCTTAGGTTTGTGTTTAGCGTCTAAAGACAAAAGTCTTTGATCAGTGCGTGTTGCCAGTGATGACATACGGAACCGAAACGTGGTCTTTTACTGTGGGCCGAATAAACAAGCTCAAAGTCACTCAGCGAGCAATGGAACGAGCTATGCTCGGAATTTCTCTACGTGATAAGGTCCGGAATAAGGAAATCCGTAGACGAACGAAGGTCACCGACATAGCTCGACGAGTTAGTGAGCTGAAGTGGCAATGGGCAGGCCACATCGCTCGAAGAACCGATAACCGTTGGGGAGTAAAGGTTCTCGAGTGGCGACCACGTACCGGGAAACGTCTACCAGGCCGTCCCCCCACTAGATGGACCGACGACCTGGTTAGAGTCGCGGGGAGTCGCTGGATGCAGGTGGCTCGGGACCGGTCGATGTGGCGTACCATGAGGGAGGCCTATGTCCAGCAGTGGACGTTTCCCGGCTGATGATGAGGTTTGTGTTTTATCCAAAATATGTCGTAATATAAACGCGAATAATTTTTTGGGCATACCCAATTGATAATCAACTTAGCTTGTTAGTATATATATTGGCACTATAATAATAATAAAATCATCAATCAAACAATCATCTACTCGACTGTTATCCGAATTCTTTAATTGAATAGAATCTTTTTGACGTGACAACGTCTTATAAATTGGTTTGCCGGGTGACACTTCAAGAAACTGCGTTACGCTCCGCTCACGTTATGCGCTCACAATGAGAGCGAGTGAGAGGCACGCGTCCCTTCCACTCGGGCATTTTACCACTCAAAGTCGTTGTCACGTAAAACTTTCGCCCGTATACCGACTTTACAGGCAACCAATTTTTTTTCGGATTTAGAATCAATTCGGCGGGTATGTTTTTGTTTTTTAAATGTTTGTTACCTCGGAACTTTCGACTGGGTGAACACCTGACGCCAATTGTGGAAACCTGCCAGAAAACGAATACGAATGGATACTAATTGACTAAAATCAGTTGAACCTTTGAGTCGCTATACTCGTATTCAGGAATTTGTTTCAAACGCAAGTCCGGTGCCGTGTCTGATTTCATTTAATCCAAACGCTATTCTAGAGGTGTAGTTTCGAGTGCGTAGGGTTGTCAGTGGCTTCCAAACTTGAACTATACTCTTTTAACATTTGTGGTGTGAACCCCAAGCTAAAATATTTTGTAGAAAGGTAAGCCAAAGTATTACAATGTCCTTTGTTTTTAGGGTTTCAACCATCCGATGAAAAAATGTAACCCCAGAAGGCACTGGTTTTTGTCTGTCTGGACACAGACATATATGTTTGAAATAGTCATCAATTATAACATCCTACTAATATTATAAGTGTGAAAGTTTGGATGTTTGGATGTTTGTGACGCTTTCACGGAAAAACTACTGAATGGATTTGAATGAAACTTTACAATAATATATCTTATACATCAGAATAACATATCCTACTATCCTACTAATATTATAAGTGTGAAAGTTTGGATGTTTGGATGTTTAGATGTTTGGATGTTTGTGACGCTTTCACGGAAAAACTACTGAATGGATTTGAATGAAAATTTACAATAATATATCTTATACATCAGAATAACATATCCTACTATCCTACTAATATTATAAGTGTGAAAGTTTGGATGTTTGGATGTTTAGATGTTTGGATGTTTGTGACGCTTTCACGGAAAAACTACTGAATGGATTTGAATGAAACTTTACAATAATATAGCTTATACATCAGAATAACATATAGACTATAATTTATAAAGACATATTGTGTAAATTGTACAAAATCACACTTATAATATTAGTGGAATTACATAGGCAATTTTGGCATAACAAAAACGCGTTGCCTAGCAACCGACCATAGAATATGTAAATTCGTATATACATACTTTCGCTTTGATAATATATGCGTGAAGACTATTTGAATGTACTACGTCAGTTATTGAAATTTATTTTGTTTCTCTAAACTATTAGACTACGTAACAGAATAAACACAATTTTGTACATTATGCTGTGTAATAATTTGTCATATACGTCACCTGTGCCTATCGAACAAGTAGAACACATCCTGAAGTACACGCGGACAAAGTCGCGGGCGGAAGCTAGTATTATATAAAAATCAAGCGTCAGGGTGTAAGTTAAGTTCTATAATTTTTGGAGAGCTTAAAAGCGTCCGCCAGAAGCTGTGCCCGCGGAAAGTGTCTAGCAGAGTTGAATATTATTTTGTAAATGTATTATTTTAAAAAAAAATATAATGAACGCGTTCAAAAAGAACAAAAAACCGACTTCAATTGCCTTAAAATTTGGCTTTCGTTGATTTTCTCAAAGGTACTTCTGAAGTATGTTCTACCAAACAAAAAAAGAATTATTAAAATCGGTTTACTATTGGTAGGGTTATCGCGTAACATACATACAAAAAAATACGCGTCGAATTGAAAACCTCCTCCTTTATTGAAGTCAGTTGAGAACTAGAGGGTGTGGGTGTTTGTGTGAGAGTTAAGATAGCACGTATGATTGTAAAAAGGTCTTGTCTAAGCCTGTTGCAATACAATGAGACTATTTTTACTTACCTTTCTCATCTGGTGGCTTAGCAGGTATGCTGGCATTGAATGAATTAAATTCAAATTTAATTTCTTTAAAAAAATGTATAATTTGTTTATAACTTATACTATTAATTTTTAATGCACTACTGTATTACCCCCTATGTATTTGTATTCCTAAATAACTAGCGGAAGAGCGGGGCCTCCTAATACAAGTTTTTTTAAATTAAAAGGAGTGTCCCAAAAACTGTAATTTAATGTAAATGTGAAAGGAAATAAATATTTTTTCATTTCATTTTCATTTCAATGTACACATGAACACTTTATGGTCCACATATAAAATAAGCTGTGTTTGGGAGCTCTGGGATCTTGGACTACATGATGGATTTGCACTTGGCTTCCATCTCACCTGCTGGCTAATACTGAATCTCTTACGACAGAACCGTTGGATGATTGAAGTGTGCACCTGATGGCGCTAGCAAATAAGATCCTGTTCAATTCAATTCTTTATTGTGTTTACGAAACCAATACTACAAACTTAGGTCATCATCATCAACAGCCTATATACGTCCCCACTGCAGGGGCTCAAACCTACTCTCCTACAGAAAGTGTATGGGCCATAGTCCACCACGCGGGACCGGTGCGGATTCGTAGACTTCACACACAACTTTGATTTTTTCTCAGGAGTGGCAAGTTTCCTCACGATGTTTTCCTTCACCGAAAAGCCAACGGTAATAATTTCTTATCATTCGTACATAAATTCCGAGCCAGGATCGAACCCAGACCTCGATTTTTCAAGGACGAACGCTCTACCCAACTGAGCTACCACGTCTTTTTCCAAACCTGCGTATCCACGTCAATATAAGTAATTCCTACATTAATTTGGAATACATTTATTTGTGTCTGACAATATCAAAATGCACGCTATCCATTACCTCTCAAAGCTTAGCCATCAAAGCGAATTCTAAATGAAAAGTCCAAATGGACGTGCCATGTAATAAGGACACGTACATATAAACATGATCGAACATGGCCTCTCCGTTTCAATGTACATTGAGAATTCCGTCTGTAATAAGTACATGAAATATGCAACATGATGGAGTGGGTCACTGATAGCGCAGTAGGCCACTATAAAGCATGTATATTTCATATGGGTGTATATTTTGATGGCCATTAGAGTTGGTTCGTTCGAAGATAATGTCGGTACACCTGAACGGTATATGTGGTTATTTTAATAATAAAAACTAGTATTAAATATTGCAACAAATTTAATTTAGGCAGCAAAAATAATTTGTTCGATAAAGTATGGGTACACATGGTAGAGCATAAAATTAAACACAAAACAATTTCAATATAATTAACGCATTCAAAAAGAACTATAAACCGACTTCAAATGCCCTAAAAGTCTACAGCATTTATCCCCTAAAGTATTTACCCTAAGAGGTAGAAATACAAGTATCTTGATTTTTGTTGATTTTCTCAAATAGCGATTAATCGATTTGGCTAAAATTTATAAGAGACTTCCTCTGAAGTAAGTTCTACAAAAAAAATCATCAAAATTGATTTATAATTGGCAGAGTTGTCGCGTAAAATACCTACATAAAAACATACAGTTAACTTGAGTACCTCCTCCTTTTTTATGTCGGTTGAAAAGCAGCAGTCACGACAAAGTCACAAACATCGCTTCGTTTCAATGCCTCGATATAAAATGCCAAATTCACCAGCGGATGTACACAGCCGACCCGCTTTCGGCTCATGTCTTGAAAATCCCACAGCACTTTTGGACAATTTATGTTCACGATGAGATTTAAAACTTTAATGTTTAATGTGCTGATGAATCCAATCCAAATACGAGTGGACTTTAGTATAGATTCCCGGTACGCCTTCAAGGCCGCATATGTCGCCCCCATAGCTGACCACGCCCACTGATTCGTATTGACCTCCATTGTCGTACATCAAAGGACCACCAGAGTCCCCCGAACATGAATCTTGGAGTAGTCTACCACCAGCGCATAACTGCGTCGCTTTACTCAAGTTTTCGTATATTTCGTCGCATCTCTGAAATCAAAATAAGGGTCAAATAAACATCTAATTATTCCTAAATGATCCCACGGGAACTCTTTCACACTGCAATGGCTAAATGCTGGACTATACGGAGGTCCCAGATTCGATTACCAGAAGGAGAACTTATCGGGACTCAGTCTGGTTGGTGGCATTTTTTATGTCCGCCTGTATAGCTGGCACCATTTTATCTAAGTCTGCCGCCAAACAACAGAGTTCCGGTATGAAAGGTAGCAGAGCCAGCGCCTCGTTGTCTTCAGGCTTGTGGGTGTGCTGACCATCAGGTGGGATGAAGACCAAATGCAGATCCATCATACTTAAAAAATTATAATACCCATAACAATCAATTTGGTGTATAACTATCCGTCTATCATACGTAGCTAATTATTTTAGCAACAGCAAGTATAAGCAGGGCAACACAGTGGGGTCATAATTCAAATCAATTCAATACAATTTCAATAGCTCAAGTTGAGCATCATATGTACCGACCGTTTTGTACATTCTAAAACAGATGAAAATGAATGGAAAAAAAATGAAAAAATTTTTATTGCATTATCTATTTACAATTAATTTACAGGTTTTGGGGTACTCCTTTTAAGCTAAGGATAGCTTGTATTAGGAGACCCCTAGGAGAGAGATATCATGAAAAATATATCAAAAATAACCATCCCCGTCCTATGTACTGAAATTACATAGTGAAAAATCTGATATAATCACAGAAAACAGACATTAGTGTAAATTTTAAACTAAGTTCTCTCTCTTGTATATCGATTGAGAAATCATCAAAGAACCTTGCATTTATTAAAAATTAATTTCAAACTAATATTAAACTTAAATTTGCACTGATGCAGTCTGAAATACAACCATTCATTTCATAATATCTGTACATTTATCTACGTTGTCCGGAACTCTTGGTGCGCCAGTACTATTTACACTTTTTTTAAGAGGCTATGTTGGTAAGATCACGTGGTCGGTTTCAAGGTTACATTGTTTTGTAGCTGTCCCTCTCCGAGCCCTATTCTACCCGAGCGCGTACGGTGAGACAGCATACATTACGCGATGTTATCCACCCGTTATTTGGATGTTTCGTAGTCCAGGGATCATTTGAAGGATACAGTATATTATGTAACCATTTTTTTAATACAATATACTAATGAAATTTCAGATGTCGGTGGTTTTTCCAAATTGTTCTAAATTGATTCATACTCTTGTAAATCAGGTTCAAAGTTGGGGCTTTTTATTACCGAAAAATACAATACTTTGACGCCCTGTAACTCTGGAAGTATATATTTAAACGAAAATCTGACTCACCACCGACACAGATATTTGTTTTTAGATTGTGTCTTGAAAATTTCATAGATTTTCATAGCTTAATACTCAAAATATGACTGGACTACGTTTGTATGGGCGCTTTGACAACAGCATACCCTCTTAACTATTCAATGAAGAATATTCTCCAGTAGCCCTTCACGACACATACGGCGTGTATTAAAACGGTCAAATTCCAATAGGACCACGCTGTTATTCTCAACTATTTCTCGAGTATTTTACCTCAAAGGGAAAATAGGGCACATCAACGTGTCGCTTCAAATCACTTCCAACTGCTATAATGGTGTCGTTCTGAATTATTTCCTTCTGGGTGCCCCAACCCGCGACATACAGATGCTCTGGTTGCTTTCTGGTCAGATCAGAAGTGGGTAAGCAGAGTGGGCGGATGAAATCTGAAAGTAAATAAAATTAACAGAAAAGCAGAAATTAAAATTAACACACAAAATTTCAGAACAGAATTAAATACCATAACATATTTTAAATTTTATTCGAGTCTTGTAATATCCATTATGGTTTCAAATACAAATGGTATGTAACTAAAAAATTATTCCCTCATTCGAGAGACCGTGTGAAAAGATAAATAGCCATTTTAAAGATTTTTTGATATGGCTTATAGTTTTCCTAATATAACGAGGTGCAAAAACGCTCCATACAAATCGGTACCTAGGAGTGACGTCACGGCTAGGTATTGAAGTTGATAATGTATGAAACTTTTAATAATATTTGAGTTATCTCGTAAAATAACGTTTTTATGTGACCACTGCCTTACGAAAAAATCTTCACTGTGTCATTACAAAGCAAAATGTAAAATAAAAATTGTAATACGAGCAAGTTGGTTTTCTTGAATTTAGGCGGGCTTTATAAGCTGTAAAAGTCCCCCAAAAAATGAAATAATATTAGATACTAGCTTCCGCCCGCGACCTTGTCCGCGTGTACTTCAGGATGTATTCTACTTGTTCGATAGGCACAGGTGACGTATATGACAAATTATTATACAGCATAAGGTACAAAATAGTGTTTATTCTGTTACGTAGTCTAATAGTTTAAAGAAACAAAATAAAATTCAATATCTGACGTAGTACATTCAAATAGTCTTCACACCAATATTAAACCACCAACAATAAACGCGAAAGTTTGTATATACGAATTTACATATTCTATGGTCGGTTGCTAGGCAACGCGTTTTTGTTATGCCAAAATTGCCCGTGTAATCCCACTAACATTATAAGTGTGATTTTGGACAATTTACACAATATGTCTTTATAAATTATAGCCTATATGTTATTCTGATGTATAAGCTATATTATTTTAAAGTTTCATTCAAATCCATTCAGTAGTTTTTCCGTGAAAGCGTCACAAACATCCAAACATCTAAACATCCAAACTTTCACACTTATAATATTAGTAGGATGTTAAATTTTATAGTAGTTTTATAATACCCAATCTGATTTGGTGTCACTCTGATAATGACGATAAGGCCATTTGGTGGATATTTATGTACCAAGAATGCTAAAAGTGAGGTGCTAAAATTAGGCAGCTGCTTACAGGAAAACATCAGCTTTTATCAGCAGACTTATAGGTATAACTTCGTGGTACCTAGTAGCTGGTGGTAGAAAAACAAAACTGCGTCAAAAATCAATAAAACTTACCAGTATAAGGTGCCATTTTCTTTAGCCTAATCAAAGCGATATCGTTTTCAAATATTTTCTCTTCATATTCTGGGTGAATGGTGACTTTTTCGATGGGTATTCTAATAGCACCATCAGTGCACTCTGTATAACCATTCGAATTGGTACAGTCGGGTCCTTCGTGTTTTTTATCGTATTCACCAAGACGTACTACGACTCTGAAAAATCCAAGGTTCAACAGACATTCATCATCATTATCATCAATCATCAACAGCCTATATACGTCCCCACTGCAGGGGCTCAGGCTTACTCTCCTACAGAGAGTGTATGGGCCGTAGTCCACCACACGGGCCCAGTGCGGATTGGTAAACTTCACATGCCTGTTCATGACATGCAGGTTTCCTCACGATGTTTTCCTTCAGTAAATGAATTGAAAAACAACTCATAGGTACACGGCTGGATTCGACCCCGGAACCCTCAGATTGAGAGTCCGCGCCTTATCCACTGCGCCACCGACGCTTTTAGGTGATCATTATCATCAACAGCCTATATATGTCTCCACTACATGGGCTCAGGCCTACACTAACTACTACAGATGTGTAGGCCATAGTCCACCACGCGGGCCCAGTGTGAATTGGTAGACTTCACACACACCTTTGAATTTCTTCTCAGTTGTGTGCAGATTTCCTTACGATGTTTTCCTTCACCGAAAAGCCAATGGTAATGATTTTTATCATTTGTACATAAATTCCAAATAACGAATTGGAACTCATTGGTACGAGACAGCATTGAGCCCAGACCGCAATTGTTACAGTTAAAATTAAAAAGTATTTATTTCATTGTCTGGACTTAATTACTATACAGTTTCTGGAGCAATCCTTTGTTCAAGGACTGACGCTCTACCCAATTGAGCTACCATTGCTATTAAAATATAACATTTTTGGGAAGCATGTTTTTCACTCTATCTTCGAAGTTTCCATTCCATTTGCAAATATTCAAGAAACCCCTAAGCTTTGTCGCTATGATCTACATGTAGCCGATTATCTTGATAATATAAGCTCACTAACGGTATATCAGTTTTAAGAATGTCACTGGACACACAGTGTGCTGCTGTCAGGACATATTTCCCACTGATCAGAGCACCGCCGCACAAAGTGGTTCTCTTCTTTGACGCTCTCTTCTTGTACTCGAGCAGGGCCAGCCACGGATATTTTCGTATAGGCGTTGGTTTTCCGCCTGTAAAGAAAATCATCACTTATCAGCACTACATTTTAAAATTTGTTATGAAGTAATCTTTGATATCCTGTGTCATGTCTTGAACGGTGACAAAAGAAAGTTTGGGAGCACCATATTTTTATGCATGATGGGTTTTCACTGGGCCTTCATCTCACCTGATGGTAAGTGACGATAAGGCCGTTGGATGATAAGCGTCCGCACCCATAGCCTCAAGCTAATAAGGTGCTGGCTCTGCTACCATTCACACCGGAACACAACAGTGCTATTAACACTGCTTTTTGGCTGCAGACTTACCTAACATGTTGATAGATAGCCAGGGGGACATCGAAAATGCCCTACCACCAACCAAATTGACTATTGAAAAACCTGTCACGTGCGTGTCGGACTCGCGCACCGAGGGTTCCGTACAGAATATGAATAATTACCATGTCGAAAATCATAAATAAAATACACATCTCATCAAAAAATCAAAACACCTTGCAAGTTTATGTTTTGTAAGGATTATCAGAAAAATGTGTGTATATTTAGGAATATATGTCAAATGTCGTGTAATTAATAATATGAAGTTTTAAATCCTAATGTTAATGTTCAAATTAAATTTTCATATGTTTTTCTGATAATCCTTACAAAACTTAAACTTGCAAGGTGTTTCGATTTTTCTGATGAGAAGTATAGGTAAGGTAAATAACCAACAAAGAAAGCTGTAACGAAAATATAAGTGTTACTGAATAACAAACTTAACTTTGCAGTTGACGAAATGAAATACTATACATCCGTCTATTTCACGATCAATTCTCAACTGCAAATGTAACTTTACAAAATTTCAAGATTCTAGGTCAATGGTCAAACCCTATAGATTTTTATTCCTTGTACTCGCGAGAGAAAACGTCAAAATATGCGGAATACAGACAGACAGACGATTTTGGACAAAAAATTAACAGACGGACGGACAACAAAGTGATCCAATAAGGGTTCCTTCCTTCGTTTTGTGGTACGGAACCCTAAAAATTATGAACATTATCTGTATAACGAAATAATTAACATCTTGATTCTTGGCGCGAACTTGAAAAATGGTGGTTCATTGCAATTTTGTTAATTGGTTAATAATACTGTTATGTGTGTGTTTTGTGTTATAATGGTGTGATATAGTGCAAGAAGTGTCACGGACGGTGTTATAGTATGAATTGCGCAAAATTGTGAGGGTTTCGACGCGATCCGAAGAATTTACCATGTCGAGTACATTCGGCAAACGGATTCTTTCGAATAATCTTGAAACCAAGGCTGGCCTTTGAAATTCTCGTCAAGAATCCAAATTAAGCGATAACATGTACACATTATACATTCTACTGAGAATGCTGAAGAAATGGCTTCGGCATAGTTTATAACCTCAAAATTTGTTCACCTAATTTTACTCGTCATTGGCTAGATAACCACTGGTTAAAGCCACTATTTGAAATTAAAAAAATTAACGTATTTACGTAAAGTACTAACCAACGATCCTGTTACCGGCGGAGCTGTCTACTCCACAGCACATGGTGTCGGGGCGGGGAGGCATTGCAGATAGCTTGCAACCTCCCACTGGAAACAATAATACATTTGATAATAGACAAATTCTTCCACCATCTTCATCATCAGCCAGGAAATTTCCACTAGCTGGACATAGGCCTCCTCCATGGTACGCTACATTGAACGGTCCGACCGGTAGACCTGAGCCCCTGCAGTGGGCTGTTGATTTTAACCAGAAAGAATACATTGTGACGTCATGTCATGTCATCTAATACACTAGCTATATTCCAATGTAATGATGAATGATAAATTTTATGAAATGTCGCCCTCTCAACATTGTTTGCTACATCCCGACCAAACCCCGACAGGATGGGTGGGTACATGTTACTTAGATTTTTTTAAAGTACAGTATGTAATACAAGTAAATGCGTTCAAAAAGAACTGGAAACCGACTTCAATTGCCCTAAAAGTCTACTTTTACTAAGGCAAATTTAAGATTTATATCGTTTTCTCATGGAATCCGTCAGAACTGGACATAAATTGAAATGGGACCACACGGAAAGCGTCACCTTTCAAATAAAAAAAGAATCATCCAAATCGGTTCACCCAGTCAAAAGTTCTGAGGTAACACACATTTTAAAAACCGTCGAATTGATAACCTCTTCCTTTTTAAAGTCGGTTAAAAAATAAAAACAACACTACTTACATCGCGATCCATAACTACAGGCAACACAAAACAACAAAACCCAAATTCCCTTCATATTTTCAGCTCAAATTCACAAACTTTATGGTGTATGATATAACCTACAGAGATCCCATGACCTCTATAGAAAAACTGCGGCACTGAGTTGCATCACCTAGCTTTTATTGTAGAGTTGAAGATAGTTTTTCCTGTTATAGCTGGTTTTTCGCATGTTATTTAAATGAGGAAGTGTTTTATAGGAAACGTTATGGGTAATAGGTAAATTATGACGCAAGTTGAATTTACACATACTCTTTGGATATTGGTAGAGAGCGTCAATCGTGGGGCGGTAAATACATTTTCTTCCTTGTTCCGGTATTGACTCAGCATAGAAAGTTCGATCGGTAATAATTGGGTATGTAAAGATTTTTATAAGGTATTTAATAAGGATGACTGATTCATAATTTGATATTTCACATTTATACGTGTCCAACCCAGTCGATTTAAGTTGCACTTTGAAACAGAAAGATAAATGATAAAGATCTTTATAAATGTATCAGGATAATCGGAACAGAGAGTCCTAGGAAAAACAAAATTATAAACAACCGAGCTGCTTTTAGGACAATTGCAGAAAAATGCTACGGACACCTTTACGAATATTTGTCGATCAGCGCAGTCGCCAGTCTGCAGCGTCCATACCAGCCAGTTAGCACTTAAAATAAGCAAGCCAGCGTCTGGTCAGCTGGAGGCATCTGGGTCCGCACGCTTACCCATCCAACGGTCTTATCCTCACTTAACATCACGTCAGATATAGGCAAATTGCAAATCCGTGTACATCTTTAAGACGCAACGGAGGCAAACTCTCCGTAGAATAGTAGGTATTTCAATATGTTATTGCTGTCGCGATTTGGTACGCACACATACAGCCTTTCACATGCTTTCACTCACACAAACTTACATTTAAAACATATATCGATGTGTTCTTTATTAATTGGGCTAAATGTTTTTGAAATAATAATTAAAATATTTCGGCCTTTCTGTACTTTGCTGATCTGAGCTCAAATTAGGGTGAGCCGATTTGGTAGACTCTCATATAAAATATTCAATAATTTTACAATGAAAGTATTCTTGTAATAAATGTTTATTTTATTTACAATAACAAACTTAAACAAATAATATAGAATTAACATGCTTTCCACAACAAAAGCCAACATTTACAGTTTAAAACGCGCGCAATCCCCACGTGGTACGCACAGCTCACATACTACACTCGCGCGCACGACTGAATGAATTTCTAAACAAAATTCCTTTGACATGGGATCTTACCTGCGCTGCATAGCCTGTTCTTGTCTTGAGTTCTATCGTCGCATACATTAGAGCAGCGCAGCTATAGTATTCGCCACGCATTTTAAGCCCAAATACGGCAACGCTCAAATTGTGGTATACTGGCCGCTTGCCAGTCGCGGCATTTTTGAAAACGGCGAGATACTGGCCTACTGCCAGTCGAGAGAATATTGGTTTAGCCTCGACATACTGTGGTTGTATTTGATATAATTGACTAGTAAGTACCTATCACATATAAATACAATATAAATTATGGCGTTGCCATTTTAGGGTTCTACAATCAACATAGACACCTTTTAGTTTCACCATATCCAAACGTTCGTCTTCCAACGATACTCTAGGTGACCTACAGGTGTTTTAGTACCTAGAGTGCTAGAGTCTAAGGACTAACAAGTTAAAGCGTTCAAAAAGAACTAGAAACCGACTTCAACTGCCCTTAAGGAAAAATTAAGATGTATATTGTTTTCTCATGGATTCCATTCTTAGAACCGGACCAAATTGAAATGGGACCACATGGAAAGCATCAGCTTTCAAATAAGAAAGAATCATCCAAATCGGTTCACCCAGTGAAAAGCTCTGAGGTAACAAACATTTAACTAATACACACTTAACATTCCCAGTCTCAAAAACTACTGAACCGATTTTGATGAAACTTGCAGTCTTCCCTAAGTTTTACAATACCTAGGTAAACAAAAAAGGGATTATTTAAATTGAACTTGTAGTTCCGGATATATGCGAGGACAAACAAACATACACTTTAGAAATTTGGCACACTTCTTTAGAAGCTGGTATAGACTAACATATATGAAAACTGGGCAGTTCTGGAAATATTACATACATAAGGGTCGCATTGATAACCTCTTTTTTTGAAGTCGGTTAAAAAACTGTAATTTCACGACACCTCACACAATAGAATAGACGAGTTAAAAAATCCTGTCTTAAGTGTATGAGATGTATAACTGGGAAAAAATATTTGAAGTTTTTATTTGTCGACATGAATAATAATATCGTCGAAATCTATCGTATTTCCTACTGTCATACTTCATATACTATACTATTATATTTTAAGTACCTCAAAAGGAAAAAAGGAATCCTTATAGGATCACTGTGATATCGAATACTCAAGTCTGCTGTCCCTTAGATCTGTCAAATAATGAAACTTATAGGTCAACGCAATAAAAAGATATAGCTGTATTTTATACCATTTCCGTACAAAATGCAATGGAACCAAAATCGATAGGGTATTTCACGTTGACCTAATGTCTTGAAATTTGGCAAGAAGAAAGGTTTTACAGCACAACCATAGGAATAAATCTGAATTTTTTAATTGTAACACAGTAAAATTGATTTTTTAATGTTTAAAAACTTAACTTCGTAGCATGTAATTTAACTTAGAATTTCATTTTCGGTAGAGCATTGTTGGGTGCATATTACCGTACCTATTATTTATGATTTTCAGTATGTCATTAATTCATATTCTGTACGGAATCCTCGGTGCACGAGTCCGACTTGCACTTGACCGGTTTTTGAGTTGTAGGAGAGCCATTTCAAGCTCTTGCTGGCTGATCTCCGGGATATCTTCAGTAAAGTGTCGGGTCATATAGTCTCCGTAGCGATTTGTACAGCTGTCCATATAACTTCTCGTTCTCTCTCAAAACTTTCAATAATAATAAATAACAAATAATAATAAAAAAGTTATAAATAAACGTATGTCCATGCAATAAATGTTCTGTTTTTCGGTGTTTTTTCTGTTTAGATATTTTACAGTGGTACGCAACCCTTTGTATGCGAGTCCGACTCGAACTTTAACATTTTAAAAAATATTTGAAAAATAAGTCACTTATTCATAAATCATATTTAATTATTCAAACGTCACAAAACTTGAAATCATTTTAATTTTAGTGTTTACCGCAACAACTCTAAGAATTACAAGGAAAAATATTCTGTTCTAGAGATAATATAAATTTCCTTAGAATTATTTGTCTTTATATTTGTTTATTTAGATCAATCTAAACATTAAAACTAACAGTTAAAACCATTATAGGTCGATAAAGAGGTAACTATCGATATATTTTTCCCACCACAATTAGTCGAAAAAATCGATAAAGCTTATTGACATCACTAATGCATATGCATGCTGACTTTATTATTATACATATAATACACAGTATATAGTTGTGATATACGTAGTGTACCCTGCCTCCCGAACCGAACTGTGCGAGAAGGACAGTTGAAGCTTTTTTTGGTATATGCCTAGTTTTGCGCGTGAAATTAAGGGTTTGGGATATAGCTGTTTTCTCAACGAAACGTTAGCCAAATTCAATCATTTTGATCTTATTCTCTTTATCAAAGAATAATCTGGGTCCGTTGGTTTTGCTTTTTCTGAATATGTTACGTTTACTCTAAATAATGAGTACAATAACTTGAAAGAAATTTTTGTCGAAATTTTGAGTTTTGAAGTGCCCATAATTCTAATTGTAGACAAATTATTGAAAAAATCAAAACCAACGGACTTAGTTTTCGGTAAGATCTTGCATGTGTCCAAAAATCGTCACAAATGGTGGAGGTTTAGGGGTAGCAAATAGCTATGCCTTTTTGTATGACATTTTTTGTCAGTCCATCTAGTAGAGGGACGGCCCGGTACACATTTTCCAGTACGTGGTCGCCGCTTTGATAAACCAACTTAGTTATGCGGTCGGGAATATGAACTTTATGGACATGTTTCTGAACCCATGAAGCGGGAGTTCGACTCGTGCTTGGCCGGTTTTCCTTTAATTGACAAATTTATTATTGTATAAAGATATGTATATATAATTTTATACATAGATTACTGATTAAATAATTCTACAGCTAACCGATTAAAGTTTCATTCTAAACTCCTTTTACCATAATCTTTTAAAATATAATAAATAGCTGGATTTTTGCAGTAACTACCTAAAATAGTACATCAGATTGTGATGTCGCGAAATGAGTATCATTATCATACAACTTCACAGTGAATCACAATTTGCATTTTTATACACTATTTTTAATTTATTGTTCAAAGCGCCACCTAGCGACCGTTAGCTGCGTAACAGCTATTGTAGCTAAAAATGAAGTTTTACGTTAATGATATTCATTTTGCGTCACTAAGATCCGATTCTCTATTTATAGGGAATTAGCAAAGCCAGCTATTCTATTTTAAAAGATTATTGTTAAAGCTTCTTTGGAAGCATACTAACTTGAAACAAACAAGCATGAACGCCCAAATAAAAGTTCAATAACCAAAGGAAGAATCTTTACGTATAAATAAAAAATTGTGTGTCCACGAAAAGTTTCGCTCCGTTGGGCCAGAAGCACTCGTGTGGCGGCGACCAAAATATTCCTGCTACGTTCCGGTGGGAAGAGATATAGCTGAAGATTTTCTGATTTTGAATATAATCGTATTTATAGAAATTCTTTTGAAATGTTTTAAAATAATCTCTTTTGCCATTTTCTTTAAAAAAACAACGCCTGTCTTTGATAATTAATTGCTTAAAAGTAAGATATGGGATTACTGTGTCGCAAAATGAATATCATTAACGTACAACTTATTGTCAGCTACAATAACCTTTGCGCAGTTAATGGTATGTACCTATAGATGGCGTTTTGAAAAAAATGTGGGCAAAAATAAAAATTGTTATTCACTATGAAGTTGTATGTTAATGATATTCATTTCTCGACATTACAATCCGATATCCTATTTTTAGATAATTACTTAATTTGAAATTGTATGGTAAAAGAAATTTAATATGAAACTTTTATTGGAGAAAGTGCAATAGTTAGTCGTTTATTGGGTAAACCAGTTTCCTGATAAAATATAACATAATATAAACGCTCCTTCAGCATTTTACGTAACCAAAATTGTTCTTTCTTTATCATCCAAAATGTACTCGTAAACAAGAAGAAAGTTAATGAACGAAAACCCCGACAACTGCAAGAAACATTAGTCAAAATATAAAAATAAGTAGTATGTATTTTTCTGGAGTTATTAAGTCACATGTAACTGATATATCTTCGTAATAAACTCATCAAGACTTTACAATTTATCTCAAAAATGTTATGTAGCTATCCATACGTGGAAACATTTTAATTTTTGTATGTCTGTAACGAATAAACTAAAAAACTACTGGACTGATTTCAAAAATTCTTTCACCATTATAATACTGCGTTATCATTGAGAAACATAGGCTTCGGAGGTATAGGAGTTTCATAGGTATTAGGGCGTCAGTCCTTGAACAATCGAGGTCCTGATTCGATCCTGGCTCGTACCAATGAGTTATAATTTGTTATTTAGAATTTATGTACGAATGATAAAAATCTTTACCATTGCCTTTTCGGTGAAGGAAAACATCGTGAGGACACCTTGTGCAGGCTAATTCAAGTATAGTCTGACTAAAAAAAACTTAGCACCCTTTTGTAGAACTTTGAAAAATCATGCAGCCATGTTCGCTCCGTTGGGTAGAGCGTCGAACTTGAACAATCGAGGTGTGGGTTCGATCCTGGCTCGTACCAATGAGTTATAATTTGTTATTTGGCATTTATGTACTATTGATAAAAAAATTCCCATTGGCTTTTCGGTGAAGGAAAACATCGTGGGGAAACCTGCACACTCCTGAGAAGAAATTCAAAGGTATGTGTGAAGTCTACAAATCCGTACTGGGCCCGCGTGGTGGACTATGGCCTATACACTCTCTGTAGGAGAGTAAGCCTGAGCCCCTGCAGTGATGACATATATATACACGAGTATAGGCCCGTGCGAAAACAGGGCCGGTCGCTTTTTAGTCTTTAGTAGTTCTTATTTTGTCACATTGTATGTCTCTTAAAAGCCGCTATTTTGGGTTTTATATGAGGTCGGATAGTCATTAGATGACGACATGCCTTATTTGCTACATTTGACCACCACTGCATCGGCAGTATGTATGTATCGCGTGTGCGCCATATTGTATCCACACTGTCTCGTGTGTCTACGGGTTGGTTTGCTAAACGTGTTAAAAACAGACTGTGTCATGAGTACCGTGGGTGAGTGTAGACGTTTAGTAGTACCGAGCATGTGAGTTCTGCCGAGCCGGTGAAGGGATAGACAACGCCGTAAATACCAAAGCCTACAGTATGTATTCTAGTTTTATGCACCTAGACAACCATGCCTTGTTGTTATTTGTCTGTCAGTCTGTCATAGTATTATCTTGTAATGTTTAATTATCATTAATTAATAATTAATGGGAGTAGATTGCGATCGATATTCCTGCTTATTAGAGTTACCACTCTTTGCCTACAGATCTGTACTCGTAGCGCATAACGCCCAGAGTGAAGATGTTGTGAATTATGAATTATTCAACTTTGCCACGCTGCCGCTGCTGGGGGAGTTTTTTGACCTACCCTCATATTCCACGACAAGGAACCGAGATTTTGTTTTTATAAGCCGAAGTAATTGAATACAGGCTTAGATTATGACCATGTACTACAAAGTTTCATATTATATTATGCGCACACCTAAGGAGTGGCGCTCACTGCCGCACACACCTGCCACAGCCTGGATGTATTCAAGGAAGAATAGAAAAGCAGGTTCTAAGGATTCTTTGATAATCATACATTAAGCCTCAAATTGCTATTAGGACAAGAGGACAAAGAGTCATTAAAATAAATAATATAGAATATATTATTTCCCAAAACTCACAAAAATATTCTCTTTGTTACAGGTTAAGCTGGAAGAACTTTACTGATGATAGAAATGTAACTAAAACAGGTAAATATTTTTATCTAATAATCATACCTGCACGGTCTCTATGCTCACTGCTCAATGCTTTTACACTGACTATGTCTCGTCGAGCTATGTCGGTGACCTTCGTCCGTCTACGTATTTCCTCATTTTATCACATAGAGAAATTTCGAGCATAGCACGTTCCATTGCTCGCTGAGTGACTCGCTCAAACCTCAATCCAGCCCTGCTCACTTTCATACCGGAACACAACAGTGCTATTAACACTGCGGTTTGTCGACAGACTTAGGTGGTAACTAGCCAGGTGGACATAGAAAATGCCATGCCACCAACCAAACCGAGTACCGGTAGGTATCCTTAGTGGGAGTCCCCCTGGACCTCCGTATTGTAAGTTCAATTAGGCCACGAAATACTGGGGGCAAGTGTTATCTCTCTCTTATGTCTTATCTGTCAAACTAAAAATTAATCATGACTAACATGTTTACGCCTAAAATATACACACCGGCACAATTAGCGGAACACAAAAAAGCAGGATTTTAAAATCTTTTACTTGAGGAACTGGCCAGTTATGATATTTTTTTAATTTATTGTCAAATTTGAAAATAGAAAATTAGATGACATACATTTTTTTCATTCATTTGTTTTATTTTCCCGAACAATACGTGTTGTCAACTTGTTCGAGTAATAACTACGTAATTGTAATTTTTTGGAAAAATTGCACTTAATGGTTTATTATAAATTTGTTATTCTATAGGCAATTTTGTTTATTAAAAGCTCTTTATTATGCCTGACTTAACATCACTGGAAATCATTAGGACTGATGAAATGAGAAGAAATGGCCATACCTACAGATCGATTGCCTCAAGGCTTCGTCGACCAGTATCAACGATTCATCGCAGCATCCAGCGGTACAGATCGTCTAATTATCTTGTGAGGAGGAGGGGTCAATGTAGAAAAAGATGTACATCGAGGCGAGATGACAGTTTTTTACAACTTGGAGTTCGTAGGAATACGCGATTAACGGCTGTACAAGCTCGAAATGAACTGGAAGACGTTCGAGGAGTACGAGGCGTACAGTTCGCAGGAGATTTGAAGAAGTTGGTTTAGGGTCGTATATACCTGCCAAAGGCCCAAAACTTGAGAGACGTCACCGCGTAAACCGATTAAGCTATGCGCGAGGACATAGTCATTGGGATTTGAACGAATGGCAGCAGGTTCTCTTTACTGATGAGTGCAGAGTTCTTTTAAAACAGATCAATGGGAGACAGCGAATATGGAGACGCAAAGGAGAACGCCACATACAGTCTAATTTTGAACACACAGTGGCTTATGGTGGCGGCTTGGTTTGGGGAGGTATATGTTTGGGAGCTCGCACGGAGTTAGTGATAGTCACAGGAGGGACCATGACAGCAGATCGATACATCAGAGACATTTTAGAAGAACATGTTGTACCATTTGCGCCATTTATTGGTGACGACTTTATTCTAATGCAAGATAATGCTCGTGCTCATAGTGCACAATCGGTACAGGCATATCTGAACCACGTAGGTATACCGGTGATGCAGTGGCCAGCAAATTCCCCCGATATGAATCCGATAGAGCATGTCTGGGACTTGCTAAAAAGAAGGGTTAAATCCAGAATGCCACCCCCCAACAATCTGAATGAACTTGGAAACGCATTACTTGAGGAGTGGGAGCGGTTGCCTCAAGAAATCATCGATAACATAATCTGTAGCATGCCCAGACGAATGGAAACCGTAATCAGAGCAAGAGGGGGAAACACTCGTTATTAATTTTTCTTTAATTTTATTGTTAATTCATTTAATGCTTACTTTTTTTTATTTTTTGTGATGGTTCATAATCATCTAAAAATTTCACTTATTTCAAATTTCTTTATTTTTCAATAAAAAATAACGAAGACTTTTCAAAGTCGTTGTTAAAAGATGTTAATCAATTTGTTATTTGGTGTCTAATTACATTTTCGTCAAATATATGCGTTATTATCTCATAGTCCCACTTTTTTTTCTGTTCCGCTAATTGTGCCGGTGTGTATATATAACTACATATTATGTTTAAAAAAATTAGCGTCTTCTTGTTGCCGTTATCAATATCGAACAAAAACGAGCAAAAAAGCGGCCAAGTGCGAGTCGGACTCGCCCATGAAGGGTTCCGTAGCAGCAAGTAACATATTGTAAAAGTTCTTGTAGTTCGTTGGAACTTTGATCGATGTTTTAATAGTAGTGTTATTTTTAAATTCAATTAATTGATAAGTAAACATTATAATTAGGTACCTGATTGATGGGATTTAGATCTAACTCTATGCGAGCCCATATAGTGTGATAGCTAAAGCTAAACAAGCGACATATATAATATATTCCAGTTCGACAATAAATATTTGTGAAAAGTTTGTGTGCCTCCTCGCGTAGTTCAAAAAGTATTTGAGTTGTTTGAATTAAATGGGCTTCCCCTATGACAGACTGTATAACTATACTTTTGTTACACAATTGTTTATCCAATAAATATTTTTGTATTTTGTATTTTTTTTGAAAGGTAAATTGCGGTTTACGATTTATGACGTATTAAAAAAACTACTGACTAGATCTCGGTCAAACCAATTTCCGGTGGGATATTGCATGGTATAGTTCTTATAGTTTTGGAAAAAAGTGGCTGTGACATACGATCGGACAGACAGACATGACGAATCCATATGAGATCCGTTTTTTGCCATTTGACTAAGGAACCCTAAAAATCAAGTATTTTGTATGGGAGTCCCCTTAAATATTTATTTAATTCTATTTTTTAGTATTTGTTGTTATAGCGGCAACAGAAATACATCATCTGTGAAAATTTCAACTATTACGGTTCATGAGATACAGTCTGGTGACAGACGGACAGACAGACGGATAGACAGCGAAGGCTTAGTAATAGGATTCGTTTTAGCCTATGGGTATGGAACCTTAAAAAAAGTTGCAATAAAATCTTTAAAAAAAAATTACGTCGGGAGGTTTTAAACCCGTTTTTTTAGAATCCACACTTATTCCTTACACCCTTGCATTCTAATGTCCAATTTAAACGCAATCCTTAACATTTTCCAATACTCAACGTATGTATTTTATTTTAGAAACTGAAAATTACAATGACAAAGGTTCGAAATGTGTCACTAAGTAGAACATAGAACTACGATCCAACACTGAAAGCTGGGAATCAAACAATACCCCTAGACTAGTAAGTGTGCCTATTACTTAAATGGATTCTATTAAAATTCAAGAGTTGAACAGAAAGGGTGGAGAACAAAACATACGTGAGAGAGGTCTGAAGAACAATAGGCAGTTGGATAAAAGAATTCCTTCTGTTACACCGACGGCGAATCACGGAGCGGCTAGACGCAATCCACGAATGCGCTTGCGTGAACTCCCCCACTGGAACACTGTCTTAATTCTGTATTATTTTTCTTATAAATTCTGCATTCTAAATTTTAATTATTTAAAATTAACTGAGATTTTAGGCCAAAAGCACAGTTTTCTTTTTAATTGTACTTAAATACCAAAACTAAACTAAAAACTTGAAAAAATAGAAACAAAGTATAAAGCTTTTTATTAGACCCGGATTCGAACCTGAACACCATGATTGTCAACATTGCGGAGTGTCTGAATTTAGCGACCATATTTTGCGTGCGAAAGAAAACCACTCACCCAAAAATACGCATGTTCCCAGACATAAGACTAATAATCAAGGTCGATTTTTCACAAGCACCAGGCTCCCACATACCAAATTTCAGCGAAATCGAAAAAAAATATATTTTTCGCGTCCCCCCCCCCCCTATTCTATCTGCTAAACTATTGCTTTTAAAAATCTGTCAAAATGTTCAGAGTAGTACGTATGCTAAACTTTAAAGGAAAACTATCACAACTTAGTTGACTTCACACGTTAACGAGTAATAGGCGACCAATATAAAATATACTTTGAGTAGTCAAAATGAAAATTTCGTACAAATTTCACTCAAAATTACTTTTTTATAAAACCTGTTAAACCATGGAATTCTACATTGCGCGAGGCCTGACACGCACTTGGCTGCTTTTTATGTTAAGTTGTCATTTGAGAATTCGTCTACTGCGAAATAAATTTAATTTTTGTTCAAAAATCATTGTTCGTTTCGGTGTGAACTACATCCAAAATCCACGACGCTTAAGGCCACTCCACACGGCCGATGTCAGCGGCAGATTATTTATCGTCGTTATTTATTTACGCTCGCGAATGGAACGGTGCTCGCGTGAAATACAACGCTTTTATGCGGTTCGTGAGGTGCTATATTAGCGATCGTGCACTGTTCTTGAGAATGGTTTGTTTTTTACGGTGTGCACGTATCCCCTATTTGCAACCGACTTGAAAAAATGAGTTGGTTCGCAATTAGACTGTATGTTTTTTGTATGTATGTTACGCGATCTTTCCACCAATTGAAAATCGATTACGATGATTATTTTTTGATTGGTAGAACATACTTCAGAGGTGGTCCCATAATTTTTTTTTATCGAAATTTATGTAGTGCTTTTTGAGCAAATATATAAAATAAAATAAAAATATATACCCAGATAATTCTACCTTTAAGGTTGAACATTTTAGGGTATGAATGCTGTACGTTGTTAGGGCAGTTGAAGTCGGTTTCTCAGGTTTTTTTAACGTGGTAATTATTCTAGCTTCATGAGTGTACGAAGTCACAAAGTTAATTTAGAAAACATTTGAATATCAAAGAGACCAATTAAAAACAATGTACTGACAATATTTAGTTTACAAGGTCATTTACTTTTTCTTCAAAATTAAGTGCAATTTACATTTAATTGAATATTTATTGACTCCTAATTCGCAACTTCTATATTACCTGAAGGTATACTTAATGAAAGAAAGCTTTGTTTACCTAGTTAATTTCGACTTGGTCTCATGTTTCTTGAAAATTGATTTCTAGGAAAAAACATTATAGATGTCCAACTATATTAGTAAAACTAGTAAAAATGTGACTTAGTGCTTTCACACAATTAAAATCAATCAAAAATATTGTAAGTAAGTTTATGTAAGTCTCTGTACTGACTTACATCAAGTTTTGAAAGCGTAACACGTGTGTTTCACAAATAATGTAGAGAACACAAAGAAACCACTTTTCTAAATTCTGATATTTGTGAATTAGCATTAATACTTCTCTATAAAAACTGTAACACATGAAACTTGCATGGGAAGTAGTTCAAGAAAACGATATGTTCAAAATATTAGAACAAATCAATCTGTAAAAAATTTTTGCGATCAGTAAATTCGAAACCAAACCAATAACCAAAGCAATAAAATCAATATTAATGTTCAATGAAAGCTGTTTGATTGAAAATAATTTTCATTAAGAATACCACATGCTTTTAATATTTGGACGGATATCTCGATTATCATCATCATCATCATCAGCCGGGAAAACGTCCACTGCTGGACATAGGCCTCCCTCATGGTACGCCACATCGACCGGTCCCGAGCCACCTGCATCCAGCGACTCCCCGCGACTCTAACCAGGTCGTCGGTCCATCTAGTAAGGGGACGGCCTGGTAGACGTTTCCCGGTACGTGGTCGCCACTCGAGAACCTTTACTCCCCACCGGTTATCGGTTCTTCGAGCGATGTGGCCTGCCCATTGCCACTTCAGCTCACTGACTCGTCGAGCTATGTCGGTGACCTTCGTTCGTCTACGGATTTCCTCATTCCGGACCTTATCACGTAGAGAAATTCCGAGCATAGCTCGTTCCATTGCTCGCTGAGTGACTTTGAGCTTGTTTATTCGGCCCACAGTAAAAGACCACGTTTCAGTTCCGTATGTCATCACTGGCAACACGCACTGATCAAAGACTTTTGTCTTTAGACGCTGAGGTATTTTGGACGAGAAGATATGCCGTAATTTCCCGAACGCTGCCCAGCCGAGTTGGATTCTTCGGTTGACCTCTTTGTCGAAGTTGGACCTACCTAGTTGAACGATCTGTCCCAGGTATACATACTCGTCTACAACTTCGATTGTAGTGTTCCCAACCACTACCGGCATAGGTGCAACATGGACATTTGACATGATTTTCGTCTTGTCCATGTTCATTTTTAAACCTACCTGTTGGGAAACTCTGTTGAGGTCATTGAGCATTACGTTCAGATCCTCCAAGGATTCTGCCGTTATGACTATGTCATCGGCAAATCGAAGGTGAGTGATGTAGTCGCCGTTGATGTTGATGCCCAGTCCTTTCAAGTTCAGAAGCTTGAAAACATCTTCCAGTGCAGTGGTGAAGAGTTTCGGGGATATAACGTCACCCTGTCTTACGCCTGTATCTCGATTATATAAGAGCTTATTGTAACAGTTCTGAAAAAGAAATATTGGTCTTATACACGTTTCATTGGATTTTACGGAAATCCTTAGACCACGGATTTATTACTGCACACCGAAGATATCTCACAAAGCAGAGACGGATCCGGACTGTTTCAGATTTATTTATTTACAAGTAAGCTAGTAGGTCGCCTAAATCAGGAGACCTTAAACAAAGTAGCAACTTGCCAGCATGCCATGGAAAGGAGTATGCTAAATATTAGAAAGTCTGACAGAGTAAAAAAAAACTCATTAGAAACAAAACAAAAACTACCGATGTAATAAACAAAATCAAAAGACTCAAATGGCGATGGTCTGGCCACATGGCAAGAGGACACGAAAAATGGAGCAAAAAGGTGACATGGTGGTACCCAAGGGAAGGCAAGAGAAAGAGAGGTCGACCACAGAAAAGGTGGGACGATGATGTTAGACAAGTGGCAGGAGTCACATGGAACAGAGTGGCTCAAGAAAGAAAGAAATGGAAAAGGTTGGAGGAGGTCTATGCCAAATGGCAAGCAGATTTATGAACGATAACGAAGAACGAACGAAGAATAAGATAACGAAGGAACAAATATTATATTGAATTGTTTATTCAATATAAGATTTCAATGTTAGTTCGTTACATAAGAATCAAATGTACCAAGTGATCTGAATAAAAGGCTATATTATTATTATAAGCTAGTAGGTCACTCACCGCGCGTAAATTTCGTTCTGATTGGTTATCTCTGTTGTCTGAAATAAATCAACCAATATTAGAAACATGTGTTAGGTGAGGTTTTTCTAACTGGATGGCTGTAGTAGATTCATTCAATTTACTAAGAATGAATAAAGCGTCTAAGTACGAGTCAGACTCGTATTAAATTGTAAAAAGCGATTTTAATGTGATAGAATTAAAAATTCTGGTTTTCAGATTTCTTACTACACTTTTGTTGTTAGACCTTCCTTCTTGCCAAATTTCAGGATTCTGGGTCAACGGGAAGTAACCTATTGGCTTCGATGCACTTTCAAGAGAACTCATAAAGACATTTTCCACATATCAAAGGGATTGAAGACTTGAGTGTTTGATATTAAGTTCAGTTTAATACAGACGGACAACAACAATCCTATTAGAGGTACATTTTTCCTTTCGAGTTACTGAATCCTAAAAATGACGTTTGTGTTTAAAAATTGGATGCATATTGTTACTATTTTTATTTACATTTCTTTATTAACTTTTGTTAATGAAAATGTATCATTTTTATTATTTTTAGACGCTTTACCTTTTTAATTATTGTAATTGGTGGGTCATATTAGACCCTCCTTCTCCCACCACAACTGAATGCGTCACAGAGAAATCGTTGCGTGTTCCACTGTCCATAGCAGGTTGTTTATGAGGGGAACCGCCATGTTTGATGTCAGTCGTGAATTTATTAGTACATCCCCTAGTGCAGTCCGTTTACGGCCAATTCCATAAGTGCGAAAGGGACCGATTTCATGCATTAAGGGACTCTATATTTTTAGACCGTGTGTCTATAATATAGTATCTCATTTGTGTGAAAAGCTAATGGAAAAATCGGAAGGTGAGTATCGTCATGTATACCAGCGTACAAAAATATATATCCTTTGTATCGTGCAACCTTCCTAATAACTTTAATTGATAATTCTGGAAGTCTCGGATTCATTTTCAAGTGGGAGTACCTGATGGTACTCGGTTTGGTTGGTGGTATTTTTACGGTATTTTTATGTCCGCCCAGCTAACCACCACTATTTTACCTATGTCTACCGCCAAATATCATGACCACCTCTGAAGTATGATCTAACAAAGAAACAAAATTAATAATTGTCAGAATGATGGTGTAACATACAACCCAAAAAACGTAACGTCTAATTAAGAACCTCCTTCTTTTTTGAAGTCAGTTGAAAAGGCAGGTAATGCGACGCTCCTGAACATGTACACGACATTGCACCTTATGGTTATATATATAGCCAGCAATATATATGTACAGACATCGCACAAACAAGCGGTGTAGCCATCGGGCAGAGCAATCAAAACCCTATAATTGGAGTTTGCGGCCGCCTACCGCCTACCGCCTGTTGATACCGCTCTACCACCACACGCTAACGAATTGCATACCACCGCACGACGTCATAAACAAACATTTTATGGTGAGGCTTTTAACATTTCAAACAAGCTGGTTTAATTTTATGGTTGGTGGTAGGAGAGTTTATAAGTCTACCACTATGTTTCATAAGCTTGTGTTCCGATATAAAAGGTAGCATGCCTCATTAGGTTGAGGCTTCTGCGCACGCTTACCATCCAACGGCCTTATCCTCACTTACCATCAGGTGAGATGAAGGCCAAGTGTCGTTAGTCGCTAACAGTTTGTAGTCGTAAAGTGGCGCCGAGTAAAGTGTCGATTTCATTATTAAAAAATTATTATATGTAGAATTTTTCCTATACTTTTTTACATAGAGGAAAACAATGTGTGTGCATCAGTATTTTTCAGTAATGAAACTCTTAGTTGATTCAATCCATCAGGCATGTATAATTGTATATTCTTCAATATATTCTCAACACACAGTCGGGCAGAGTAACGTTTACTAGTACTATTTCAACAGAATTCACAACAGGAATGGTTTACAAAATGAGTGTTCATCAGTTTTATAATACGATCTTCATAGCTACCACCATCTTCAGTTCCTACTTCAAAAACAACAACTTCGTGAATCAAAACAGGCACAGTTATACAATATTAATTAATCCCTATAACCAATTACGTTAATACTGAAATTCCAAAATGGATAATTATATTCAATATTTGTTACTAAAAGCTCACATTATTTAAATATATAATTATTCCTATAAATTAGATATCAAAATTCTATTTAATAGCAAGCAAGCAAATAACAGATTTCCACGAAATAAACATATGGACGGCCGATACATTCCGAACTCCGTTTAGGAGTTTCGATTCGAAATATCGATTCGGGGTATCGTTATCTACAATTATTTCCGCGCGGACAAGTTTATCACAAGCGGGATGGCTAATTGCAAACCTATGCTTGCAAGAGCGAGACGATTGCATTGAGATTTCGTAGCAACGGCTTCCGTCTAAGTATGGTCTCTAGAACTCCGCAAATTGCATCGTCCATATATAATTAGATTCGCAAGTAGATTGGAGTCCGATGGAACCAGCTGCAACGATCTAGTAATGAATTTCTAACGCTTCAAGTGTTGCACTAGGAGTTCTCCAAGTGTCTGATAATATGCTTTGCATGCATAACCAGGAAAAGCGTTCAAAAAGAACTGCAAACCGACTTCAATTGCCCTAAAAGTCTACTATTATTCCATTGTCAAAACTGAACCAAATTGAAATGGGATCACACGGCAGCTTTCAAATAGAAAAAGAATCATCCACATTTCTAAAAAAAACATACTCGTAGAATTGATAACCACCTCCTTTTTTGTAGTCGGTTAAAAACTCTACAGGTCTGAACTATAACTAAGTCCAAAACTGAAAAGTAAGATGATTCCGTGCTTCAGAAGGCATATCGGTGTACTAACCAAAGCCGCAAGCAGAAGCTAATATGATAATCTAATACCTACGAGCAATCCTTGTATTTTATTACCGGCGATCTAAGAAACTGTTCTAACGATTTCGGTGAAATTTGGTATGTGGCGGTTTTCGGAGGCGAAAAATCGATCATAAGTTTTTGGTCTGGAAAAAGGCGTGTTTTAATTCAGTTTCCCATCACACACAAAATATGGTCACTAATTTCACACGCTCGGGCATAAGCACCGTGGTCAAGCAAGATTGACGATCACAGATGTCTGGGTTCGAGTCCCGGTTGAAAAAAAAGTTTTGACTTTTATAAAAAAAAACAAGCGGCCCGCCCCGGCTTCGCACGGGTGGACATTTATCTTTTAAACATTTGGGAAAAACGAAAAAATAAACTTTTTGCAAAGACATAAGTAGTTTTTTCTGATCAAATTACTATTTATATTTCTAGAGTTTCAATTTTTTTACTTAATCTAAAGTTTTACATTTATATATTTACATTTTTGTACATTTTTAGGGATAACTAACTCAAAAGGAAAAAAGGGACCCTTATTTATTGGATTACTTTGTTGTCCGTCTGTGTAATTTTCGATTTGAAATTAATATCGAATAATCAAGTCTGCAGTTTTTTGGATCTGTAAAAAAGTCAAACGTTTAACTAACAATATGTGTTTGTCGTACTTTTAGACCATTTCCATTAATTATCACAAAATTTGTATTTCTGTTGCCGCTATAACAAACGCTATAACAACAAATAATAAAATTAAATTAATTGAATTAAATCACATTTTAAACCCCACTTTATGATTACTACCCTTAGAAGTATCTCAATGTGTATTTTAACAATTGCGCGTGTGATTTCGTCAGGCGTCTTTTGTTAGAGCATTGTTGGGTGCATATTATCTTACCTATTATTTATGATTTTCATTATGTTTATTAATCATATTCTTCACGGAACTCTCGGTGCGTGAGTCCGTCTCGCACTTGACCCCTTTGTTTATGTATTTTAGGCCTATGTCCAGCAGTGGACGTTTCCCGGCTGATTATGACTTATAGCATCGCTAAGCCTCTCTCTCGCACTTCGGTCAATACTACTTTATTTGAATGCTTCAGTTTGGTGTCCGTGTATTTGGTTTTTTAAATTCGTTATATCTTTTGAATGGAATGTCCTATTTCAATAATTCAAGAAGCTATCTACAGATATTGAAGCAGTCTTGCATATGAAATGATTTATTTTGATAAGGGTTAATATAAAGGTATGGATAACATGGTCTGATATTGGTTGGCATTTCTATCAACTTAAAAAATGTATAAAAGTAGTTATAGTGACATAACTACAATAGTTAGACATATACCATCGCGGACTTTTTTGTTGATCTTTCTAAGGTGTACAATACAGTAGTACATTATTTTGATCTATCTGGTAGGGTTTAGCCAGCGTTTGCAATGTAAGCGCTAAAATATGTGTTTATTTACGACATCACATTAGAAACCCCAAAAATTATCGGTGTTGCTCTACTATATTATGCATGTATTATATATATAAACCTTCCTCTTGAATCACTCTATCTATTAAAAAAACCGCATCAAAATCCGTTGCGTAGTTTCAAAGATTTAAGCATACATCCAGACAGACAGACAGCGGGAAGCGACTTTGTTTTATACTATTTAGTGATATTGATTTCAGTTTTTGTTTATTTATTTTTATGCCAAATTAAAAAAAATACATTGGGCCAAAAACACTGAGCTAAGCTCGGATGCTCAGGTACTGAAAACAAAGTCAAATATTGCTATATATTATCCAAATAAACTCAGATTTTTATTATTAAAATTGTTGAAAATCTTTAGTCAGTCTATGCCTACCTCGAATTATATATCTTACCGTTTTTTCTTATCTCTCTATATCAACATCATCATCAACAGCCTATATACGTCCCCACTGCAAGGGCTCAGGCCTACTCTCCTACAGAGAGTGTATGGGCCGTAGTCCACCACGCGGGCCCAGTGCGGATCGGCGGACTTCACATGCCTGTTCAAGACATGCAGGTTTCCTCACGATGTTTTCCTTTACCGTTAAGTAATCGGATAATGTACTTGAATTGAAAAACAACTCATAGGTACACGGCTGGATTCGAACCCGGAACCCTCAGATTGAGAGTCCGCGCGTTATCCATTGCGCCACCGACGCTTTTTCCCTCTATATAAACAGGGATAATTTGTACAAAGATTTCACCTCGGTCTATTCCAGGCCCTTCAAATTGCAACATCATATAATTACATTCCCAGACAGATTGCAGCCGGTGGCGGAACGGGCAGCCGGAGCGGGCCCCTAACGAACTTACATGATTGCAACCATAGTTGCGTAGGTGTTAATATAAACCTCTAAGAGATATTGTATAGCTACAAACTGACTTCAACTGCCTAAAAGTCTACAGAATTCATTCTACCCTTAGAGGTAGAATTATAAGGGTATGTATTGTATCTTTTTATTTTCCGATAAAATTTAATAAAAAAAGAATAATCAAAATACATTCTTAATTTGCAGAGTTATAGCGTAACATACATACTATATCCATATGAGAACTTACATAGATTCCTACATACATAGATAGATCCAAAGACAATATTTGGCCACGACATATACATAAAGATGGCTAGGCATATTGTGTAGTATGAAAATCAGCGAACTGCGAAGCGTTTGATTAGACCAGTTAAGTTAACTAGAGAGAATAGACACACCTGAATGAATTTAGTACATACAGTATCACCTAGAGACAACATCCTGTCGTCTCACAATTTGCTAATTGCGCAGTTATTTCATAAATAATTGGCGCTTTAGAAAACTTAATAAACCTATTTTAATTGCCTACGAAGTCATTCGACCCCTTTTTTTTCAGATATTACTTTAAGAGAAGGAATATTATCTCCGGTCTTGAAATATATCATTCGATTAATAATAATTAGTGAAATACATACATGGCAAGCGTGTGCAAACTTCAATGCGCCGTTTCTGCTACCTTTCATACCGGAACACAACAGTGCTATTAACACTGCTATTTGACCGCAGACAGTTAAAATGGTGGTAGCTAGCCAGGTAGACATAGAAAACGTCCTACCGCCAACCAAACCGATCAACAATGTACCCCCATCGGGATTAAAACCCGGGACCACGGGATGGTTAGTCCAAGCCTGTATCCATTATGCGACGGAGAAGGTCGCAGTAAGATGCCGTTTACAAGAAGTTGCTGCTTCCCATTTCTCACAATTTTCCGTTCCTTGCTTTCTAAGAGAGCTACGTCACACAGTTACTAAATACTACATATATATAGAACGGACGTACACCGCCTCCCGCCAATCCGCGATACCTCACCTCTCCCCGCAAGAGACTGACTCAGAAAATAGCGAGCACATGTGCGCGTGTAAAGAAACACCGATATCACAACATTTGTTAGAAAGTGTCCGCTCTGTGCCTACGGATTCTAAAGTTGAGAGCACATGTTACCGGCAATAACATCCGGTGCAAGGGCTACCAGCGACATCTATATGAAGAGGCATGACAGCATCTCCAGCAGGTGCCCGCAACGCGCGTCACATCAAATGAAGTTACCACAAGTTACTCGGATACGTGACTGAACGATATTTATATTTAGTTATAAATGTTTAAACAATAACTGCTTTAGTATTTTGATATTTAATATGCGATTCTATGATTTATTAACGAGAAAGATATTGTATATGTCGTCATCAACTACTTCCGGTGAGAAGGCGATGCACGCTGCCTCAACCAGCTCTGTTTATCTAATTTATAGGAGTAATTATGTATTTACATAATGTGAGCCTTTAGTAACAAATATTGAATATAATTATCCATTTTGGAATTTCAGTATTAACGTAACTAGTTATAGGGATTAATTAATATTGTATAACTGTGCCTGTTTTGATTCACGAAGTTGTTGTTTTTGAAGTAGGAACTGACGATGGTGGAGCTATGAAGATCGTATTATAAAACTAATGAACCCTTATTTTGTAAACCATTCCTGTTGTGAATTCTGTTGTAATTTTACACAAAAACAATTATACCTCTAACATGCGATGGATTGAATCAACTAAGAGTTTTATTACTGAAAATACTGATGCACACACATTGTTCCTCTATGTAAAACACACTAAATGACAACAATTTTCATAGAAGCAAAATAATAACGATAACATATTTCCCTTTCCAGATTTGCGAAGTAAGCGAACGCTGCGCAGGAGTTTATCAGAAAGCAGAGTGATGATTACTCAGCACTTCACCGAACGAATTGTTACACCCAGTGGTGACGTAAGTTTATTTTTTATGTTGGTATTAAACATGACACTCCATTCTTAACGTTTTTACCAAACCTTATCAGAAAGTGCAGTTGTATTGATCGTATAATTATTATACGCGAATAACCTTTACCATATTATACTATAATATGGTATAGGTTATTCGCTTGATAAAAGTTTCATGCTAAAATTCTGTTGCCATAATCTTTTAAAATATAATAGCTGGATTTGTGTAGTAACTATCTAACAATATCAATTTGTGATGTCGCGAAGCTAGTATGATTAACATACAACTTCACAGTGAATCACAATTTACATTGTAATTCACTTTTTAGTATTATTGTCCAAAGCGCCATCTAGGGACCATTTTTCGCGACACTATAATTTCATCTTGAGACTTTTCAGACTCACTTCCACAGTGCTGTGGAACCTAGAATAAGTGATTTTGCTTAATAAATATAAATGGATCTATTTTATAATGGCGGCTAGACGTTCCGTCTGCTTTTATGAGGGATGCACTGTATGCTAAAATACAAGTTTTTCAAAACTTAGTTTAGCTGCAGACGCTTTCGTTTTCAATAAAATATTCTAGCCAATTAGATTTAAGAAAACATTTTGTACATTTTTATAAATAAATTTATTCTTATTCTTATTCTTATCTTCTATTTTCAGGTAATTACCAAAGCCAGCTATTCTATTTTAAAAGATTATTGCAACAGAAATTTATTATGGGAATTCCGATAAGAAACATTAAAATTTATCTTCCTATTTTTAAGTGCATAGTGCATCAATGGCGCCTTCGTTCGTTATTTTCGAACTGTAGTTACTGCATTAAGCGTCCATATTTACAAGGTGAAAAATAACACAGTATATTTTTCGTTTCAGTCCAATAAGATATAATTGTAAACAAACTGGGAAACATTTCTCAGTAACATAAATAAATGTATATCCACAACACTTTACTAACTGGTCTTAAAACTCTATTCTAATTTCATCGATCAAATTCAACTAAGACTGTAAAGTCTCATAGACTTGTTTAGTCATTTGTATACAGGTTTTTCTAACGGATTGAAACAAACATTACTTGAAGGTGCTCGAATACGAACTCCTCTTGTATTTTGTATTATTATTTCAGATCAGCATGCAATGCGCGGCGACTGGTGACAGACCGCCTCAGTTTATGTGGGAAAGAGACGGCATCATCATCTCGAGCAATACCGACCCTAGGTTTGTTTATTTATCAGTATTTACTCCAATGCCATGCTGATTTATGTTTAATTTCGAGCTCTTCCACGCCATCTATCGAGTTATTTAAGTACTCAACTGACGTCTCAGAATGTCCCTCGTTACCAATCTAGAAACTTGAAATTTAGAAATATCTCTTTGATGATGTAGTAATCATAAACAGACTATATATGTCCTCACTGCAGGGGCTCAGGCTTACCTACAGAGAGTGTATGGGACATAGTCCACCACGCGGGCCCAGTGCGGATTGGTAGACATCACCTTTGAATTTCTTCTCAGGAGTGTGCAGGTTTCCTCACGATGTTTTCATTCACCGAAAAGCCAATTTTTATAATTCGAACATAAATTCCAAATAACAAATTGTAACTCATTGGTACGAGCCAGGATCGAACCCACACCTCGATTGTTCAAGTTCGACGCTCTACCCCAACTCTACCCGACTGAGCGAACATGGCTGCATGATTTTTCTAAGTTCTACAAAAGGGTGCTAAGTTTTTTTAGTCAGACTATACTTTTAATTAGAACACTGCTTGAAATATCGATCCATACAAAGCACCACTAAGGACAAACTATTTTAAAAACGACCAACATTACAGATACGCACTCGGTCAGTTGATGACGTCAGACAACTCGGTGGTCTCCCAGTTGAACATCTCCCGGGTCCGGGTGGAGGACGGGGGGCTGTACTCGTGCATAGCGCGGGAGGGGGAGCACATGGCCAGCCATGAGAGCAGGTTGGATGTCTATGGTAAGTCTAACAACAAAATGGCACGATCCACGAATGTGCCGGCCTCGGCCTGGATATAAACGATTTAATTGCCATTCTTGAATGGTTTTGTCTGGTTTACTTGCTTAAAAAACAGGCAAGAAAAAAACAAGATGGCGTCAATGAAATGACATAATATTATGAAGACAAGCGAATAAAAAAAAATGAAATTCTAGTATTTTCCGGAACATCTTTAGGTTGTACAAGTGGAGGCAAAATTTTCAATTTTCATTTTTGTTGCTGAAGTGATTTTAGCCCCCGACGCAAATAGAGGGGTGTTATAAGTTTGACGCTAGTGCCTGTGTGTGTATGTCTGTGGCACCGATTTGGATACGTATTTCGCAAGTTTCCTTGCAGTGGTTCTTAGCTATACTTGACAAGACCTGCAGCGAGGACATTAGGTATAGAAGCAGTTGATGATGAAAATATTTTCTATTCTACTGTTATTTCATCTTTTTTTCTGTAATTTCTAGGTCCACCTTACATCAGGGCTATACCACCAATTAAAGTTCAAAGCGGAGAATCCATTAATTTAAGATGCCCCTACTATGGGTACCCTATAAGGTAATTACTTGTACATAAATTTTAACATAGAATGTATTGGTCTCTTATCTATCCCTCACCGTTTTTATACGTCATTTTAAATCAAATAAATTTTGTTTGGGAACCAACTCTCCCACAACTAATATTCATCATCATCATCAGCCGGTAAACGTCCACTGCTGGACATAGGCCTCCCTCATGGTACGCCACATCGACCGGTCCCGAGCCACCTGCATCCAGCGACACCCTGCGACTCTAACCAGGTCGTCGGTCCATCTAGTGGGGGGACGGCCTGGTAGACGTTTCCCGGTACGTGGTCGCCACTCGAGAACCTTTACTCCCCACTGGTTATCGGTTCTTCGAGCGATGTGGCGTGCCCATTGCCACTTCAGCTCACTAACTCGTCGAGCTATGTCGGTGACCTTCGTTCGTCTACTGACCAGTGGCGAAGGGTCCATACAAGCCGATTCCCACCGGGTTACTTTTCAAAAATCCTTTCCACATATCATTAATGTAATGTACTATTAACTTTTATACGCTCAAAACATTACTACAAAAAACGCCTGCGCGCAATTAAAAAACAATATCGAATACTGACTAATATTACTTGTTTTTGAACAATGTGTAACTAGATATATGATGATGGAAAGAGAAAATAAAAACCTATTTTATTTATTTATTTATTATTATATTTTATATGTTTCAGCAAAATAGACTGGGAGCACAAAGGCAAAATAATAAGTTCAAGCAATATCTTCCAAACACGGTACAAGCGGAGCTACCACAACAAACGAAAAACCAGGCGCAATGCACCAACTGTCAACATCAATGGTGTCCTAACAATACCGGAAGTAACTAAAGAATTCAACGGAGAAATATACACTTGTGTGGTGACCAGTCACTCCGGAGAAATGGCACGGAGAGCGTTCGAAGTGCAGGTCATTGAAGCACCAATATTAGAAGATTTGCTGCTCGGAACTAATCTACAGGAAGGACAGATCGTTAATATTTACTGTAATGTAAGGAGTGGTGATTTACCGATTCATTTTGAGTGGCTGAAGGATGGGAAGAGGATACCAAGCAATTTAAAGGTCAGTGTCAGATCATTCATACTGAAACTAGAGGTATCTACTTCGAATAGCAACCCGTTTTCCTTCAACGAAAAGCCAATGGTAATGATTTTTATCATTCGTGCAAAACATTCTAGCCAGGATCGAATCCAGACCTCGATTGATCAAGGACTGACGCTCTACCCATCTGAAGTACCGCGGATATCTTTGTAAAATAATATGGAAATCAAATATCCATCCCAATACATACTAATATATAACCGCGTCCGTGGCCTTTGGACTTACAATCCGGAGGTCCCGGGTTCGACTCCCAAGGGTACTCGGTTTGGTTGGTGGAAAGGTATGCTAACACCATGTTACTTAAATTAATTTAGTAGCACTGTTGTGTTCCGGTATGAAAGGTACAGCCAGCTCCTCATAAGCTTAAGGCTTCTGGTTAAGCACGCTTAACAAACAACGACCTTATCGTCAACATCAGATGAGATAGGTCCAAGTGCAACACCATCGTAAATTTAAATCTTCATTTAGCACGAAAAAAGAGAATTTTCTAATTCGGCCTGCGCTTGTACACTATTTACAAAATCAAGTAATAATCTAAATATGTACAGTAAAATACTAGAATTACACTTTTGCATTTATTTTAATTGAAAAAAATTATTTTTACTATGTGACAACGTCAAATGTCATTTTATTGACGCCATCTTTGTTTTCAACGTTAAGTCTTACCTGTTTCGTGCGTTTTATATGTTTTTGTACAAATAAACTAACAAAAAATATACAAAAACGGATAACTAAATTACTTTCATTTGATAATGGCCTTTTGCAATTACAAGTGTACAAAACCAAGCCTTGGCTCCATACATTCACGGAACGTGTCATTTGGGATGTACAAGTAGTACTAACTTTAGATTGCACGATAAAAGTGGAAGTGAAAGTCGTTGTGTAAGGTGTATGTGCCGATATTCTGCTGTGGAGTTCCTGGTGTATTTGTTATAGGAATACGAGTAATAATAAGCTCTATAACATTTGCAGGTAGCAGAACGAAGCTCGGAGCTATTCAGCGCTCTCGTTATAAAGAAGGTATCGTTGGAGCATTGCGGCACATACACTTGCGTGGCTTCCAACCACGTCGCTAAAGTGAACAAGTCTACTGAGCTATACATAAAAGGTATATGATACTCGGATAGAAATATAACGACCTTTACCGATACTGCTTCAATTGTAATGCTTGGGTGCCTGAGCTTCGCTCAAAATCAACCAATAACTGTAATTCTACGAAATAACCGGCGCAATAACCGTTCGGCTACGAACTTACAAAAATGAAGTCTATATTTTTAACCGACTTCAAAAAAGGAGGACTATATACTGTGTATTCTACTGTATGTTTTTTTAATGGGTATAGATTTTGATGATTCTTTTTTTGTATGGTGAAGCATACTTCAGAGGGATCACCCATATTTTATCGAAATTCATTTAGCGCTTTTTTTTTAGAAAATCAACAAAAACCAAACATTTACCCAAATAATTCTACCCCCGTTTTAGGGGGTGAAAGCTGTAGAATTTTATGGCTATCAGGAATGCTTTAATTATCTCGAATAAAAGATTTTGTCCAATCAATGCCTGGTCCTTAAAACTAATCAACCATGAATTTCATCCCGAATCCATCATTTGAAGATATATGAAAACCTATGTTCAGTAAATGCGTCATTTCCTACCGCACTTTTTCGCTCCAGGCGTTATCTGGAATGTCCAACCAGCTGTTATCTTTACATGTCCGATCGACTGAATTCTTGTGGTCTCCCGATGAATTTAGAAACGCACCAATTCTTAGATTCCCTATTTCTAAAATCTAATGACTGAACCATGACATGTGTAGATATTCCGTAGCTTACTTTAAATTACTTTCTTTGCAGTTCGATAACATATTGTTATTTACAGTTGCCCCCAAATGGCTGGAAGAGCCAACTAATTCCTCGCTATTGCTGGGTAGAAGAGGTACGGTATCCTGCAGTGCCAGCGGCTATCCACAGCCGCAAGTGCATTGGATGAAAAAAGATGGTAAGCATATAAAATTACGAACTGCGACCCGACCACAAAAAATAAAATAAGAAGAAAAAAGGCGAAATCGTAGCCTGAAACTGGACTTCAGTATTCCGAAAGATATTTAATGATATACGCTCAGACAATGTGTCATTAATAAATACATTATAGGACAATCTTCAGAGCATGCCTTAAATATAATTATTTTTATATTTATTTCTGTGTCCATTTTTTTATGTATAATGGATTTTACACTTGGCCTTCATATCACCTGATGGTGACAAGACCGTTGGATGGTGCGCGTGCGCGCTCAGAAGCTTCAACCTGATGAGGCGTTGCCTCTGCTACCTTTCATACCGGAACGCAAAAGTGCTATTAACACTGCTGTTTGGCGGAAGGCTTACGTAACATGGTGGTATCTACCCGTTACATCCGTGTATCCGTAAATCCGTTTACACCACCAGTTTAAAAGAGCAACACAATTTTCATTAAATATAGGCTTGTTCAAATCGCTCGATCCAAAAAATAACTATGTTCTCTATGACAGCACTCTTGGGAACGTGGCAGCCGGTTTTGGAGCTGGCTGGTGGTGGAATTCTGAGTCTTCCGAACGGGACCCTGGTGATTGAGGAGGTGTCTCTGACTGATGAGGGTCTGTACTCCTGCAATGTCGAGAATGGAGTCGGGCAGCCACTCAGCAAGACTGTTTGGATGAGTGTTAATAGTAAGTCGAATTTCTCAAAGAGGACACGAAGCAAAAAAACGGTAATTATTTTTGGAGACAAGTGTTCCCCTGGGCCCGGCCCTTCACTTCAACGTTGACATATCTATCGTGGCTTCTATGTAATTAAAGCACATTCCCCAGGCCCCTTATCGGACGATAACTGTAGCCTCAATTTCGTCTCCAGTGATGATATGACCTCCAAAGATATTTTAATAGAACATGCGAATCAAAAATCTTGGGTGCTATCCAATATATCATTTTATTATTTTAAATTGCTAAATAAATATAAACCATACATTTAGTGAAGGAAAACATCGCAAGGAAACCTGCATGCTCCTGAGAAGAAATTCAAAGGTGTGTGTGAAGTCTACCAATCCGCCCTGGTCCCGCGTAGTGGACTATGTCCCATACACTCTCTGTAGGAGAGTAGGACTGAGCCCCGCACTGGGGACATATATATAGGCTTTTGATGATTTAGATATGAAATTGCTAAATAGCTCATCGTTTTACTACAAATAATTTTGACCACTGACTACTGAAAACCAGTTTCTACGGTAGAGTCGAATGTCTTTCGTTTGTTTGTGAAGCGTAATTTTTTGGACATAAATTTGAACTAGTTTTGTTCTGTAGTTTAATGTATATTCTACCCCTTTGATTGTAATTTAAACTAAATTCCAGAGCCAGTGCACTTTGAAGCTACATCAGCTAACGTGACGTCACAGCTGGGACATGCCGCGACATTGGAATGTAGACCACTCGGGGATGAGCCCATCAGGGTCAGCTGGACTCAAGATGGAAACTTAGTAGACTTTCATAGTCAAAGGTATGAATATAAACACGTTATTAATATAATAAAAACGTTGTTTTGTGCTGATGGCTTAATAAACAAGCTCAAAGTCACTCAGCGAGCTATAGAACGAGCTATGCTTAGTATTTCTACGTGATAGAATCCGGAATGAGGAAATCCGTAGACCAATTGAAGTCACCGACATAGCTCGACGAGTCAGTGAGCAGAAGTTGCAATGAGCAGGCCATGCTCAAAGAACGGATTACCAATGAAGAGTAAAAGTTCTCGAGTGGCGATCACGTACTGGAAAAAGGGCACTGGACCGTCTTCCTACTAGATGGTTCGACGGCCTAGTAAAGGTTGCGAGAAGTCGCTGGATGCAAGCGTATTTGTAGCATAGTACGACTATGTCCAGCAGTGGATGTTTTCCGATTGATGGTAATGACTGTGTGTAGTAAAAGTTTTTATTATTTCGGAGGTAGTTCCAAATATTTACGAGCGATTTTGCTAGAATGCTTTTTCGAGGTGTATCTATATATGTTTGGAAATGAATTTTTCAACTCATGATGAACGAATACCCTCCAGGATTAAGCTCTCGGAATCACAGACCCCGACTGGCTTAGTGAGCAGTATGAGTCTCCAGTACTCAGAAACATCGGACGCAGGCACATATCATTGCAGAGCGAGCAACCCGTACGGCGCAGCAACTTTTGCAGTGCATCTAATTATACTGGGTAAGTACTTGCTCTGATAGATCGCGTGGAGCATGATATGACCTGACTGCCATGGCAAACGATCGCACGACTAAACGGTTCGATTCCACGCCACCTACACTGCACACTTGCTCACTGCTTTCACTGTACATACAAACACACGTATCTATATATTTATACTGATATTTTCTTCGACTCCCTTCCAAAATTCCGTAAAAACATAAAAAATATATTACATAAGGGACGGAGATTGGAATCGAATAAAAAATAATCAAATAATGTAATTTAGTATATTTAGTATATTTAAGTCTCCCTTTAAGTTAGATTAAGTCAGGTTAGTTAGTTAAGTTAGTTCTACATTGACATATATTTATATATTATTATCTCATCCCTTCAATTTTATTGTATAATTTTTTTTGTGCATGCAGTATCAGCTTGTAATAGGTTACGCACTAGAATTAGAATAATGTAACTTGTAAATATAATATTAAAGTGTTGTAATTGTTAGCTGATCCAATAAATAAAATAAAAATATATGTTAACACGTCCATATACACTTACACATACACTTCTTTTACACATACATTTAATATTTAATACTTTACATATTCGGGGGCTTATCTGAAAACCAGCGCCATGGCTACTGCCATAGCAGATGCAGAGATCAGTCCTGTTTGACGACACATTCCAACACAATGCCTATGTACATCAATAATGTACTATTTGTAATTGTACGCAAAGTATGTGTCAATTGTATGTTTCTATTGTGTTGTGTGTGTCTTAAGGTAGTTAAATAAATATTTTTCTGTTTCATTCCGTTGCACAAGTCTGTCCGCATTGGTCCCGCGTGGTAGACTATGTCCCATACACTCTCTGTAGGAGAGTAGGCCTGAGCACCTGCAGTGGGGACGTACATAGGCTGTTGACGATGATTCTATTGTGTCCCCTTCTCCTAAAAGAGAAAAAGAACTACACAATGTAGAAGAGTTCATATAGGGTGTTAAAAAAGAAAATGCTTGTTTTCCAGAGCCCCCCACGCCTCCCTCCGAGCTGCGTGTAGATCTGGTCCGGTCGCGCGGCGCCAGCCTCTCCTGGCGGGACACTCTGCGCGCGCATGCAAGACATTACTCCCTGCAGTACACTCCGGCACACTACACGGACGTCTGGGACCACGCCACCACTCTCAACGTGTCCAGGTAAGTCTGACATCATCATCCACGGCAGTCCACAGCATAAAGGCCTCTCTAAGATTGCGACACTCAATTCAGTCCTCTACTCTCCGAATCCATTCACGTCCGGCTACCCTACATAAGTCGTCTTTCCACCTCGCCGAGAGACGTCCCACACTACGATTGCCTAGATGTAGTCTCCACTCGAGGACTCGTCTGCTCCAGCGACTGTCGGTCCTTCGTCAAATATGACCAGCCCATTGCCATTACCATTTAAACTGCTTTTCAGGGTTCCGTAGTCAAACAAGGAACCCTTATAGTTTCGTCTGTCCGTACGTTTTTAAGGGGGACTACCATATACGTAATTTGGGGATGAAATATTTTTTTCGCGTCTAAACCATTGTGTGTCGTTGAATAGGTCTTTAAAACACTGATGGTCTGTGAACATCACTTAGAGGGGTCAAAATGAAAATTTATTACTAATTTCACTCAAAAAACCCTACACTGCGCATGGCCCGACACGCACTTGGCTGTTTTTAGTGAATGATCCAACGCCGACGCCACATCAGCTTTAAAATGTATGCACTTGCTTCCAGGTAGCTGTGGAATTGTGCAGCTCTCCAGGCGCACATAATTTTCCAAAATGAGATTTTGCGCACTGGAAAATGTTTCAGTTATTATTAGTGTTTTTATTTGAATTAAACAGTTTAATTTTTTTTATCTGAATAATGTTTAAAAGAATGAAATGTTAGAAAATTTGCCCTCCTAAAATATTGAAATTTATACAGACCGACGTCTGTCGGGTCAGCTAGTAAATCCTACTAATATTATAAGTGTGAAAGTTTGGATGTTTGTGACTGTTTGTGACGCTTTCACAGAAAAACTACTATATGGATTTGAATGAAACTTTACAATAATATAGCTTATACATCAGAATAACATATAGGCTATAATTTATAAAGAAATATTGTGTAAATTGTACAAAATCACACTTATAATATTAGTGGGATTACATGGGCAATTTTGGCATAACAAAAACGCATTGCCTAGCAACCGACCATAGAATATGTAATTCGTATATACAAACTTTTGCGTTTATAATATTAGTGTGAAGACTATTTGAATGTACTACGTCAGATATTGAAATTTCTTTTGTTTCTCTAAACTATTAGCCTACGTAACAGAATAAACACTATTTTGTACCTTATGCTGGAAATGGAGATAGATGCCATCTATGCCTATCGAACACGTAGAATAAATCCTGAAGTACACGCGGACAAAGTCGCGGGCGGAAGCTAGTAATAGCTAGTAAAGAAGAGCTACTGCGAAAGAAAAGGCAAGACCTTTTGTTGTCAGTGACAGAAATAACTACCAACGACAATTCGCAACATGGTTGCATCTACAATTATTTTCGTCTGTTCAGTCCTTGTAAAAATTATTACCACATAACGAATTCAACGTGACATTCTCAGGGCATTCATGACAAGGGAATCATAGCAATTGACTTATATACTTTCCAGAATAGAAAGCGAAGTCCGTCAATCCATAGAGCTGCAAAACCTTCGTCCTGCAACGCCGTACGGGGTGAGAGTGGCAACTGGAAATCAGGTCGGGGTGAGCGTCTACACGGCGCCAGTGCATTTCACTACTCATGAAGAAGGTATAATAATCTCATTTCCGGTTGAAAATTGAGTTGAAATTGTTAGTTGCTTTGACAATGATAGACCTACCTTGCTGAACGATACTGAACTCTTGTAAAATCTATTCATATCAATTTAATTGTGCAGCGTATGTATTATATAGGTCTTTCATACTATGAAACATCTGTCGCTATGTTGAGCCATGCGACATACAAATATTCACATATAGTATAGTCAGTACAGATGTATCTAATATAATCTAAGAATGGTAAATCAAATGATAATAAGAATAATGTCAAATAAATTTATTACAAATAAACATATATTTTCTTATTATTTAATATAATGTAATAACAAGACTACCACCATTCATACCTACGACTTACAATGTATAACGCTTCATAAGGAAATATGTTTTTATTTATTTATATGTACTTTGATTGTTAACTCGTAAACTAGCTCTACTTAACTGTACTTACTATTCGAGAATATTTGTAAAGGCTTGATATCGTGTGCTCCATATTTGTCTGTATACGTACTGTATATAAGCTGTTAATTTTCCAACAACAAAAATAAAAAAATATAATTTCATTTTTTTAAGTCATAAAGATTTTATTCAAACTTCTTATAGAATATACTTGTAAATTTTTGGACTCATGAACATTACAATACTAGCCGTAATGTGAACAAGAGGAAGAGAAGACCTTTTCATCTTGCACCATCATTTTAAAATGTTTCCAAGTCGTTGAGGTTCAAAATCACATTTGGACCAAATTTTGTGAGATTCTTGGCGCTAACTTGAAAAATGGTTTTGCAATTTAAGTAATTCGTTAATAATACTGTTATGTGTGTTTTGTGTGTTATAATGGTGTGATATAGTGCAAAAAGTGTCACGGACGGTATTATAGTATTAATTACGCAAAATTGCGAGGGTTTCGACGCGATCGAAAGAGTTTACCATGTCGAGTACATTCGGCATATGGATTCTTTCGAATTGTTGAAACCAAGGCTGGCCTTTGAAATTATCGTCGAGAATCGTCAAAACAAGCGATAAAATGTACACATTATACTTTTTATTGAGAAAACTGAAGAAATGGCTTCGGCCTTGTTTATAACCTTAAAATTCTAAGAGAGAATATCATTATCAAAGACATGGCTGTATGGTGTTTTGCCTTTGCCTCTTCCGGTAGGAAATATCTAACAAAAAAAATTGTGATGTCTTAATTAAAGTGATATCAAATGGTTTTTCAGCGCCCTCCTCAGCACCAATCAGCGTGCAAGTGGAACAGACAGAGAAACCTGGCGAGCTGCACGTGTCCTGGCTGCCTCCGCTCAAGGACACGCACAACGGCGTCATCTTGGGGTACCACGTGAAAGCTGTTCCCCAGGCGGTCGGTTCAGGTAGTGCTGCTGATATCTCTGCCCTCAGCTACCCGCACGCACTGCATGGCGCTGGCCGTGGTGTATTCCAAAACCGGGCGGTCGGGCTTCACTCGGCCGTCCTCCCATTAATAGGTGGCCTTAGGTTGATTTTCGATTTTGCGCTATCTACCATTTACCATTGGGGGAGGAGGGGGGTGGGGACGTCTTTACCACTCCACCCTATTTCTTTATTCTAAACGAGTCTGGGGTCCCAAGATAGTTTTAGAGTTCGTAGGAAATTTATCCACCTTCAGTGGACGCGTTTCAAGTGTACCGCTGTAGATCCTGGCTAAAACCAAAAACATGTCCCCACTGCAGGAGCTCAGGCCTACTCTCCTAGAGAACTATCTGTATGGGACAAAGTCCACCACGCGGGACCAGTGCTGATTGGAGACTTCACACACACCTTTCAGAATTTCTTCTCAGGAGTGTGCAGATTTCCTCACGATGTTTTCCTTCAACGAAAAGTCAATGATTTTTATCATTCGTACATAACATTCGTACGTACATTGGTACGAGCTAGGATCGAACCCAGACCTCGATTGATCAAGGACTGACGCTCTACCCATCTGAAGTACCACGGATATCTTTCTAAAATAATATGGAAATCAAATATCCATCCCAATACATACTAATATACTAATATATAACCGCGTCCGTGGCCTTTGGACTTACAATCCGGAGGTCGCGGGTTCGATTCCCAGGGATACTCGGTTTGGTTGGTGGAAAGGTATGCTAACACCATGTTACTTAAATTAATTTTAGTAGCACTGTTGTGTTCCGGTATGAAAGGTAGTAGAGCCAGCGCCTCATTAGGTTGAGGGTCCTGGGTGCGCACGCTTACCATCCAAGGGCCTCATCGTCACTTACCATCAGGTGATATTAAGGCCAAGTGCAAACGTGTAAAAAAGGAATTTTTCGTTGTTAGCCAGGCATAAGCTTAAAAAATATTTGCTAATTTTATATCCTTTGTTACGACATTATACATTTTAACACCTTTTAACCAAAAATTCCACATTCGTAATCAACCAACTTCTGTTGTAAAAGTAATTAGTAAAACAGACAGTCAAGTCGAGAGCGCGCCAGCTCCAATCGCATCCTGTAAAATAGTTTGACAAACTCAGTTGTGACATATACTTACTAACATAGTTATAAAGGCTAGTTTACTAAATTTGAAAACTTGGTTAATTATATACTTTAATATCTATTTTATCCCAAAAAACCTACATTTAAAATAAAAAACATTTACATTACGTATTTTGTATTTTAAAAAAGCAATTTATATTTCCTTCGAAAACGCTGAATAGTGTCATGGCGTCTTGAATGACGTCACAGCTCGCGAAATAACCTGCTCTGTGATATGAACACGTCAACAACAACAACAATGATGTTTTCGCTGTCACGTGACTTAATGCCTATTTTTTTCGAATTCATTTTCTAAAAATATTAATAATCTTTAACTTTTATGAGAAATAGACTGGTGTTTTCTTTTCTTCGTCTCTTTTATGATGAGAAACTATGAACCAAGCAATTTGTTATTAGTGGACACAATCCTATTATATGGATTTACATCTGATAGTAAAATTATTTTATTTCATTTATTTATAATAATGTAACATATTTAAAACATAATTCCAGATGAAACAGATACGCGAACCCTGAAAGTTTCTCAACAAGCCGGTAAACAAGAAGCTCTGCTCAGCGGACTCTTGAAGAATACCAGGTAAGGAACCATAGACATATGGAACTGTAATACTGAATAATATGAACCGGGTCTACGGAAAATGGGTTTAAAGACATTTATTTACTCAGCGAGCAATGGAACGAGCTATGCTCGGAATTTCTCTACGTGATAAGGTCCGGAATGAAGAAATCCGTAGACGAACGAAGGTCACCGACATAGCTCGACGAGTCAGTGAGCTGAAGTGGCAATAGGCAGGCCACATCGCTCGAAGAACCGATAACCGGTGGGGAGTAAAGGTTCTCGAGTGGCGACCACGTACCGGGAAACGTCTACCAGGCCGTTCCCCTACTAGATGGACCGACGACCTGGTTAGAGTCGCAAGGAGTCGCTGGATGCAGGTGGCTCGGGACCGGTCGATGTGGCGTACCATGAGGGAGGCCTATGTCCAGCTGTGGACGTTTCCCGGCTGATGATGAGTAAATTCAAACTAAAATACTAGTAAGTTTTATAGCTAATACTGCGCATGCAAAGCAGTTTAATACATAAACCAAAAATATATAAAATTAGACATATTTACAGGAAGAGGGTATATTTACAAACGGAGGATTATCGCTCATTAGGCCGCGTATTGTTTACTCCCAACCAAACCAAGTAAAAATTTCACTAAAAATATGCAATCATAATAACACCAAATAATTGACCCTAAAACTCCAAAGCACCACCAAAGTTAATTCAGGCACATCCTGATCACGTCAATGAACTTTCATTGTTTTTCATAACCAGTTTTGCAGTAAAAAGTAAACTCATTCATCATTCCCCTAGCCTCATATCGTTTCTCAATCGAGGTCTGCTATTGAAACCCGAGGTATTGATGTTTGTACTAGTTTTCATAGAATCGATTGCCATCTGATCCAACAAACCTCGAGGGGAAGCTTTATTATTTAAGGCGAGTCCTTTCTTCTCATTTTCCATACAAGTTACTGTTCCCATAATCTTTTTAAATACGATAAATTTTTAAATGAATTTGATATGGAAAAATAAACCAAAAAATTAGGTATCCGCGAAATGAGTTTCAAAATTTTTGGACTTCAATAAGTACTTTATTTTTAAATCTGAAATTAAATTAAATTTCGCCAGTGCTACGCATGTGTGAGTGCACACATGCGTGGCACCGAGTTTTGAGCTCCGCCCCTACCCTGTACACATACAGACTTGATGAGAGAGACCGCTTTATACATAAGAAAAGACCAAAAAAATATTTGAAAGCTAACACCACGCTAACACACGTTGCCGCTCCGTGCGTGGACGCGTGGTGCTCGCTCTCTCCTTTTAATTTGCTTTAAAAAGGGACAGAAGAAATAAATCGATAATTCCTGAACAAGACTTGTCAGTTTTATTACTATGTACTAAGGAGTCGTATAATATATCAAAAAAAGCCTATAGAAAATTCCGCAATGATATACGAGTATGTCTATCTCCTAACAATAATATTACAACAAGGACATAACCGCGTTTGCGAACGCACCCACTCTTGACACCTTTCATCAACAGCCTATATATGTCCCCACTGGAGGGGCTCAGGCCTACTCTCCTACAGAGAGTGTATGGGCCATAGTCCACCACGCGGGCCCAGTGCGGATCGGCGGACTTCACATGCCTGTTCAAGACATGCAGGTTTCCTCGCGATGTTTTCCTTCACCGTTAAGCAATCGGATAATGTACTTG